>PVJD01001022.1:0-314893 GCA_004026545.1 Mormoops blainvillei
TGGAATCTTCAAGGTTCTCTATATGGGGTATCATTGTCATAATGACAGTTTTCTTCATTTTCAATTTGAATGTACTTTATTTCATCTTCTTTTCTAATTGCTGTGTCTTGGACTGTGTTGAGTAAGAGTGGTGAAAGTGAATATCTCTGTCTTATTCCTGATCTTAAGGGCAATGCTTTCAGTTTTTTACCATTGAGTATGTTGCCTGTGAGTTTGTCATACATGGAATTTATTACATTGATGTTTTGTTCCCTCTATTTCAACTTTGCTGAGAGTTTTTTATCATAAATGGGTGCTGGATTTTATCAAATCCTTTTTCTGCATTTATTGATATGAGCATATGGTTTTTATCCTTCATTTTCTTTATGTGATATACCATGTTTATTGATCTGAGGATAACTATCAACTTTGCATCCCTAGAATAAATCTCACTTGATCATGGCATGTGATCTTTTATTAATTTTTTAGTTTGTTCTCTCTCTCTCTTTTTTTTTTCTTTTTGCTCAATCCCTCCATCCTGCTATCTCCCCTACCCTGAGCTATCAGCTTGCTCTCTATCTATGTGTATGATCTTTTTAATGTACTGCTGGATCTGGTGTGCTAATATTTTGTAGGTTTTCCATGTTCATCAGGAATTTGGGCCTGTAATTTTCTTCTCTGTAGTGTCTTTATCAGGTTTTGGAATTAAGATAATACTGGCCTTGTAAAATGGGCTTGGGAGTCTTTTCTCCTCTTAAACTTTTTGTAATAGTTTGAGAAAAGATATGTTAGTTCTTCTTTGAATATTTGGTAAAATTCACCTGTGAAGTCACCTAGTCCAGGACTTTTGTTTGTTGGAAGTTTTCTGATATTGTTTCAATTCCACTAATTATAAGCAGTCTATTTTAATTGTCTAACTCTTCCTGATTAACTTTGGGAAGATTGTATGTTTCTAGAATATATTCATTTCATCCAGATTGTTCAATTTGTTGGTGTATAATTGTTTTTAATATTTTCTTATACTCCTTTGTATTTCTTTGGTGTCAGTTGTTTCTTGTCCTGTTCATTTCTGATTTTATCTATTTGGTTCCTCTCTCTTTTTTTTTAATGCTCCTGTTTAAAAGTTTCTCAATCTTATTTATGTTTTCAAAGAAAAAGCTCTTGGTTCAACTATTGTGTTATTTAGATGCTATCTTGCTTATTTCTGCAATGATCTTTATTTTCTTCCTTCTACTCACTTTAATTTCAAGTTCCATTAAATGTAATGTTGGATTGTTTATTAAAGATTTTTCTTGTTTCTTGATATAGGTCTGTAATGCTATGAATTTCCCTCTTAGGGCTGCTTTTGCTGTGTTCCATAGATTTTGGGTTGTTGTGTTCTCATTTCCATTTGTCTCAAGGCATCCTTTGATTTCTTCCTTAATCTCTTTGTTAAACCAGTCATTGTTTAGAAACATGTTATTTAGTCTCCATGTATTTGTGTGCTTTTACAGGTTTTTTTTATTGATTTCTAATTTCATAGCATTACAGTCAGAGAAGATGCTTGATATAATTTCAATCTTCTTAAATTTGCTGAGATTTACTTTCTGTCTTATGGTCTATTCTAGAAAATGTTCCATCTGCACTTGAAAAAAAGGCATATTCTGCTGCTTTGGGATGAAATGCCCTAAAGATACCCATTAAATCATCTGACCTACTGTGTCATTAAGACCACTGTTTTCTTGTTGATTTTGTGTCTGGAAGATTTATTCATTGATGTCAACGGGGTGTTAAAATCTGCTACAAAGGTTGTATAACTGCCAGTCTCTCCTTTTACACCCACCAAGATTTGTTTTACATGTATAGGTGTTCCTGTATTGGGTCCGTATATATTTACAAGGTTTAATCCTCATGCTGGATCAATCCCTTTAATATTATATAGTGACCTTTTTGTCCCTTATTTTGGCCTTTGTTTTGAACTCTATTTTGTCTGATATAAGTATTGCTACTTCAGCTGTGTTGTTGTTGTTGTTGTTGTTGTTTCCATTTATGTGAAATATATTTTTCCACCCCTTTATTTTATCCTGTGTGCATTTTTTTTTTTTGTTCTGAGGGGGCCTCTTGTAGACAGGATATATATGGGTCTTGTTTTTTATTCATTCAGCTAACATTTGCCTTTTGATTGGAACATTAAGCCATTTACATTTAAAGTGATTATTGCTAAGTATGTTTTTATTGCCATTTTATTCTTTTAACTATGTTCATCTGATTTTTCCCTCCTCCTCCTCCTCCTCCTCCTCTTCTTCCTCTTTTTCTAGCAGGCTTTGTAACATTTCTTGTAATACCATGTTGATGGTAACAAACTCCTTTAGCTTTTCTTCATCTGAGGAGCTCTTTTTTTTCTTTCAATATTTAATAATTGCCTTGCAGGGCATTGTAGTCTTGGGTATAGGTCCTTGCTTTTATCACTTTGAATGATAATCCCTTCTATCTTGAAATGTTTCTGTTGAGAAATCAGTTGACAGACTTATGGGAGCACCCTTGTAGGTAACTAGCTCTCTTTTCTTGAGGCTTTTAAGATCTTTCTTTGTCCTTACACTTTGCCATTTTAAGTATGATGTATCTTGATGTGGATCTCTTTGGGTCCATTTTATTTGGGATTCTCCGTGCTTCCTGGACTTGTATGCCTTTTTCCTTCACCTAGTTAGGTAATTTTTGGTTATTATTTCTTCAAATAGGATCTTGATCTCTTGTTCTCTTTCTTCTTCTCCTGTTACTCCTAGGGTGCCAATATTGTTTTGCTTCATGTTGTCTTAAAGGTGCCTTAAACTATCCTCTTTTTTATTCTGTTTTTCTTTTTGCTGCTTTGACTGGGTCTTTTTTTCTACCTTGTCTTCCAAATTGCTGACTCATTCTTCTGCTTCATTTAACTTACTATTTATTCCTTCCAGCATATTCTTCACTTCAGATATTGTATTCTTCACTTTTAATTGGTCCTTTTTTATGGTTTCAGTGTACTTTTGCATGTTGTTGAGTATACTTGTAACCATTATTTTGAGCTCTATAGCTGATAAATTGCTTGCCTTCGTTTCATTTAGCTCTTTTTCTGGAGATTTTCTCTTGCTCTTTAATTTGGGGACTAATTTTTGTATCCCCATTTTGGCTGCCCCATTGTGTTTGTTTCTATGTATTAGATAAATTTTCCATGACTCCCAGTCTTCATGGGGTGGCCTTATGTAGTAGGCTTCTTGTGGGACCAAGTGGCACAGTCTTTTTGATCACCTGGCCTGGGTGCTCCAAGAATGACTCTTGTGTGGAATTATGCTGGTCTTCTTGTTATATTTGAGTCTTGATTGTTATTTGCCTATTTGTGCTTAGGATTAACACACAGGCTATCTGACTGTGAGACTCAACCCCAACCATGACATGCAAGTTATTGTGCAGATGTTGACCACACGAAACAGAATTTGCCTCAGCAGGACTTAGTGTCTGCCTAGATTTCCCTTTGGATATGCTGCTTGCAAGCTTATTGAATCCTGCTCTGATTTCTGAAGTTGGCCACTGGGTGAGTTGGTTCTGGGTCTCTTGGTAAGGACTCTGGTGCAGCCCAATATCAGATACTGCCTGTGTTTGGCATTCGCCAACCTGTTTAGAGCTACAAGTGATGCACAGTTTTTGGCTGCTTATGCTGGGCCTGTGTGAGTGCGGAAAGGGCCAAGCTGTGCACTAAGGCTGTCTTTTACCAGCAACATGCCCAGAAACAGGACAGTAAAAGTCCCAAGGCACCCAGAGATCCACTTATGCCTGCCTTTACCTGCCAGTTGCCTATTAGGCTCGGTCGCTGAAAGGGCCTCTATCTATACTCCTCTCTTCTAGGGTGTAATCTTCACAGGGTGGGGAAAGAGGGAGTCCAGAGGGTGGGGCTATTGCTTCCCCTTGGCAATCCCACATGGAGGGGAGTGTTCTACTCAAGAATAATGGTATCTACACTATGGGAGAATGACTCAGCACAGGGATCCCAGTGTCCATCCCTTCATCTCGCTCCCCAGAGCCACAAACTGCAACTTCTCCTCACACAACTCTATTCCACTCTGTCCTCTCTCCACATGAGCCCAGGGTGAGTGGTTGTGAACAAACTTTTGTAAGTTGGCACTTTAAGAGGGTGCCTATATCTCTAGCAGACTACTGCCTCTCCCTGCAGACACTAACCCTGCTGCTTTTCACAGCCAGATGTTATGTGGACACATCTTTCCAGCCTGGTGCTCTGGGCTGGGGGTCCCAGCTTGGGGTTTAGACTCCCTCACCATAGCCCATAGGACTGAGGCCAGCCCTTTTTGTGTCTCCACCTTTTTTACTAGTCTTGATGTGGCTTGCCCTGTAAATGCTCAATTATAAGATCTCTCTTCATCTAGTCATTAGTTGGTTATTCAGGATTTTTCCATAATTTACTCGTAATTCCAATTTGGTTCGGGGAGGAGCTGAGTGTAGCTTCTACCTATTCTGTTGCAATCTTAGATCTTCACATTCATCTTCTGCTTATTGACTTATAGACATGCAGTATATATTTTATTTATATCTTTTGTTGGAAATATTCATTGCAAACATCTATTTTCATTTTATGGCTTGTTTTCTCACTATCTTCAAGATCTGGGGTTTTTATCACATGATTCCACAGTGGGAAGACAAACAATCCAATTAAGAAACAGGCAAAGGACCCAAACAGACCCTTCTCCAAGGAGGACATACACAGGGACCAGAGGCATATGAAAGGATGCTCAGCATCACTAGCCATCAGAGAGATGCAAATTAAAACCACAATCAGATATCACTTCACACCAGCCAGAATGGTCATAATAAACAAATCAACAAACAACAAGTGCTAGTTAGGATGTGGAGAAAAGGCAACCCTAGTACCCTGTTAGTAGGAATGCAGACTGGTGCAACCACTGTGGAAAACAGTTTGGAATTTCCTCAGAAAACTATAAATGGAACTGCTTTTTGACCCAGCAATTCCACTGCTGGGATTATACCCTAAGAATCCTGAAACACCAATTCAAATGTTCATAGCAGCATTATTTATAACATACAAGTGCTGGAAAGAGCTTCAGTGCCCATGAGTAAATAAGTGGATCAAAAAACTGTAGGGCATTTACACAATGGAATACTGCACAGTAGAAAGAAAGAAAGAACACTGACCCTTTGCTTAGTATTATGCTAAGTGAAACAAACCAGACACTGAAAGACCTTATGACCTCACCTATAAGTGGAACCTAATCAACAAAACAAACAAACAAGCAAAAATATAACCAGAAACATGGGAATAAAGAACAAACTGACAGTGACCAGAGGGGAGGGAGGAAGGGGGTGAGAGATAACAAGAGAAAGAGGGGAAGAGTCAAGTCAAAGAGCATGTATAAAGGACCCATGGACAAAGACAACATGGTGAAGGAGTATTGAATGTGGGAGGCAGAGGATGGGTAGCTCAAGGGAGAGTAATGGAGGGGAAATGGGGACAAATGTAATTAAACAACAATAAAAAAATAAAATAATAAATAGTCATGAATCATAGTAAAAAATAAAATAAATAATTAAATAAAATTAAATTAAAAAATAGAAACAACAACAGAAAAAGATTTGAGGTTTTTAAATTGATATTTTAATATCACGTGGATAACCAAGAGTTTATTTTTCTAATAGAAGTAGATGACAAAGTGGAAGTAAGACCTTGGCACAATGAGATTAAAAATATCAAGCTTAGTAGATTTGTTAGGAACTGTAATATGCCATTTAACCTACTGTTTCTCAGCTTCTTCATCAATATGGTGGAAATAAATATAGCAAAATTAAAAGGGAGTAGGACAGAATAATAAATGGTGATTTGTGATGTCAACTAATTTTCTTCTAAAAATAGACTAGGACTGGCCTTTTAAGCAAATGCACCTTAATATAAAACTATCCTTTGTAAACTACTGCAGTAGTAGAAAGTGTGTTAGAATCCATTAGGGGAAATTATTACCCTTGACATAGGATGGCAGTATATAGAACAAAGAGAAAAGAGGTAAGAACTCTTGTGAATAATCTGAACAGGTCACTCAATCTTCACATTCTTTCAGGAACAGATCATGTATGGCAAATGTTTGATTAATCACACTGTCAGCAACATCACCTTAAAAGAAAAATATGCAAAGAAAATACAACATCATAGTTTCGGTATAGTTTAGGGGGAAGATGTGATATAATATAGAAGAAAGAAGGTTGACTTTGACACTAGAGAGACTTGAGTTTCAAATTCAAAAATTCTCTGACTAGCTAGAAAATCTAGAAAAAAAATTAACTTCCTTAACCTCATCTCTTATCCTCAATAGAAATAATATCTTACAGTTGTATAATAATTCAAAATAATTAACTGATAATCCCTAACACATAGTGACTACCCAATAAATGGTAACAATTATATTTACCTATCATTTTTCAAAGGAAAGTTACAACATGTGATTTACTATCATTGTAATCACATGTAATGTTTTGAAAGTGATCAATAAAATGGACATGGTTATGATTAGATATTTTAGTACTGAGGGATATTTCCTTAAATGATAAATTTATAACATTTTCACTAGTAACCAAGTAGTTAATGTCCCTGAACTGTGAAACATTTGTCTTGTAGGTAGAAAATTACCGATTGATATATCTGGCTAGAAAATTCAGGCACAATATAGAGAATGGCCAACCTATCACTCTAAACAACAATCATTTAATTAGATAAATATATTTGCTATTTTCCTGGAGTACTTTTTTTTTTTTAATAGTAAGTTTGAAGTTAATTACCTAGATCCAGAGGTCTGGTTCTTGAGCCCATTTTACCAAACTTCATTCTTCTCAGCCCTCAGACAAAAATATGAGTTTCACTTCTCCACCATTTTAGGTTAACAGGTAGTTGTTCAAATCAGACAGTTTGTCTTCCCCTTGAAATATTCTTTTGAAAATTTATGTCAGTGAATTTTTCTTAATTCTATACCACCAAACATTCCTCAAAGCAAGGCATGTCTGTGCCAAGGCTGTGGTTAACTATGTTACTCTTCATAATCACTTGGTTTCTCCTCCTGTGGGAAGATTATACCTCAGTGCCCCATTGAACTCAGATGTGGCCTTGTGATTTGGTCTGGCAAATAGAATGTGAAGTGACGTATTACACTCCTGGGATGAATCTGTAAGAACACATCCTCTTTCTCTCACCCGTGAGATTGTAGAAGTGTGTGCTAGGTTGATCCTCTGTCAGCCTGTGATCCTGGGTGACTCCTGAGCTGAGCACTTTGGCATCCTCCACTGAACATGTAGCATGAGTAAGAAATGCTGTTGTTTTAACCTGTTATAACCTAAGATTATAAGTTGTTTGTTTTCATAGCATAACCACACCTATCCTGACTGATGGCAAACACAAGACAAAAAATACATGTCAGAAAATCAGGTTTTATAAAAGATCAGGTTTTGTAAAGGAGGTAATTAAAAACAGGATAGTCAAGAGTTCAGTAGGGTACAGAAAGAAAACTATAACAACCATCATTGATAAAGATATATCTCTCTAGTATCCCTAAAAATGATTCCTTTTCTAATAAAAAATTTTCTACCCAGTAGTGGTAAAAAAATTTTAATTATACATGTGCATAAAGTGAAATTTTTAAAAGGTCTTTGCTTCTTTTTTTAACCTAGAAAATGTTTTTAACAAAGCTGACAAAGGACTTCTTCAAAACTTTAGAAATCAGTTTTTTAGAGTAATGGAGGGAATGGTGATGGATGATGCAACTAATATTTACTATACAACTTAAAAATATGGACTGCCTATCTTTCCAATGACTTAATTTAAAATTAAGGACTGCCTATCATTCCATTAATTTAAAACATTGTAAGAATATTACTTTAATGCAACCTTGGCAATATATATACCAAAACAAACTATGGAATTGATACAATTTGCTTTGGAAAATTATAAATGAAACATAAAACATTTTTCTAAAAACAAGTTCTTAGGATTTTCGGTCAAGATGGCTGCATAGGTAAACATAGTTTGCCTCCATGTACAACCACATCAAAATTACAACTAAATTATAGAACAACCATCACTCAGAGCTGTCAGAAATCAAGTTGAATGGAAGTCCAACAATTATGGAATTAAAGAAACTACACCCATCCAGGCTGGTAGAAGGGGCAGAGATATGAAACAACTGGTCCCACAGCCACATGTGGTGGATAAAAACCTGTCGTGGGGCTGAGGATTCCCAATCCCACAACAGGCCACCCAGCCCAGGTTCCAGTACCAGGAAAATAAGTCCCCATAATTTCTCACTGCAAAAACCAGCAGGGACTGAGTTGTTGAAAGAAACTGCTATAATCCCAAGCAGTTCCTCTTAAAGAACCCACACACAGACTCGCCTACTCAGACTCACTCCCTCTGAGCTCCAGCACTGGGGTAGCAGCTTGAAAGGCACCAGTGGCATACAGGGAGGAAATGAAGTGTCTGGCATCAAGGAGAGAGCTTGGCGACAGCTTTCTCTTAGACAGAAAGGCAGGCAGAGGCCACTGTCCCGCTTCTGAACCCTCCACACAAAGAGCCACAGAGCTGGCGGTCAAGTGTTTTATCTGAGACTCCATCAACCTGGCTAACACTCTTTGCCCTGTTGTGGTGATCCCCAGAGATTCATTTCCACCACCTTATGGGCCCACTCAAACTGTTAACTGTGCCTGATTTATAAGAATGGCTGGTCTTGGTTCATGCTTCACAACTTCCTAAATCCTCTCAAACAAGCAAGTGGTAGCCTTAGTGAGAGTCCAGCCATGGTATCTCTTGCTAATTGGCCCCAGGCCCAGCACTAGCAGCAGTCAGCCTAGATTCACACCTTGGCTTTGCCTGGGAATATCCAAGCCTAGTATGAGTAGTAGCTATCTCAAATTGCTTTATGCCCAGGCAAGGTAGCCCTGGGAAAAACACATGTTGAGGCTGACATTGGCCTGCACCACCTGGGAAATCCCAGAGCCTGCACAACCAGTGGACAGCTATAGACCATGTCAGAGCACCACCACCCTGCCCCTGCACAGCTGATCCTCCACAGAAGTGGGGAACTTGGTGGTCAGTGGTCACAGCCAATCCTTGCAGCTAACTGGCTTGGGTAAACCCCCACCCCACTGACCTGATAATAGGACTCAAGGTTCAACTACAAGAGGTAGGTATACTCAGCCCACACATAGGGTGCACCACAAGCACCTAGGTTGGGTGACAGGGGAGGCTGGGCCACTAGACCCTACAGGACAACTACTACATTAGGCAACACTACCAAGACAGGGAGTCACAGCAGCTCAGCCTAATACATAGAAACAAAGACAGGGAGGCTGCCAAAATGCGGAGACAAAGAAACATTACCCAAATGAAAGAACAGATCAAAACACCAGGAAAAGAACTAAACAAAATGGAGATAAGGAATCTATTAGACACAAAGTTCAAAACACTGGTTATAAGGATGCTCAAGGAACTTAGTGAGGACCTCAAGAGCATAAAAAAGATCCAGTCAGAAACAAAGGATTCACTAATTGAAATACAAAACAGTTTATAGTGAAACAACAGTACAGTGGATGAGGCTAAGAATCAAGTCTATGATTTGGAACATAAGGAAGCAAAAAACAACCAAACAGAACAACAGGAAGAAAAAAATATTAAAAAATGAGGATATTGTAAGCAACCTATGGGACAACTTTAAACATTCCAACATTCACATCATAGGGGTGCCAGAAGGAGAAGAGAAAGAGCAAGAAATTAGAAACTTATTTGAAAAAATAATAAGAGAAAACTTTCCTAATTTGGTAAAGGAAATAGACATACAAGTCCACAAAGAACAGAGAGTTCCAAACAAGATGGTTGCAAAGCGGTCCACTCCAAGACACATCATAATTAAAATCATGCTATTCAAAGGTTAAAGATAAAGATAGAATCTTAAAATCAGCAAGAGAAAAACAGGTAGTTACCTATAAGGGTGTTCCCATAAGACTGTCAGCTGATTTCTTAAAAGATACTTTTCAGGCTAGAAGGCATTGGCAAGAAATATCCAAAGTCATGAAAAGCAGGAACCTGCACCCAAGATTGCTCTTCCCAACAATGCTATCATTTAGAATTTAAGTGCAGATAAAGAGCTTCCCAGAAAAGAAAAAACTAAGAGTTCATCATCATCAAACCATTATTATATGAAATGCTTAAGGGGCTTATTTAAGAAAAAAAAATTGAAACTATTAACAATAAAATGGCAGAAATACATATCTATCAACAATTGAACCTAAAAAAACAAACTAAGCAAACAAGAGCAGAGACAGAATCATGGATACAGGGAGGGTTTTAATGATTGCCAGGTGGGAAGTGGGTGTGGAGAAATGAGCAAAGTGGTGAGGGGATTTAGAAGTACAAATAGGCAGTTACAGATTAGCCATGGGGATGTAAAGTATTTAGGAAATGGAGTAGCCAGAGAGCTTATCTGCATGACTCATGGACATAAACAATAGTGCGGGGACTGCCTGAGGGAGTGGCGGATGCTAGGTGGAAGGGACCAAAAAAGAAAAAATGGGTCAACTATAATAGCATAATCAATTAAATATAATTTTTTAAAGTTCTTTTTACTTTAAAATTACCCTGATTGATAATGTTTCACTGCATACAAATCACTCACCAGAACAGTAATAAATCAGACATTATTACATTCTAGGAAATAGCTTTGTCAGTCCCTACAGCTCAGAGTAGACCATGATCATTCAGAGAAAGAGTTCTTCTCCTAGTGAATTTTGGCCAGTTTCTGCAAAAAGAAAAAATATTCTCTATCTCTTCTGAAGGAGCTATGACCAAGTTCTATCAATATACCTTAAACAGGCAATATATTCTAGAAATAAACAACAGCATAATCAAAACTTAAGATGGTAAAACACAAAGATGCAGAAAATGAAAAGTAATTCAAGTTAGCCAAAGCTTAGGGAACTTGTATTTAAAAAGAAGGAGAACAAAAAGTTGGGAAAGGCTGTAGCAGAGGCTGATAATTATCCTGCAATATGAAGTAACCCCATTTTCATCACCAATGGAACATACATCTCAAATAAAGACTGCATATACTAGACTTCCTTGCATTTAGGTGTGGTCATGTGTCTAAGTTCTGGACAATAGCTCATTAATGGAAAAGATGTGAACAACTTCCAGAAATGTCTTTAAGTGGAATAAACAAACTCTTTTTGATGTTAGAGAAACAACAAAATAGAAGGAGCCTGGGTTCCTGACACTGTGAAAAGCCACATCATCTCACGACTACCTACATTCCCATGAGAGAGAAATAAATTTCTATCTTTCTTAAGCTACTGTTATTTGGGGGTTTTCTATGACTTTCAGCTGAACCTAATGCTTACATGTTGTGTACTTAATTGTGTACCCAAAAAAATCTTGTTTTGCTTCCCTAAATGATAACATTTGAAATAGGTTTTGTAAAAAGATAACTAAGGTTAAATTACCTTTTGGGGATCAAAAAGGTGGGATCTTAATACAATAGGACTCATGTCCTTAAAAGAAGAGGAAGAGACACTAGAGATATCTCTCTGTCTTTGTGAGCACACAGAGGAAAGGCCACGTAAGGACACAGCATGAGGCAGCTGTCTGCAAAACAGGAAGAGAGGTCTCACCAGAAACCAACACTGAAAGCATCTTAATCTTGGACTTCCGAATGTGCAGGACAATGAGAAAATAAATTTCTGTCATGGCATTTTGTATGGCAGCCTGAACTAAGACAGTACAGATGTACAGAGAACCACAACACCTAAGACATTGCATGCCATATTAAGGAATCTAGATGTTAGTAAACAGAGGTGATGGGCCACAGAGATGGAAATAATCAAGGTAGTACATTTAGAAAATGAATATAATGGTGATCAAAGGAAAGGCAGAAGTCAGTAAGAATGCTATGAGGTGATAAGACTCACAATACATTAAGTTTTATATAAAGATGAAGAACTAGCCATAGCTGGTGTGGCTCAGTGGATTGAGCTCTAACCTGCAAACCAAAGGGTTGTTGGTTCAATTCCCAGTGCAGGGCACATGCCTGGGTTGTAGGCCAGATCCCCAGTAGGGGGTGTGAGAGATGCAACCACACATTGATGTTTCTCTCTCCCTCTCTCCCCCTCCCTTCCCCTCTCTAAAAATAAATAAATAAAATCTTTTTTAAAAAAACAGATGAAGAACTGAATAGGACTTTTTCAGGTCTATGACACTTCTCATAAAGTCAACTGTATGAGACATGATATCTTTCAATGTAAAAATTGAAGAATTTCAATTGAAATAGGTAATTTAACAATAAAAAAATCAGAGACCTTAGTTCTGCATTTGCAATAATTGATAGGACAAATAGGTAGAAGATCTATAAGGAAACTGAAGAGCTGGACAAAACTGTAAACTAACAGACATATTACCAATTTATTTTTTTCCTTAGGTGACAAAGAATTTTGAAACCTTTGCTCTCAGTATTTATACAAAATGAAAATGTATTCATTAACATTCTATGAGAGATGTCTGCTCATGAAAAACTCTGACCAATAAAACTTTATGAATGTAAATCCAGGACAAAGTGTTTTGATTTTATTTACCTACATAATTGATTTTCATAGTATGGATTATTCACAGTGTTTGTTTTCATTCTACTTCTCCAAGATATTCAACCTGTTTCAGAATATTTGTATCTTGCTGCCTACTGATGTTCATGAATAAAAGCAGACTCATTTTAACATTAGCTCAAATGAGACATAACAAAAAAGACAAAACTGTAGCAAATAAAAATAATCCTAAATCTCATTATATGTGAAAACTGGTTTTCCTGCTGCCCAGGATTTAACATACGATTGATTATTCCATTTGTGAGCAAAACTGAGAATCAAGATGCAGTAATATTACCCTCCAGGAGAACCACAAAGACACATGTTTCATAGCTTCTATCTAACATTCTAAAACATCAAGTTAAATATTAGGTACATTTAAGTATGCTTAACTTTTATTAAGTTAGTAAACATTACATTTGTAATATTTTTAATAATTTCTTCTAAGAACAAACATTTATTGATTGTATCCACCCTGTCAAATATTTACAAATTATATTTTATTTAATCCTCACACAAAGACTATGAGGTATTATAACAGCCATTTTATACATTAGGAATTTAGTTCAAAAGAATAAAGTAAATGTCTTCCCATGTTGTACAGCTAACAATGGACAAGCCAGGATTTATATTTGAACTGACTCCAACACTTTTTAATTTTCCCATAGAAGACACTGTATAAAGCACCATAGATATACATACCATAATTGTGAGATATAAAAATAACACATTTCTATTTATTTTAGAATTCAAAGTGAAATCTAGGGCGGTTTTAATTATCCAGATAATTGAGTACCTTGAAATATACTAATTCAAGTAGAAAGAGATTGCTACTCCAAATGAGTAAACTTAGTCATCAAATTAGCCAGTATTTCAAGTTATTTAACTCTCCTTTGCCTTGACTACATGGACAGAGCCTGATTTATAGGCTAACACATCTTGTTTTATATAATGCTTTATTATTTGTTATATTCATAATTATAAATAGTTGAGTTTAGAAGCCAGCGTTAATTGACTGGATTCCCTTAGGCCTTTGCTTTTTAAAAAGTAATAGCCTGATACCTCCTCTTTTGAAGATTTAAGAAAATATCCCATGTAATTATTTTTAAAATAATCTCAAACCTTAGGGTTACAAGAATATCCCAGGTGTTTTATGCCTTTTAAAAGTACCAGAAATTCCAAATAAATACTTAAAATTATGTTTATGTGAGCTCTATATCAAACATTCATTTTGATATGGTTGACATGAAGTTAAATGACTTTTATGTTGGTAGGCAAATAATAAGGACCCAAATAATATCAATAGCTTATTTTGTTTGTGTTGTTTGAGAACCTAGGTAGGAGATTGAAACCCATGTCATATGGTTTATTTTCTTATTTTCAGAAAAATATTATTAAAACTGATAATATTTCAATTAAAAATTTAGAAAAAATTCTGGAAAAATGAAAAAGATCCATATTTCTATCACCCAATTAAAAAACACTGGTGAATTTTGGTGAATTTACCCAGAGTGTTTTCTTATACTTTATTATTTTTTCTTTGCCTTTTTAATTTATTTTAAAAAGTAATATGTTAAGAGATTGAAATAAAGAACAAACTGACAGGAGCGGGGAGGGGGATAATGGAGGAAAGAAGGGGAAGGGTCATCAAGGAATATGTATAAAGGACCCATGGGCAAAACTAAAGGCACGTAGGATTGAGGGTGGGATGGGAGGTGGGGGTGGGCTGTGTAAGGGAAGGTGGTGGGAGAAAGTGTAAACACTTGTGCTTGAACAACAATAAAAGTAATTAAGTTAAAATAAAAAGTAATATGCTCATTTTAGAATATTCAAAAAGCAGAGAAATAAATTAAATAAAAAGTAAAAGTCCTTACCTCACTTCTTTACCTCAACATGTGCCCTATTCAACAGAGAAGCACCTTTAAGAATTTGCTGCCAATCATTCCAGGAAAGTGCGTGTGTGTGCATAGACACACACTCATGCAATCATGAATTGTGTTTCATAAAAACTTATCTAAAGAAGAGTGGAAGTAGGACTACCAGAGTGGTGGAGTGAAGATCGCAATAAATATTTCTCCCCCCACAAAAGTATAGTAACAACAGTCTAAAAAATATTTCTTCAAGAAAAACTGTGGAACCTTGGTTAAAATATCAGGGTTGATGACATTGTAACCTAACTTACTTCTGTCTTTTCTCCACTCCACCATAACCTTGAAAATTGGGAGCCTCACAATTCACAACAGATGTGTAAACTGTTGGTCTTTCAGGCTATTGGTGAAGGTAGCATCTCAAAAAGTCCCATTGTCAAAGCATTGTCCTTATGATCCATTTCATAGCTCCATGAAAAAGCCCCATTCCCAAGGCATTATCATTACTTAAAGCTAACTGCCAAAAAAAGTTTTTAATTAAAAAATAAAAAAAACCTCCCATTCCCCAGGGCATTTGTTAAAAATAATCAACAACAATTATTTCACACTACCTAAAGGCACGCTAGCTGCCTAAAGTTTTAATATTAGTTGAGGCAAAAAAGAACCTGGCCTAAATCCTAAAAGAAAGGTCTGGAGAAAGTTGTCTACTGGAGGCCTTGAAAAGTTATAAAGTATTCCTTGGATCTAGAGGGTTACATACATGGAGAGGGTCGTGCACATGCCAAGGAAATACCTGAAACAGCAATTGTTTTAGTCAGGATTCTCCAGATAAACAGAACAAATAGCATGTACATATAGAAACAGAATTCTTTTATAGAGCTGGCTCATGCTACCTTAGGGTTGTCAAATCTAAAATCTGTAGGACACACGGGCAGTTTGGAAATCCAGGAAAGAACTGATAGTATAGCCTGTAAGGGCAATTTAGAGACAAAATTTCTTTGTCAGGGAATTGTGGTCTTTTCACTTAAAGCCTTCAATGGATTGAATGAGGTCTCCCCACATTGTGGAGGATAACCTGCTTTACTTGGAATCTACTGATTTAAATGTTAATCACACCTAAATATATTTCCAAAGCAACATCTAGATTGTTATTTTTTAATTTATTAATTTTTAGAGAGAGGGAAACATCTCTCAGTTGCTCACCTGTTCCTGCATTCATTGGTTGACTCCTGTATGCACCCCAATTGGAGATCTATTCACAATCCTGGCGCATTACAACAATGCTCCAACAAACTGAGCTACCCTGCCAGGGCCCATCTACACTGTTATTTAACCAAACATCTGGACACCATAGCCTAGCAAAGCTGACACATAACCTTGACCATCACGGCTATAATCTGCCACCTTTTATTGACTGTGAGGTCTGAGTAAGCAGAAAATAAAAGCTAAGCCAGAACTGTTAACTGCCAAAAAATAGAAGAGGTACCCTGACATACATATACAGAGACTTTTGGTAAAGGGTAGAAGACCTAGTGGTCCAAAAAATATCTAAAAATCTCTGTCCAGTCATTTACTTCTGAATTAACTGAACAAAGATTTCAAAAGTCACGTGCTACAAGAGATAATGAACACCTTAACAGAAGTAAACAAGGAAAGTCACTAAACAAAGAAATAGTAACCAAAAAAGAAAAAGCAAGAACAGCAAATTCTGGAGAGGGGTGGGAAAGGAGTGACCAATTTCTAGAATAGCTACATTTTATTATCTAAAGTGTCTAGTTTTCAAGAAAAACATAGAAATGAAAACATATGGCACTTATGTAGGAAAAAAATTTGGGAAGAAATGCTCTCTGAAGGGATTCAGATGTTGGATTTACCAAAAAATAAAATAAACAAACAAAATCAGCTGTTAAAATAAGTTCATAATACTATAGGAAATTATGTCTAAAGAATTAAAGAGGATTATGACAATGTTATCTCAACAAATACATAAATTAATAAAGAAATACAGGATGATAAAGGAGAAAAAAGGAACAAAAACACATAAGATATAAAAATAGCAAAAGCAAATATAAATCTTAAGTCATCACTAATTCAATCAAATTAAAGAGGAAAATGAACACATATTGGCAGAAAATACTTTTAAATGACCCAAATATATGCTCTCTACAAAAGACATTTTATATTCAAACACACAAATAGAGTGAAAGCAAAATGATGGAAAACAATATATTGTGCAATGTAACTAAAAGAAACCTGGGGTGGTTATATCAATATCAGACCAATAAGACACTAAGACAATATTATTCTAGACACAAAAAGTACATTTTATAATGATAAAAGTTTTAATCCATAATAAATATATAACAATTATAAATATATGCACCTAATAACAAAACCCACAAACATATGATTAATAAAGTCTGAAAAAATTTAAGAGAGAAATAGATCATTCAACAGTAAGAATTAAAGACCTTAATGCCCCACTTATAATAATTGAGACACCAAGTAGGCAGAAGATCCACTAGGAACCAAAAGTCTTGGACAACACTGTAAACCAACAAGATCTAACAGACATTTCTAGAACACATCACCCAACAGCAGTATTACACACATTTTTATCAAGTACACAAGGAACAGTCTCAAGCTAGAACATATGATAGACATCAAACAAGCTTCAAGAAATTTAAAATGATTTAAATCATACAAAATATGTTCTCTGCCCACAATGATATGAGATCAGCTATCAGTGAAAGTAATAAATTTGAAGAATTTAGAAATATGAAGAAATTTAAAAATAAACAACTAAACAAATAAGTCAAAGTAGAGCTACTAGGAAATTAGAAAAAAATTGAGAAGATAAAACCAAAAGCAAAACTTACCAAATTTAGGTCATGAGGCTAAAATAGTGATAGAAAAAAAAAAACCTATCATAAGAAATAGTTATATTTAAAAAGAATAAAGATCACAAATCAATAATCTAAACTTCTACTTTAAGAGACTATAAAAAGAAGAGAAATAAACCCAAGAAAACATTTAAAAAGGAAATAATAAAGCTAAGAGTAGAAATGAGTGAAATAGAGATTAGAAAAAATGGAGAAAATCAGAAAAATAAAAATTGGCTCCTTGAAAAGTCAATAAAATTGATAAATGTTTTGACAGTCCAGAACAAGAAAAAAAGAGGGAAGACTCAGATTGCTAGAGTCAAGAATGAAAGAGGGGGTATCATTGTGAGAGACAGAATAATGATCATGTGAATATAGCCTGCTGTTAATCTGCAGGACCTATGAATATGTTACCTTACATTAAAAAAAGGGGACTTTTGCAGATATGATTGTTAAGATCTTGAGACAGGGATACTAGTTTATCTAAGTGGACCCAACCAAACTAGACAGATGCTTAAAATTAGAGAATCTTTTCCAGCTGTAGTCAGAAGGAGATTTGACTATGAAAAGTGATAAAAAAAAATATGAAATGTTTCTGCTCTGAAATGAAAAAAGGGGGCCACAAGCCAAGAAATGTAAGCCATGGTCTCTTGAGCTAGAAAAAAATAAGGAAATTACCTTCCCCTCTAGAAGCTCCAGAAAGTATGAGGTATACTGGGTTATATTTCAGAAACATTCATCAAAATAAAGAAAAAGTTACTATATTAATATTATATAAAGTATACTTCAAAGCAAAGAAAATTGGTGCTCCTTTGTAGGTAAATACCTGCTTTTCTCTTGTAGCTTTTAGGATTCTCTCCTTGTCTTAAAGCCTTGCCATTTTAATTGTGTTGTCTCACTGTAGGTCTCTTTGGATCCATCTTGATTGGTACTCTCTGAGCTTCCTGGACTTGTGTGTCTTTTTCCTTCACCAGATTAGGAAAGTTTTTGGTCATTATTTTTTCAAATAGGTTCTCAATGCCTTGCTCTCTCTCTTCTCCTGGTATTCCCATGCTGTGGATGTCATTATGCTTCATTTTGCCCAAAATTTTTCTTGATTTCTCCTTATTTATTTTAATCTTTTTTTCTTTCTGCTGCTCTGCATGGGTGTTTTTTCTACTCTATCCTCCAAGTCGCTGATTCAATCCTCTGCTTCCTCTAACTTACTGCTTATTCTTTCCAGTGTATTATTTATTTCATATATCGCATTCTTTATTTCTGACTGGTCCTTTTTTATGGTTCCTATATCTTTTCCATACTATTGAGTATCCTTATAATCATTACTTTAAGCTCTCTTACAAAGCTCTCTGACAAATTGCTGGCCTCCATATCATCTAATTCTTCTTCTGGAGAATTCTCTTGTTTTTTCATTTGGGACCTGTATCTTTGACTTCCCTTTTTGGCTACCTCTTTGTGTTTTTTTCTATGTATTATGTAACTCTGCAAAGACTGGTGCAGACCTTTGTCAGATGCTGCTTGTGACTGGACCTGGGCAACCTGTTTCGAACAATCAGTAATACACAACATGTGGCTCCCTCTGCTGGGCCTGTTTGTATGTGGAAGCAACCAAGCTGCGCACCAAGGCCATCTTATACCAATCCCAAGCCTGGAGGGGGGTCAGCTAGTCTCAGAGCTTCCAGTGATTCGCCCTTGTTGTTAGTGCAATAGCCTCAGGCTGTACTCAGCAACCTGGCTTAAGCTCCACAAAGTGGGGCAGAATAATTCCTGTGGGCAGGAGTATTGTTTCCCTAAGGCTGATGCCACTTGGAGGGGAATGCTCTGCCTGAGAAAGATGGCTTCTGCAGTATGAGGGATGACTCAGCACAGGGATATCATGGTGGCTGTTACTTCACATGTCTCTAGTCCACTCTGCCCTCCCCTTGCCAGAGCCCAGGATAAGTGGCAGCAAAATGAATTTTGTGTGTTGGCCCATAAGAGGCTCTCTGCACCTCTCTCTGTCTGTCCCTGAAGACAAAACCCTGCTGCTTTTCACAGCTGGTTGTTATCTGGGCTCTTTTCCTGACTCTGGTGCTATAGGCTGGGGAGGCCAGCTCAGGTTTTAGACCCAACACTTTTCAGGGGGAACCCCTGGCTGTTGAAATATCTCTTTGGAACTTCAGCTGCCACCCATGCGAGCCCTGCCAGCCCTCTTGCAACTCCTCCATACTTCCTACTAGTCATGTTGTGGTGAAGTGACTTCTTCTGTCTGTGTGTGGTTATAAGGCTCCTCTCCAGCTAGTGTTCACTTTCTTATTCAGGATGATTTCTCTACAATTTAGTTGTAATTCCTTATTGGTCCTGGGAGGAGTTAGTGTAGCTCCACTTACTCCTCCACCATCTTGGGTCTCCTAGACTAAATTTTAAAAAGACTTTGACAAAGTCTTTTATTATATACTTGTGAATAAAACAGAGACATGTGAGCTGGAAAATTATATAGTTGTATGGACCTAATATCATTTCTAACAAATTACCAGAAGAATTATGATTGATTCATTAATTACTTCATCAGTTACTTAATAATTAGTAGATTCCAGTCTCTCTATATAGCATTTATAGTGGTATTTCATAGCATTTCTGATCATGTTTCTGCCCTATCCAACATTTTATCATTAAATTACATATGGATAAGATGGTATGTTCAACAAAAACAAAAATTGGCTGGAACTAAAAAGACCTATGAAAGTATTTTACAAAATAAAATGAAAACACATATCAAAATACCAAATTAGAGTAAAATATGAAGTCTTTTAAATTCCCAATCTAAATCTCAGGAAGCTACAGCTTCAAAAATAAAGGGCACAGAACAGGATAAGGTAAGAATGGCTTTCAAAAAGTTTTTTTTTTTTATTTTATTCATTTATTTTTAGAGAGAGGGGAAAGGAGGGAGAAAGAGAGGGAGAGAAACATCGATGTGTGGTTCCCTCTCAAGTGCCCCCTACTGAGAACTTGGCCTGAAACCCAAGCATGTGCCCTGACTAGGAATCAAACCAGCAACCATTTGGTTTGCAGGTTGGTGCTCAATCCACTGAGCCGCACCAGCCAGGGCAGCTTTCAAAAAGTAAGGTAAAGAAAGCTCACTGGTTTTCTTTGGCTTCCTCCTCAACTTAAGGCAACCTCCTGTAGATGATGATTGAGCCCCGATGCCTCTTTCTTCTGGTTGCACTGACAGAAGTGAAGCATCTAAAACTAAATGGGCAATGGACTTATAACATATACTCTGTGCTAGCCACACTTCATCTCCCACAGGAAGTTGACCATCTAAATCCATTCAGGGGAGAAGGCAAGGGTAGGAAAGAATCTTTAAAATATTAATTATGAGAAGCAACTGAAAGAGCTGAGGTTATTAATTCTGAGTAAGAGAAAAATATTTAACTATTTTAAATATTCGCTAGATGTGAATGGGAAAAGAAGCACAGAGAGGGAATGAAGTAAGATAAAAACCTAAGAGTTGGTAAATACACCAAACCATTATGGGTCTAAGTAAAATATAAATCCAGATTATTAACCATCTGAAATGTAAAAGAGTTACATTTTTTTAGCTACTGTCTAGCATAGGATAGAGTAATAACATCCTGGATATTTAAGGTTCCTTCTTCCTCTGTTCACACACCACTAAGAGATGAAAATTGCTCCAATAGTTCTTGTATGGAAACTACCTTAACTCATTTTGTCTAGGTCAGAAAATTAAAGTTGGTTAAGAAATCCAGAAACCGACTGGTTCACAAAACTGAAAAGTCCAGTGTAGAAGTTCAAGCTCAGTAGTTCAAGCTCCAGACCAAAGCTCCTATGATGGGTTCAAGCTCTTTTCCTCTGCTTTATCATTGCTTGTTCAGTGCCCAGGAAGGTTCCCTTTTTCAGGTGGCAGCATGGCTACTGGCAGCTTCCAGATTATCTGCTATACTCCAAGCAGCCCTGGTGGATAAAATATAACTCTTTTCCAGTCATTACAGCAAAATCACTATATTAACCCTGATTAAAAGATTTGAGCCATGTGCCTTTCTCTGAACCAATCACTAAACCATAATTGTAAATTATACTGATTGCTCTGGTCTGAGTCAGGTGTCACCCTGGAGCAGAAGATAGGTCAGCAGAAACAGATGAGTAAAGATTGGGTAAGGCTGGTTAACCAGAGGAAACATTAGAATGCTGTCTCCAGAATAAGCAGTAATAAATTCTAGAGAGGCCAAAATAATATTTGAAACTCACTGTGGGAGAGGGTCAACTGTGTTAGTTCTGGTGCTTCTGATCTATTCATTCATTTATTCAACACATATCACTGTGTGCCAAATGCTATGCCGTGTAGGCTGAACTCTGTGAAGCTTCTGACTTCACCTTCTCATCAAAATTTTAGCCATCTACTTTCCTTTTCCCATTATAAGATTTAAAAAAGACATCAGAAATCCCAGAACTCTGGTATCCATTATTTAATTTAGATTTATCCTTTTGGTTTCTGATTCCCTATCTCTACATCTGCCTATATCAACATGAACTAATTCTGAGTGTTTCTAATCCCCCTTTGACTTTCTTGTCATATCTGAGATTCTGTATATAGCTGTGGTTCTATATGACATAATTTCATAATTTATATCACTATGAATTAGAATTTTCTTAATCAAAAAACATCTACAGTATAATGACAGGATAATCATTTTTTTCTCCCCTTTTTCTCCTACTCTTGAGACCATTTTCAGTCAAAATTTTTCCTTTAATGAACACTGCATCTGGTCTAAGAAACAGCTGCCAATTTCAAACCTGTTGTGATTTATAAGAACTAAATTTGAAAACCTCTTAAAATCAAGGTATAGAATGGAAAGGCTGCCAGACACTTTGAATAATAGCTCTAGCCCTTTTCTCAAGCTCATAAAAACCATGGCCTATTCTCCCTCTGATTGGCCCAACGTCATTCAAATCTACCCCTGCACACCTCTGAAGTTCCACACTAACACACTGGCTTTATGAAAAAATCAGCTTCCTTAAAATGCCAAGTAGGGTAAACATAATGTTAATATTGTCTCGTGAACCAAAAAAGGGAATCTGTCTACTTGATCTATGTTTAATTATGGCACTAGTTCTGAATTGTTTCTATATAATAAATAAATCCTACTAATCCCTTCACTGACCCTCAGCTGCTGCATTTCTGTCTTTGTCTTCCTCCCTATTTTTGTCATCCTTCTTGCTGTTTGTTCCTGATGCTCTCTTCCTCCCTTTTTTCTGATTTATTGTTCATTATTCACTTTCTTTCCTGTATTGGTCGCACCCCCCTCCTAGTGGTGGTTCACTGTTCCATTCAGTGATTAAGAAACAGGAACAAGAGAGTATTTATTAAAAATCTGTTATTTGGACTTCTGGTCAAGATGGAGGTACAGGTAAATGTGGCTCACCTGGTCACACAACCACAGCAAAATTACAGCTAAATTACAGATCAAATATCATTCAGAACAATCAGAAAATCAAGCTGTATGGAAGTCTGGCAACTAAGGATTTGAAGAAACTACACTCATCCAGATGGGTAGGAGGGTAAAGGGGTGGAGATGCAAAAACTCAGAATAGTCTGGTCCTACACCCATGTGTGGTAGATATAAATCAGAGGCAAATCTTGGGAGCAAGAGCACCAAGCCCCACATCAGACCACCTAGGTCAGGGTTCCAGTGCCAGGAAGATAAATCCCTATAACTTGTGATCGTAAAAACCAGTGGGGATTGGGTTAGTGGAGGAACCTTCAGGATTCTCAGGCATCTCATTTTGGAAGGCCCCATGCTCAGGCTTATTCAGCCTAACTCCCTCTCAGCTGCAGCACCAGGGAAGCACCTTGAAGGGCACCAGTGGCATACAGAGAGGAACTGAAGTGTCTGACATCAGGGCAAGAGCTGCAGACAGTGGCCATTTTTCCTTTTCTGAGCCCTCCCCCAACAGAGTCACAAAGCAGTGGTACCATAGCTGAGACCCCATCAACTTTGCTCACATGATTAACCCTGTCCAGACCATTATCTAAGGCTCCACCCCTTCCAAATTATGGCCCCACCCAAGCTAGTAACTGTGGCTTTTCCATATGGCTGGGTTAGGCACAGGCTTTAGACCTTCCTAAACCTTCCACTCAAAAAGAAACAGCTGAGCCCAGCCCCATACCTTTCTCTGAGTGTCCCCAGGACAGACAATAGCAGCAGCCATCTGCAGATCACTTTATAGCTTATGCCAGGTGACCCCAGACAGAACACAGATAGTGGCTGACCTTTGCCTGGACCACCTGGAAAACCTGAGAGCCTATGCACCCAGTGAACGGTTACAGATCACATCACAGCACCACCACACAACCACCTCCACAAGTGACAGAGGGAGGTGGTTGGTGGCCAGTTGTCACAGACAAACATACCAGCTGCCTGGCCTGGGTAAATCCCTCCCATTGACCTGCTAACAGCAATTAAGACTCAACTACAAGAAGAGGGAATACTCAGCCCACACAAAGGGTGCACCTTGAGTACCCAGCATGAAGGATAGGGGAAGCTAGGCCACTGGACCCTACAGGACACCTACTACATTAGACCATGCTACAAAATATGTAATCAAAGCAACTCTATCTAATACATAAAAACAAACACAGGGAGGCTGTCACAATGAGGAGATAAATAAAAATGGCCCACTTGAAAGAACAGAACAAAACTCCAGAAAAAGAGCTAAAAGAAATGGGGATAAGCAACCTATCAGATGCAGAGTTCAAAACACTGATTATAAGGATGCTCAAGGAACTCAGTGGGTACTTCAACATCATAAAAATTATCCAATCAGGAGTAGGAGGTACTAATTGAAATAAAGAACAAATTATAGGGAATCAACAGTGGAGTGGATGAAGCTGAAATCAAATCAATGATTTGGAATATAAAGAGGCAAAAGAATCCAATTGGTATAGCAAGAAGAAAAAAGAGTCCAAAAAAAAAAAAAACAGGATAGTATAAGGAGTCTCTGGGACAACTTCAGGTGTACCAACATTTGTATCATAGAGGTGCCAAAAAGAGAAGAGAAAGAGCAAGAAATTGTAAACCTATTTGAAAAAAATAATGAAAGAAAACTTCCCTAATTTGGTGAAGGAAATAGACATGGAAGTCCAGGAAGCACAGAGAATCCCAAACAAGATGGATACAAAGAGGACCACTCTGAGGCACATCATAATTAAAACACCAAAGGTTAAAAATAAAGAGAGAATCTTAGAAACAGCAAGAGAAAAGCAGATAATTACCTACAGGAGAGTTCCCATAAGACTGTGGGCTGATTTCTCAAAAGAAACTTTGCAGGATAGAAGGAATTGGCAAGAAGTATTCAAAGTGATGAAAAGCAAGGACCTACAACCTAGAATGCTCTATCCAGCAAATCTATCATTTAGAATCAAAGGACAGATTCCCAGACAAGGCAAAGCTAAAGGAGTTCATCATCACCAAACCATTATTATATGAAATGTCAAAGAAAAAGAAGATTAAAACTATGAATATTAAAATGTCAATAAATAAATATCAACAACTGATCCTAAAAACAAACTAAGCAAACAAGCAGGACAGAAACAGAATCATAGATACGGAGAACACTGGTGTGGTAGCCAGTTGGGAGGGGGCCTGGGGCAATGGGGAAAAATGTAAAGGGATTAAAAAGTACAGATTGGTAGTTACAGAATAGCCAGGGGGAGGTTCAGAGCAAGTATAGAAAATGGAGTTACCAAAGAACTTCTATGCATGACCCATGGACATGAACAAAGGAGGGGGGATCACTGGAGGGAGTGAAGAGTTCTTGGGGAGTGGGGCAAAGGGGGAAAAATGGGGATAACTGTAATAACATATCAATAGAATATTTTTAAATCTATTATTTGCCATGGAATAAAATAGGATCTAAATCCAAGTCTGTCTGAGCCTTTATTTGGTGAACAGAGCAGAGTTTAAATCCAAATCTGTCAGATTCCTACGTCCACCATCTCCTATCACCATTCTCTATCTTTAATCTAAAATTTTTTTCACTCTGTTTAGTTATTTCACATTCAAGGTAAATTGGACCTCCCCAGGCACTATAATACACACTCTTTTCTGTATTTCAGAATATGTGTCACTATATGAAATTATCTTTTTCCTTTACTGATTTATTTATTTACTGACTATCCTCTTCACATGACATAGGATTCATCTCCTTAGGAATAGGGACTTTGCCTCATTCACCATATTGCCTCTACTTAATGGACTAGCTGTCTCATGGTGGCTTACCAATAATTATCTCTTTAATAGCTAATTGCATGTATGAATACCTTCTATGTTTCAGCTCAGCAGGTAAACATCATAGCACTAAGAGATCTGTTGATGAAAAGAAAAAACTGTAACCAAATTTTTAATTTTTCAAACATACAGTGGAAAGAATAGCATGATAAAATCCATATAAACTCCAAATGCATTCAATAGCTGTTAACATTCTGCTATATTTGTTCTTTCCCCACCCTTTTTTCTAATTCCCACTTTATTTCATAAGAAAAGTACATCACAAGTTGACTATCAATTATATTTAAAAGATAAAAGGAACTTTTTTTAAGTATATTTTATTGATTATTGCTATTACAGTTGTCCCATTTTTTCTCCCGTTTCTCTCCCTCTGCCATGCATCCCCCTCCATCCATCATTCTCTGCCCTGAGTTCATGTCCATGGGTCATACATACGAGTTCTTTGGCTTCCCCATTTTCTACACTGTTCTTAACCTCCTCCTGTCTATTTTGTTCCTACCAATTATGCTTCTTATTCCCTGTACATTTTCCCCCACTCTCCCTCCTCCTGCTGCCCACTAATAACCCTCCATGTGATCTCCATTTCTGTGATTTTGTTCCTGTTCTAGTTGTTTGCTTACTTTGTTTTTTGCCTTGTTTTTGTTTTCTTTTGATTTGATTTTTAGGTTCGGTTGTTGATAGCTGTGAGTTTGTTGTCATTTTACTGTTCATAGTTTTGATCTCTTCCTTTTCCTTAGATAAGTCCCTTTAACATTTCATATAATAAGGGCTTGGTGATGATGAACTCCTTTAACTTTACCTTATGCGGAAGGCACTTTATCTACCTTTCCATTCTAAATGATAGCTTTGCTGAATAGAGTAACCTTGGGCAAAGGTCCTTGCCTTTAATGACTGAATAATTCTTTCCAGCCCCTTCTTGCCTGTAAGGTTTCTTTCAAGAAATAAGCTGATAGTTTTATGGAATTCCTTTGTATAGGTAACCATCTCCTTTTTTCTTGCTGTTTTTAAAATTCTCTCCTTACTTTAATCTTGGGTAATTCAATTATGATGTGTCTTGGTGTGTTTCTCCTTGGGTCCCCTTGTCTGGCACTCTCTGAGCTCCCTGGACTTGCATACCTATTTCCTTCAACGGATTGGGGAAGTTTACCTTCATTATTTTTTCAAATAAGCTTTTGATTTCTTGCTCTTCCTCTTCTCCTTATGGTACCCCTATGATTCAGACATTGGAACATTTAAAGTTGTCATACAGGTTCTTAAGCCTCTCTTCACTTTTTTGAATTCTTACTTCTTCATTCTGTTCTGGTTGAATATTTATTTCCTCCTTCTGTTCCAAATTGTTGATTTGAGTCCCAGTTTCCTTCCCTTCACCGTTGGTTCCCTGTACATTTTTCTTTATTTCGCTTTGCATAGCCTTCACTTTTTCCTTTATTTTGTGTCCATACTCAATCATTTCTATGAGCATCTTGATTACCAGTATTTTGAACTCTGCATCTGACAAATTGGCTATCTCCTCATTGCTTAGTTCTTTTTCTGGAGTTTTGATCTGTTCTTTTATTTGGGCCATATTTCTTCGCTTTGGGGAACCTGTTATCCTGTAAGGGGTAGAGCCCTACATATTCACCAGAGCAGAACAGCCCACTCTCTGTGTTGTGGCACTGTATGTGGGGGAGGGGTCAAAGAGGGAACAATGCCACTTGCTCAGCTGTCACCCCACTTTCAGTCACTTCCCTGCTACTCACAACTGCATTGATTGCACCTTCTGGTGCTGATTGCCAGGTGGGTGGGTTTGTGTATGTTTAGGGCCCTGTGGGTCCCTCCAGTGAACTCTTCTGTGAGACTAGGAGTTTCTCCCACTGCTGAAACCCCAACAGGTTTTTACCACCAGAGGTTTTGAGGTTTTATTTCCCCAAACTGGAACCCTGGGATGCACAGTCTGTCCCACTCCCCAGTCCTTCCTCCCTGTTTATCTGCACACGAGTGTGGAAACTCCCGTTCTGCCAGCCACTGTCTTGCCTGCCTAGACCACCAGCTGCCACATTGCCGCACATCCTCTCCACCCCAGGTGCCCATCTCCACCCCTATTACCAGCCTGGATGAATGTTTCTTCTTAAACTCCTTGATTGTCGGATTTCCATACAGTTTGATTTTTCTGGCAGTTCTGGTTGGTTTTTTGTTTTTAAATTGGTTGTTGTCCTTCTTTTGGTTGTATGAGGAAGTAAAGCATATCTACCTATGCCTCCATCTTGGTCTGAAGTTGAATTCAAGATATAAGGAACTCTTGCACCAAAAAGAAAAAGATAAGAAACTCAAGAGTGCCCAATAGAAAAATAATTATATGTAGAGCTGAGTAACTACACTAGTTTTCATATAGGTGTAAATTAAATATGAGCCATCTCTTTATATCTGCTGCTTTATCAAAAATTAGATGTAATACCAAATATTGGTAAGAATATTGAGAAATAATAATCTTGTGAATCTTGACAATCAAGAAAAGTGACAGGCCCCTTCTGCCTGGCAATGTTCCATGTACTGCAGTATGTGTATACCATGTGACTTGGTGGTTGTCCTAAGTATGTATCCCAGGGAACTATGTGTAGAGGTACAAAAGAAGTGATGTATGGTTGTGTTCACCATAGCTTTGTCTGTAGTCAAAGGTGGAAGCAACTTAGGTGTAATATTTCTAGGGAAATTAATAAACAAAATATAGAAGATGTGTACAATGGAATATTATGCTCAAAAGGACACAGAAAAATATGCATCTCTTAAAAACATAGTTGGACATAAGAAAGTTAGCAAAAGAATGAAATTATAATAGTCTGGGATATAATAGAATTATATAGTCTTAGAATTCCACCTGGGCCATTGATGTGAAGCTGTTTTCATTCCGCCATAGACAGCTGATGTGTGGAAAGCTGAATTTCATCAACAATTGGTGGTGCAGTATGAATGGTCTTCACACAATTGTCCAGGAAGATGGCTAAAGAAGAATTGTCTTGTGCCTCATCAGAAACAAACTTATTGAAAATTTTGTAAACTGGACCTCAAAAACCCTGATATTTTTTTAAAACCCATAGTAGAGAAAGAAATTGCATCTGAGACAGAGCTCCAGATACCTTTTGGCTTTCTCATCCCTCTCCCATATATTAAAATATCGATAGAAACAATATCGATAGAAACAAATTAGTTGTTGCGGTTCACTTACATTTTAAACTCTTTATCCCTAAGTTTTTATTCCCATATGAAGCAGTTTAAACTTCTATAAGCCAAAGCTTTAGAGAGGGTGGGGGTGGTATCAGAAGTTCTGAATCCAAAAAGATTTGCAGTGATTAGAGTCTCTCCCCACCTGTCCTAATTTCCTCCTGTCCTGGGGAGATGAATTCAGACTGAAGCTGCTTAACCAATGAATGCACTATAAACCATTGGGTTTTAAAAAGCTCTAGCTGACACCAGTAACCTCATTCAGTGACATGCGAGAAACCTGGACTTTAAGCAAACATACTTACCTATACCTTCCTGCTCAATAACACCTCCTCTCTTATATGTGGACCCTAAACTTCTCAGATCTTACTCTGCCAACCATACCTCCTATCCCCTGGGCATGAGTCTTCACATCACTTTCTTGACCTGTTCCACAATCCCACCCATTATATCCTACCCCAAATCTTCACCCCATCTTCAATGTCTTATAGCCCAGAGTTTCTCCTGGCCCCAAATCTGTACCACTGGAAGAAAGAAGTGCAAAGAAGCTAAATAGATAGCTAAAGACCTCTTATTTGTCTGTCATTGAAATTGGACTGATAGAATAACAATAATAACAACAGCAATATCTTCTCTAATGTATTTGAGCCTCTGCAATGTTCACCTATTGTGTCAGATGCTTCATGAATACCTCATTTCATCTTCTAATCGGAACAACCCTATGACACAATCCATACTTACCAAGGTAGTAACTATATCCATACTTACGAAGGTAGTAACTATATTTCAGAGATATTGTTTTGGAGCTTGGATTTAAACCAAGAAATTTCACCTCTAAAGATATACTCTAGATTCTGGAAAGTTTAGAAGAGAAAATAACAAACCTTGTTTAAAAGTAAAATTAAATTTTATTTGTTGAATATTTTATGATTTATACCCAATTCTGGTTATATCTTTTATGCTTAGTCTTCATAGTTACTTGTTCACTGGATGGAATATTCTGCTCAAACAATTAAAAACAAAATAGAAAAAAAGGAAATTTTAAATGCTGAATGTTGAATTCTAAGAATTATAAACTGGCAAAATTATGAAATTAGTACAGAACTGAACTAGTTTAAACTGATCTATTGAGAGAACAGTGATCATTTGAATAGAATCAATAAGCTAGTAGATAAAGAAGAGAAAATCATAGCATACTAATTTTTAGTGAGAGTTTGGACAGACATTATTCTTTGGGCCAGATGGAAAAAATACAAATAATGATAACATAGTTTTATTCATATTCAGCTGATTTATTAGCTTCTAAAAAAATGTGGATTTCTAGGAAACATAACTTTTAACCTCATCATATCTTTATCTACCTGTGATATACATAGAAATTCCAGTGATCCTGGATCCATACTTAATATGCCACAAATTTTAGGACATTTAATAATTGATTTTTGAGAGAAATGAGTTAATATAGTTTGAGGAAAGATAAATTATACAAGCAATCAAAGTACACAATAAACTTTCTAATTTCTTTAAGTAGAGTCATAAACACTATATAGAATATTCAAAAAAAGCATTCATAAACTAACTCAAGAAAATAGCTATAAAAATGAAAATATTTGCTAATGATATTTGGACAAGGCCAATTTATTTTTGTATTTATCTCTTTCTTTATAGTGGCTTTAGTATGTTTACCATTCAGTATCACTAATTAAAACATCTCTAGTAATACAAGAATTCAATTCCCCAAATCTTATCATTTCTTTTAATAATATTTACTTTTATGAAAGATTTACTATATGCCTAGCATTGTGCTAAATGCTATATGTATATTTCCTGAATTAATCCATATACAAGAATATAAGGCATTTTTACCCATTCATAGATACTGAAACTGCATCTGTAAAGTCAATACATGAGATAGAATAAGAAGCTTTAAATGTTAGACTGTATTGTACAAAGTTTATAAATATTTTTATTTCTTCTTAGTTATCATTTAAAGGCCCAGAATTTTGATTTTATGCTAGGAAAATAATAGTAGCATATAAAGGGTTGAGCAAAATGTTCATTTAGTTTTTTCCATAAGATGTCTCCAGTAGCACTTAGTTGGTTTTAACATCATTGAAAACAATTTTGTTAGATTTGTTTCATGACAGTTGTCATATCTGCATGCATTTAAAAAAAACTTACCAAAATTGGTAAATTTTTGTGTAGCCATTTTAACATGAAAGATGGAAGAAAATAAGCAACATTTTCAGCATATTGTGCTTTATTATTTCAAGAAAGGTAAAAACATAACTGAAACACAAAAAAAGATTTGTGCAGTGTATGAAAAAGGTACTATCACTGATCAAATGTGTCATAAGTGGTTTGTGAAGTTTCATGCTGGAGATTTCTCTGGATGATGCTCCATGGTGGGGTAGACCAGTTAAAGTTGATAGCAATCAAACTGAGACATTGATTGAGAACAATCAACATTCTACAGGGGAGATAGTTGACATACTTAAAATGTCCAAATCAATAAAGTTATTGGTAAAAATGAAAAATGTGTCTTTCTTTTAGTTTAATTTTTTAAAGGTTTTATTTATTTATTTATAGAGAGAAGAGAAGTGAGGGAGAGAAACATCACTGTGCAAGACAAACATCAATCAGTTGCCTCTCGCATACCCCCCAACCACACACATACCCGCAACTGGGGAACTGGTCCACAACCTAGGCATATGCCCTGACTAGGAATCAAACTGATGGCCTTTCAATTCACAGGCTGGCACACAATCCACTGAGCAACACCAGCCAGGGTGAAAAATGTGTCTCTTATTTTATGGAAAAGACTAAATGGGCTTTTTGGCCAATCTAATATAAATATAAATACAAAAATATATATGAGTACACACATATATAATTGTGTGTGATTCCATATGTGTTTATATAAATCAGAAAATCTATATAAAATTATTTTACATTTTATAAGTATGGTCAGTGTTACTCCCACAATATGAGTACATATTACTTTGCATTTATAATAAAGATTCCCCTTTCCTTTGCTTTCCTCTATTAATAAAAGTAAAATATGCCTGAGAATATTTTTAGGGAATTTTTGTAAAACCATATAATCAATATATATTTGCATTCTTTAACTCTTTTATCAGGATGAACTGGTTTCTTCTATATTATGAACTCTGTGCCTTTCCATATACATTAAAATTTTTTACCCTTTTTGACATACTCTCACTTCTCATCTCTCATCTCAACATACCTAATTTTGATTCACCATATGTTTATTTTCTTTACCTTCTTGGTTTTATATTTGATAAGTATTATGCCTTTAGTCCCTAGGTCTGTAATTTTAAATCTTTTTGTAATTATGATCCTTGTCTTTTGTTTTGTTCTTAAAATTATGCCTAAATTTTTATGCTTAACAATTTTATTTTTAAGAGTTTATGTTAAGAGTTTGGGTAAATCATTGATTACATAACAATGTTCTCTCAACAACAAAATTTATTAAAAATTGCTACTTAATTATTATCAATCAGAAATATTTCATAAAGTCAGTCTGGTCATTCACCATTTCCCTTTTCATGTATTTTAAAGTTCTCTTTAATGTACGCTATTTAATTTGAAGCCTTTCTAACATACTGGATGCCCTACAAAATATAAGTACACTGAACTACACAAATACAGGTTTGTTACACCAATCCTTCATTAGTGCTATGTTAAAAATCAGTTATGGGAGTCATCAAGATTGCAGAGGGGTGAAAGTCACACTGACCTCCTCCCAGGACCAATCTGGAATTATAATGAAATTATGGAAAAATCAACTGGAGCAAATGACTGAACAGTAGCAAGAGAGAAGCCTTGCAACCTTGGAAAGATGGAAAATTCAGTTCAGCACAACCTGACTAGTAAGGACAGTGGTGGAAATGGAAGAGGTCTGTCTGGGTACCCTCACGCAGCAGTGCCAGAGGGATATTCAAGTGGCCAGTTGGATCCCCCTGAGAAGAACGGGGTCTAAACCATAAGCGGAGATCCCCAGCATACAATACCAGAGTCCAAAATGTACCCAGATAACAACCAGCTGTGAAAAGCAGCAGGGCTGCTGTCCAACAGAGATGAGCAGCTGGAGACTGAAAGAGTCAACTAAAGGGTCAACAAACAAATTTCCATCCACAGCCACTTACCCTGGGTTACAGCATAGACAGGGGCAGAGTGGGCTAGAGACATCTGAGGAGAGGCTGGGAATGGAAGCTTTGGGGGGAGAACTGTGAAAGTAGCTGCCAGGACTCTGCTTCTGAGTCATCCAAAATATAGCAACAGCCACCTTGCACAGGCAGGCCACTCGGCTGAACAGTGGCATCCTGAGAGGAAACAAAAGTCCCACCCCCTGGAGGGACTCGGCCTGGCCCTGTGGTGCTTAAACCTAACTGCTGACTGCAGAGTGGCAGCCACAGACAGTACATCCCAGGAAAGGGGGACAGAGTGGAGTAGAGATGCTTAGGGAGAGGCTTGGGATGGAGACCTTGGGGAGAGAACTGAGAGAGTAGCCTACAGGATCCTGGAGCTAGAGAATTCCCCATGAGATGGCAACCATTGAGCTCACAAATACCTGACCCTCCAAGCAGCAGCAGCCTGAGGGGAAACATTAGCCCCAACCCCTGGAGGGATTCTGCCCCACCCTAGGGTGCTTAAGCCTGACTGCTGAGCACAGTGACTAGATTAACAACTGAAAGAGACAGCTACAGACAGGAGATCCAGAGAAACCTTGAACAGACTACCTAAGGTCAGATGGAACCATCATCTGATATCACCATAGGGGATCCAGAAAGAAAAAACAGCGATAAATACTAGAGGCTACTGAGATGAAACCCACTGTGGTCTTCTCCATGATTTGCAATATTTTCCTTACTACATAGCTTTTTAACATTCATTTTTTCTCCATCAAGTTGGTGCATATTAAGTCACTAGATTTTATACTATAGTTTATTTCTCTCCTTTCTTATAATAGTCTTAATCACTTTACAGCCCTATTAATACCAGTTCATTGTTGTTCTTAGTGGGAATGCCAGGGGAGTTATTTCTGCAATTGTGGGTTTGTTTCCTGGTCTTTGTGGTTTTGTTCTGGCAGCCAAATAATGGGTAGACAAAGAAACAATGCCCATCTGAAGGAAAGGAGGAATCTCCAGAAAGGCTAACAAATGAAATCAAGGCAAGTAAACTATCAGATATTGAGTTCAAAACAAGGGTTATAAGGAAGCTCAAAGAATTCAATGAGCTCAGTGAGAATTACAAAAAACTACAAGGAATCTAGGAGGAACTTACTGAAAACTATGTCAGCATGAAAAAGAACACAAAAACTATCAACAAGAACCAAGAGGAAATGAAAAATACAATTTCTGAATTGAAGAACACAGTAGAAGAAATCAAAAGCAGTCCAGAGGAAGCAGAGGATCAAATCAGCGAGCTGGAGGACATGGTAGAAGAAAACTCCCAGAAAGAGCAAGAAAATGAAAAAAGGCTGAAAATGAATGAAGAGGGGTTAAGGGAAATACAGGACAACATGAAACATAATAATACCCACACAATACAAACACTAGAAGGAGAAGACGAAGAGCAAGGGATAGAAAACCTATTGGAAAAAGTAATGATGGAAAATTTGCCTACGTTAAGGACAGAAAAAGTCACACAAGTCCAGAAAGCACAGAGGGTCCCATTCAAGAGGAACCCAAAAGACCCACTCCAAGACACATCATAATGAAAATGGCAGATATCAAGGACAAAGAGAGAATCTTAAAGGCAGCAAGGGAGAAACAGGAAGTAACATACAAGGGAACCCCAATAAGGCTGGCAGCTGACTTCTCCACAGAAACACTACAAGCCACAAGGGAATGGCAAGAAATATTCCAAGTAGTGAAAACAAAGTCCTACAACCAAGACTACCCAGCAAGGCTCTCAATTAAAATGGAAGTTGAAATAAGGAGTTTCTCAGGCAAAAGAAGACTAAAAGAATACACCTCTACCAAACCGGCATGGCAAGATATGCTAAAGGGACTACTTTAAGAAGATGAAGAGAAACAGTGAGGGAGAAAGGAACACAGGTACAAAGGGAAAAAAAAATAAGTACCTATCAATAATAACCTTAAATGTAAATGGATTAAATGCTCCAATTAAAAGACATAGAGTAACTGAATGGATAAGAAAACATGACCCTCATATATGCTGCTTACAGGAGACCCATCTCAGAACAAAAGACCTACACAGACTGAAAGTAAAGGGTTGGAAAAAAATATTCCAAGCAAATGGACAGGACAAAAAATCCAGGTTAACAATATTTATATCAGACAAAATAGATTTCCCCCCCAAAAAAGGCCATAAAAAGAGACGCAGAAGGACACTTCAAAATACTCAAAGGAAGAATCCATCAAGAAGACTTAAACATTGTAAACATACATGCACCCAACTTAGAAGCACTCAAATATATAAGGAAAATGCTGGAGGACTTCAGGAAAGATATAGACAGCAGCACACTTATAGTAGGGGACTTTAATGCCCCATTGTCAACAATGGATAGATCATCCAAACAAAAAATCAGCAAAGATATTGTGGAACTGAATGATGCGTTAGATCAAATGGGCTTAGCTGCTATACATAGAACCTTTCATCCCAAAGACAAACTACACATTCTTTCAACTGCACATGGAATGTTTTCCAAGATAGACCACATGATAGGACACAAAACAAGCCTCAACAAATTCAAGAAAATTGAAATCATATCAACCATTTTTTCAGAATACAAGAGCTTAAAACTAGAAACCAACCTCAAGGAAAAAACTCAAAAACATTCAAACTCATGGAGACTGAATAGCATGCAATTAAACAATGAATGCATCAATAATGAGATCAAAGGAGAAATCAAAAAGTTTCTGGAAACAAATGAAAATGAATATGCAACATTTCAAACCCTGGGGGATACAGCGAAGGCAGTCCTGAGAGGGAAGTTCATAGCAATACAGGCCTACCTAAAAAAGATAGAAACATTTCAAATAAACAACCTCATGCAGCACCCACAAGAACTATAGAAACAACAACAAACAAAACCCAGAGCAAGCAAAAGAAAGGAAATAATCAAGATTAGAGCAGAACTGAATGTCATAGAGACCAAAAGAACAATTCAAAGGATCATTAAAGCCAGGACATGGTTCTTTGAAAAGATAAACAAAATCGACAAGCTTTTAAACAGACTCATCAAGAAAAAAAGGGAGAGGATGAAAATAAATACAATCAGAAATGAAAGGAGAGAAATTACAACTGATACCACAGAAATCCAAAGGATTGTAAGAAATTACTATAAACAACCTATATGCCAAGAAATTTGAAAACCTGTGTGAAATGGACAAATTTCTAGAAAAATATAATCTTCCAAAACTGAGTGAAGAAGAAGAAAGCCTGAACAAACTGATAACAGCTGGTGAAACTGAAGCAGTAATCAAAGAGCTCCAGGCACACAAAAGCCCTGGACCAGGTGGTTTCACAGGAGAATTTTACATAACATTTCAGGAGAGCTAACCCCTGTTCTTCTCAGACTATTCCAACAAACCCAAGAAGAGGGAGGACTCTTGAATTCTTTCTATAAGGCCTGCATCATCATAATCCCAAAACCAGATAAAAACACAACAAAGAAAGAAAACTACAGGACTATATCACTGGTGAATATAGATGCTCAAATCCTCAACAAAATATTGGCAAATGGCAAACAGCAACACATTTAAAGATTATCCACCATGATCAAGTGAGATTCATCCCAGGGATGCAAGGATGGGACAATATTCACAAATCAGTAAAAGTAATAAATCACCTGAACTAAAGGAAAGACAAAAATCACATGATCATATCAATAGATGTGGAAAAGCATTTCATAAGGTACAGTACCAATTTATGATGAAAACACTCAGCAAAGTGGAAATAAAGGGGGCATATCTCAACAAAACAAAGGCTATATATGAGAAACCTACATCCAACATTATACTGAATGGGCAAAAACTAAAAGCTCTCCCACTAAGATTAGGAAAAAGACAAGGATGTCCACTTTCACCTCTTCTATTCAACATAGTTTCAGAAGTCCTAGCCACAGCCATCAGACAAGAAAAAGAAGTAAAAGGTATCCAAAGTGGAAAGGAGGAAGTAAAACTGTCATTGTTTGAAGATGATAGTGTAAATAGAAAACCCTATAGACTCCACCAAAAAACTACTTGACTTAATAAGTGAATTTGGCAAAACAGAAAGATATAAAGTTAGCATTCAGAAATTGAAGACATTTTTATATACCAACAATGAAATATCAGAATCAGAAATCAGGGGGAAAATCTCATTTACTATAGCAACAAGAAAAAAAAAGTACCTAGGAATAAACTTAACCAAGGAGGTTAAAAACCTGTACTCAGAGAACTACACAGTACTGAAGAAAGAAATTAAGGAAGACACAAATAAATTGAAGCATGTACCATGATCATACACTGGAAGAATTAACATCATCAAAATGTCCATACTACCCAAAGCAATTTATAGATTCATCACGATACCTGTTATCAATGACATATTTCACAGATATAGAACAAACATTTCAAATATTTGTATAGAACCATAAATGATGGTTCTAATAGCTGCAGCAATTAGCTGCAGCAATATTGAGAATGAAGAAAAAAGCAGGAGGGGTCAGAATACCTGACATCAAAAACTATGTTATAAGGCCACTGTAATTAAAATAGTCTGGTGCTAGAATAAGAACCAACACATAGGCCAATGGAACAGAATAGAGAGCCCAGTAATAAACCCATGTCTCTATGGTCAATTAATAGTCAACAAAGGGGGCATAATCATAAAATGGTATAAAAATAGCCTCTTCAACAAATGGTGTTGGAAGATCTGAACAGCTACATGCAAAAAAATGAAACTCGACCACCAACTTACACCACATAGAAAAATAAACTCAAGATGGATAAAAGACTTAATATAAGTTGCAACACCATAAAAGTCCTAGGGGAGAACATAGGCAGAAAAATCTCAGATACTATATGCAGCAATGTATTCACCAATATGACCCCTAGAGCAAGGGACATAAAGGAAAGAATAAACAAATGGGACTTCATCAAATTAAAAAGCTTCTGCATTGCTAAAGAAAACAACAGCCAAAAGAAAAAGGAACCTCCCATATGGGAAAATATATTTGCCAATTATACGTTGGACAAGGGTTTGATCTCCAAAATACATAAAGAACTCACATGACTCCACTTTAGGAAGACAAACAATCAAATTAAGAAATGGGCAAAGGACCTGAACAGACAGTTCTCCAAGGAGGACATACACAGGGACCAGAGACATATGAAAGGATGCTCAGCATCATTAGCCATCACAAAGATGCAAATTAAAACCACATTGAGATACCACTTCACACCAACCAGAATGGCCATCATAAACAAATCAACAAGCAACAAGTGCTGGCAAGGATGTGGAGAAAAGGGAACCCTAGTTCACTGTTGGTGAGAATGCGGACTGGTGGAACCACTGTGGAAAACAATGTGGAATTTCCTCAAAAAACTAAAAATGGAACTGCCTTTTGACCCAGCAATTCCACTACTGGTATTATATCCTAAGAATCCTGAATCACCAATTCAAAAGAACCTATGCCCCTCAATGTTCACAGCAGCACAATTTACAATAGCCAAGTGTTGGAAGCAACCTAAGTGCCCAACAGTAAATGAGTGGATCAAAAAACTATGGTACATTTACACAATGGAATACTATGCAGCAAAAAGGAAGAAGGAGCTACCACCCTTCGCAACAGCATGGATGGAAGTGGAGAGCATTATGCTAAGTGAAATAAGTCAGGCGGTAAAAGACAGATACCATATGATCTCACCTATAAGTGGAACCTAATCAACAAAATAAATAGGCAAGCAAAGTATAACCGGTAACAAGGAAATAAAAAACAAACTGACAGTAACCAGAGGGGAGGAGGGAGAGAGTAACAGGAGAAAAGGAGGGGAAGGGTCACCAAGGAACATGCATAAAGGACCCATCAACAAAGCCAAATGGGGGAAGGAGTGAGGGTGGGAGGTGGAGGTGGGTTAGCCTGGGGAAAGTGGTGGCAGGAAAATGTTGACAAAATAAAAAAACGTGGATGGGGAGGCTGGGAGTAGTGTGGGAAATTTGGAAGCCAATGAACTGGTGTGTGCACCCCATGGATATGACCTAAGAGGTGTGGGGATGCAGTGCAGGGCAGAGGGGATAAGGGGGGGAAAAAATGGGACAACTGTAACAGCATACTCAATAAAATATACCAAAAAAAAGAAGAAAAGAAAGTTAATATGCTTAATTAACATGCTAAGTACCCTGAAATATGTTTAAAATTTATTAAATTTATGATATCCTGAAATATGTTTAAAATTTATTATGTTTTTTATTAAAATCCCTATCCCCAGGCCCCAAGTGTTGTGGAGGCTGACCATCAATTATATGTAGTAAAAGCGACTGGATCAAAAAATAAATTGCATATACAATATATTTAATTTTTGTCTTTACTAGTTATCTGTTCATTTTAAGCTCTCTAATCTACTTAATTCTTCAGTTTTCTACATTCTCTCTTCTTTGTGCTATTCAGGGACATGTTAATATATTTTAAAATTATTATATCCAATTAGTTTTAAAATGAATGCATTATTTATTTTTTAATGTTGCAAAAACCTCTCTTTTCTCCTGAGCTAACATTTACTGCTAAGGCTAACCAATGAAATAAAAACAGAAATAAGAGCATCCTACCTTATGTAGGCTAATAAATATTTGGAAAATCAAAGGTCAAAATTACCAAAAGAAAGTTTGCAAGGTAGAAACACATTTTCTTGTCAATAATGTATGAGACAAAGAAAACTGACAAAGTATTTTTTATGAGAAACTAAACTTTGATTTTTTTATTGAAATGAAATTTTTTCACTATTTTTGAGTATAATATATCTGTTCAATTTTTTGTAAGAGATTTTTTTGGATTAGTTGATTACAATCAACTTTCTTCAATTTATACCACACACTTCAAAGTCAGCAGAACTGAAAACTAATCCTTTCAAGCTACTACCTTTCATGTACCTCTTGCGGTGATTTCAAATCTGATGCTGTGATGACAAAACATTCAGTATTCACTGGCTTCCATCTTATTTGTCATACATGGTTCATTTCCAAGGACTAAAAATGCCTGAGTCATTAAAAATTAAATGCCCCATTTAAGCAAATTTTCTGCCACTTTACTCAGTGGAAAAAATGTTTAGTGCATTCCCCCCTTGTAAAAGTATGTCTTTTTTATTATTTATCAACTTTTAAACCTGGTATATAACTAGATGCCTCTCAGCCTCATACCCTAGTGGTGCATAATTCCTGAAAACAGCAAACTTTTGTACTGAGGTCATCCTTGTATCCCCAACTAATTATTCTTGGGGGAAAAAATCCCAGAGTTGTAAATTCCTTTATCAGCCTATGTATTTTAACCTGCTTTCCTTAAATACAAAAACTAGAAGATCCCTCCCTTCAAGTAAATTTAACCAACTAACTATTTCAAGATAATAAATCATTTGTTCTCACTATCTCATTTCTTCTTTTTGAAGGGTATACTTTTTTATTAAAATATATGGTTTTCAGTATGGTTTAAGGGAATGTTTATTTAAAAGTAAAAGTTTCTGAGAGCTAACATTATTCAAGAGAAGAAAAGATGAACTATATAAATAACACTGTAGCAAATAAAATGATAGTTATAAAAGATAATAAATACAACTAGTATTTATGATAACTCTTTTAATTCACACAACAATCCTATGAGACGAATTACTATTATTACTATTATCCTTATTTTATATATAAAACCAAGACACTGAAAGGCTGATAACTATATCAAAGATCCCATATCTACCCTGACTATTTTTGCTCAGTTGGTTGGGCATTGTTCCACAAGGTGAAAGGTTGCCAGTTTGATTCCAGGTCAGGGTACATGCATGGATTGCAGTTTGGTCCCTAGTGTGTGTATGTGCAAGAGGCAATCAGTCAATGTTTCTCTCCACATCAGTGTTTCTCTCCCTTTCTTTCTCCCTCCCTTCCCTTGCTCTCAAAATAAATAAATAAAATCTTCTAAAAAAAAGAAGATCCCATAGCTGAGCTAATCTTAGTAAGTTATAGATACAGCAGTCAAAGTACTGGAGCTCAGAATTTCATCGCTATGCTATTCTCCATTTTGAAAGCTTTCATATTTTTATTTCTTCATCACTACACTAACCTTGATGTGGTCTTCAAAATAATCTCTTTAAATTTTTCTTACTCTCTACGATTATATAAACATGCTCCTCAAGGACAGAAACTTTTGTTTTCCAAGAATGGGCATTTTATGTTCCTTAATTCTTAACCTGGGGCACATGCAATTTGACATTGTGGATCCTGATATAACCCTCTGCTCAGTATCTTCATATCCTCTACCCACAGTTAAAAACAACTACTAAAACTGTTCATATAGCATAGTATAAGATGAACATTATAAGCACACAATATTGATATATATTTTCCAATCAGAAACAATGCACAAGAAGAAATAATATTATTGTGGTATGTATTGTAGAAGGCTTCAAGTTAGATAGAGAAATTTTGGAAAGGGATATTTCTTATTAAAATTCTTCCTAGCCCCCCCACCCAAAGACCAAAAAACTAAGCACTCAACACAATGTTCTTCAAAAGTAAAAAGAATGGAGACAGTAAACAAGTAATCATGTATCACCTTATTCTACCACTAGGTCCCAGGGCATGGTACTGCAGAGCCAGGTCTTCCGCTCTGAGGATATGTGGCTACAGATAGATGTCATTGTTTTATTAGATTGTTGTCTACGAGTGTCATCTCAACAAACAAGACATATTCAGCTACTCCTCACAAGGGTTTTATCTTCATACAGTGCCCCTCATCTTGGAAATTTCCCACTCACCCTGTAAAGTTAAACCCAGCCTTCCCTCAGATATATACCCCAGGGCTGTAGAATGAAAAGCAGATCCTAGCTCTCATATTCTTGTGTCTCCTTAGAAGGAGACTCAGAAAAGCAGAGGAATTCATTACTATTGGCCTGAATGCTTTAGCTTCTATAAAAATTTGGTAATACTAAGCAACTGAAGTATTTTTATGGCCAACTTTCACTGTCCAATATAATATTATTTTTAATTAATATACTCAAAATTATGTTTTTAAAAACATTTAAATAATTCAGTAAAATTTTACCCTTCTTCTTTCTCATGGTGCTGGGAGAAGATTGTCATGAACAGTATAGGAAAGTCCACATACACAATAAGACATCTGTTCATCATTCTTTCTTCAACTTATAAGAGAAGTACATTTAGAAAACTTCAAGAAATCTGTTAAATGGCATATAACAGAAAATCAAAGTGAGGAGGGCACATGTACGAACATATTCAGAAAGTATATACATATACACAATAAACATACAAATGATCAACGTCATTGATTTTACTTGCCACTCCATCATTTGTTCTGTTTTCTACTATCAATCAATGGTAAGACACAAGGAATTGGGAAAAGAGACTTCACATTTACTGAGTTCCCCCAAGGTAGCAACACTTAATCTCATTATAATATTTCATTTCAACTTGAAAACAATATGATATGATAGGTTAGAGGTCTTTTTGTGTGTGTTTTTTTTTCAGATCAGATAGTTGACCTTGTAAGGCCATACTCTCCCCACTGCACAATGATGATAACAAAAATTTTAAAACAACAAATAAGCCTAAAACTTAAAATGAAGAGAGTTCTATTCTTAATTTATTTCTGTGAAAGAAAAAGAAGACTACCATGGTTCAATTTTAAAAGTATAACCCATGACCAATTGTCATTATACCTCCACTCTGCCCGCCGTTCCAGCGATGTGCCAGGCTCTGTTCTAAGTATTTTCCATATACTAACCAGTTTAATCTTGACAGAAACCCATGAGATAGACACTGTAATTATACTACCCCATTGAGCTGATAGAACAAAAGATTAAGAGAATAAGATGCTTAAAGTCAGAAGTTTTTGAGGAGCAGAGATAGGCTTTTAGCCCAGAGAGTCCAGATCCATGTCACTGTATTCTTACTGCCTCTCAGGACAGATCTTGGAAGTGAGAGGTTTGAAGAAATGTGTTTTGGGTTAACCACCATGGGATATGTACCTAGTCTTGACTTACCACTAATTAGCTAAAGACCTTGCAGAAGTCACTTAACATTTCTGGGTCTCACTTACTTCTGTAAAAGGAAAGGGTTGCACTTAAAGGTGATGTGGATTACCAAGCAAGAAGCTATTTTTAAAGAAGAAAAAGAGGAGGAGGATAAAGGAGAAGAAGGAGGAGGAAGAGGAAGGAGAGGAGAAGGAGGAAGATGGGGAGGAGGGGGCAGAGGGGGACAGGGGAGGAAAAGGAGGAGAAAGAATGAGAGAGAGAAAGAAGAAGGAGGAGGAGGAAGGGGAGAGGAAGGAAGATGTTCTTGGATAAAGCATAAATCCGTGGGAAACACTAGTTTAAACACTGGTTTAAATCCATGGGGGCCTTCATAATTCCAAATGAGTAAGTGGAAGCTATGCAGCTAGAATCACAGCCCAAATCATATTACAGATCCCATCTGCTGAAGACACTGCTGCAGATGAAGCTGAGCATGAAATATTAGGTGCTGTTGCAGACACTGATTGAGCTACCACATTACCAGAATAAATCCCCTTCTGTCCCTGCTTCTTTGCATCACTAACTCCCAGGTCAAAATCCCAGATGGATGCAACTGATTGGCTACACAAGATCATATGAATGCCATCATTGCAAAGAACCTTGAGAAAAAGAGTATCTTGTCTTACTGATTTCTATAGTAGAAAACTGGCCAGAATTCAAATGAAGGAAAATTCCCAAACATAGGAAAGAAGAAATAAATAATCAACTACACAGCAACACTGAGAAATATTTTAAATTAATAAAAGGCAGATCTATCAATACAACATTGGAGGGGGCAGAAAATGGCAGTGAAGTAAGTGGGACTAAACCCTCTTGCTCATGTACCCATCTGGAACACGAGCCAATCTTCTGAAGAACTGAGTGATCAGCCAATGAAATTCCAGCTTTTTTTGAAGTTTGGAAACCAAAGTTTGCAGAGGACAATAGAAAACAGATGGTAAGGAAGTTTTGTAGGCCATTGGGAAGGTCCCTGTGCTACAGACATGGCTACAGCAGCCCCCAGCCCAGTCCCAGGGACTGGGGTTACCTCAGGAGCTTCGGAGGAGAGCCGGCTCAGCGATTGTAACTTGCCAGCTCCCTCCCATCCTAGAACAGGGAAGCCACAGACTTGCACCAGTAGAGACCTGATTGCCGGGCAGTGGGAGACACAGGACAGGTTCATGGCTGGCTGGGACAATACTAGAGAAATTGGGGAGCTGGTTGACACCAAGAGATGGGAGAAGAGGAGGGCCATGACTGACCGTGACCCAGATAGTCCCAGAACTGGTCAGAATTGGGCTGAGTGAAAATCTCAGCAATTGTTAGGAAAGGTCACCCGCAAACAAGGGAAATTCACTCAAAAAAAGACTCTCAGCCTCTGTGCAAGGACCTCTGGTGCACTGCGGCTGCAGCTGGCCTGGACAGAGAAGAAGAAGCAGGTGGGGCGTGAATTGCTCCAAAGAAGGGCACCCCATAGACTGATCAAAGCTGGGTAGCAGGGGCCAAAGACGTAGCAGTTCCCAGAGAGACTTAATTTAATAGGGCAACTAAACTTCCCAGAAAGGACTTTGCACACATGCAGTGCCCAAGCCTGCAAAGAGTGAGGAGGGTCTGCAAGTTGCTCCCACTCAGTTAACCTCACAGTCTAATCAAATGACTGCACACTGAGGGGGGATTAAAGGCACTAGCCTGATGCAAAGGACAGTGTGGGCCTTGCAGTCTTCTGAGGGCTCAGGTAGAGGCTGTGAGCCAGGGAAATCAGCAGCCCAGACACAGCCCCCATTCTCACAGAGCCACAGGAGAGAGAAAAAGAAACAGAGAACAAGAAACAGAGCCCAACTGCCCTCTGACTGTGGCATCAAGGATGAGAGCAGAACCTGTTTGGTGGGTTTAAAGTCAGCAGGAGCCTTATTTTTCCTTTCTTTTTTCTTTCTTTTTTTTCTTGCAAGTATAAGACAATAAGACCCGGAGCTGTGAAAGGACCAAAGACAGATTCAGAGCGTGATCAGAAGGCTAATGCCAGCAACTGAGAAAAAATTCACTTTGATAGCCTTCAGAACTTGCACTGTATTTTTTATTTTATTGTTTTGGGGTTTTTTGTTGTTGTTGTTGTTTTAAAATATATTTTAATTTTTTAATTTTTCTTCCTTACATTTAGTTTGTTTGTTTAATTGCCTTGTCTGTCTGGTTTTCCTGTTCTACCTTTCCTATTACATTTTAAGTTCTCTTCTGACACTGAGCCCGTATTCCAATAAAACACAGTTCTTGGTCTTTTAATTTTTACTCTATTTATTTAGATTAAATATTACTTGTATTATTGTTGTTGTTCCAAATCCCTCCCTGGGTTTTGGCCCATTTTGCTATTTTCCTGAGCTTTATTACTATTATGGTTAACTTTATTTTCTGCCATACTACCCCAAGTTTCTATCACTTACTCTCACTATATCTCATCCTCTAACCCCACATAGGCATTCTGCTATCTGGAGTCAGCTCACATTCTCCCCCCACCAATAAGAGTCTTATCTCTTTTTTACCTTTTATAAAAAGTGTCTACTTGGGTGAATTATCAAGCTTATTGTGGTACTTCTCCAAGGGCTCCTATATGTTCCCTACTTGTTAGTATTTTAATTCCCATAGATCAATCCTCCACTATTTTACTCCATTTTGCCTTTGCCTTTGTTCTGCCCCTGATCACATACAAGATAAAGTGGGAGTTGTGAATACCAGTAAACCCACGTAAGGAGACAACCCACCAACATAGAAGCCACCAAGAGGAAAAGCCCAACTGCAAGAAGAGACACCACACAAATGGAAGAAAGCGCAAACCTAGAGCATCAAGGCAAGGAGATCAAAGAGACCACACCACTGAGTCCCACAGAACTCCTACCACAGAAGTTCATACTACAAAGATAACTGGCAAAGCAGAGCATCTCGAATCACAGAACCAAACAAAAAGAGTCTCTGAAAATTGGGAGAAAAGAAAGAACAAGCAATCAAAAGGAATAGAAGACTCCCCACTAAAAGAGCTAATGAAATGGAGGCAAGAAAACTATCAGATATAGAATTCAAAAGAATGGTGATAAGGATGCTCAGGGAACTCACAGACAACTACAAGAAACTCAATGAGAATGACAACAGTATGAAAAAGGAAATAGAAACCCTAAAGAAGAACCAAGAAGAAATAAGGAATGAAATTCCTGAAATAAAAACTACACTAGAGGGAATTACAAGCAGGTTAGATGAAGCAGAGGACCAAATTAATGAGCTGGAAGATAAGGTAGAAAGAAATACCAAGATAGAACAGCTGTGCCAAAAAAGACTAAAAAAATAGGAAGATATCTTAAGGGAAATACAAGACAACATGAAACTCAACATTTGAATTATAGGAATATCAGGAGGAGAGAAAAGGAGCAAGGGATAGAAACCCTGTTTCAAAAAAATAATGACAGAAAACATCCCAAACCTGGAGAGGGAAAATACCACACAAGATCAGGAAGCACAGAGAGTCCCAATCAAGGTCAACCCAAACAGGCCTACTCCAAGGCACATAATAATTAAAATGCCAAGTTTTAAAGACAAAGAGAGAATCTTAAAAGCAGCAAGGGAGAAACAAGTAGTGACATACAAGGTTGCAAAGATAAAGCTAGCAGCCGATTTCTCCATGGAAACACTACAGGTCAGAAGGGAATGGCAAGAAATATTTCAAGTAATGAAAAGCAAAAGCCTGCAACCAAGACTACTCTACACAGCAAGGCTCTCAATTAAAATAGAAGGTGAAATAAGGAGTTTCACAGACAAAAGAAGGCTGAAAAAACACAAGTTTACCAAATGAGCACTGAAAGAGATGCTAAAGGAACTGCTATAAGAAAAGGAAGGAAAAGAGAAAGAGGAACAGAGGTACAAAGAGGGAAAAATAAATATCAATAATAACCTTAAATGTTAATTGATTAAGTGATCCAATCAAAAGACATAGGGCAGCTGACTGGATAAGAAAACAACACCCATACATATGCTGCCTATAGGAGACCCACCTCAGAAAAAAAGGCCTATACAGACTGAAAGTGAAGGGTTGGAAAAAATATTCCAAGCAAATGGACAGGAAAAAGAGCCTGGTTAGCAATACTTATATCAGACAAAATAGACTTCAAAACAAAAGCCATAAAAAGAGGTACTGAAGGACATTACATAACAGTCAAGGGAAGAATCCATCAAGAAGACATAAACATTGTAAACTTATATGCACCCAACATAGAAGAACCAAATATATAAGGAAAATCTTGGAGGACTTCAAGAAAGATAGACAGCAATACACTTATACAAGGGGATTTTAATACCCCAATGTCAAAAATGGATAGATCTTCTAAACACAATACCAATAAGGATATTGTGGCACCGAACAATGTCCTAGATCAAAAGGATTTAACTGATATATATAGCACCTTTTATTCCAAAAGCAAACTACACATTCTTTTCAAATGTACATGGAACATTTTCAAAGACAGACCACATGACAGGATAGAAAACAAGCCTCAACAAATTCAAGAAAATTGAAATCACATCAAGCATTTTCTGGAACCACAGGGGCCTGAAACCAAAAACCAACCTCAAGGAAAAAACTCAAAAACATTCAAACTCATGGAGACTGAATAGCATGCTATTAAACAATGAATGGGTTAATAATGAAATCAAGCAGGATATCAAAAACATTCTGGAAATAAATGAAAATGAACACACAACTATCCAATATTTATGGGACACAGCAAAGGGACACAACTTTGTTCTGAGAGGAAAGTTCATAGCAATACAGGCCTATCTGAAAAAGACAGAAACATTTCAAATAAACAACCTAACACAGCAACTGCAAGAAATGGAGGAACGACGACAAAGCCCAGAGCAATTAGAAGGAAAGAAATAACCAAGATCAGAGCAGAATTAACTGTCATAGAGACTAAGAGAACAATTCAAAGGATCAATAAATATGGGAGCTGGTCCTTTGAAAAGATAAACAAAATCAACAAGCCTTTAAGCAGACTCATCAAGAAAAAAAGGGAGAGGGTGCAAATAAATAAAATCGGAAATGAAAGGGGAGAGATCACAACTGATACCACAGAAATACAAAGGACTGTAAGACATTACTACAAACAACTATACATCAAGAAATTTGAAAACCTGGGTGAAATGGACAAATTCCAGGAAAAATATAATCTTCCAAAACTGAAGGAAGAGGATCAGAAAGCATGAAGAGACTGATGACAGCTGGAAACTCGAAGCAGTAATCAAAAAACTCCCAACACAGAAAAGCCCCAGACTGGAGGGTTTCCCAGGAGAATTCCACATAACATTTCAGGAAGAGCTAACCCCTGTCCTTCTCAGACTATGCTAAAAAATCCAAAAGGAAGGAAGACCCCCAAACTCTTTTTATAAAGCCAGCATCATCCTAATCTCAAAACCAGATAAAGACATGACAGGGAAAGAAAACTACAGGCCAATATTGCTGATGTACAAGGAAGCTAAAATCCTCAACAAAATATTGGCAAACTGCATCCAGCAACACATTAAAATGATCATCCACCATGATCAAGTGGGATTCATCCCAGGGATGCAAGAATGGTACAATATATGCAAATCACTAAACATAATATATCACATAACCAAAAGGAAAGACATCACATGATCATATCAATAGGTTCAGAAAAAGCATCTGACAAAGTACAGCATCCATTTATAATAAAATCACCCAGTAAAGTGGGAATAAAGTGGGAATACCTCAACACAATAAAGGCTATGTATGAGAAACCCACAGGCAACATCATACTCAATGGGAAAAAATTAAAATCCTTCCTACGAAGAACAGGAAGAAGACAAGGTTGTCCATTTTCACCACTACTATTTAACATAATATTGGAGGTCCTAGCCACAGTGATCAGAAAAGAAAAAGAAATAAAAGGCATCCAAATCGGAAAGGAGGAAGTAAAACTGTCATTGTTTGCAGATGACATGACAGTGTACATAGAAAACTGGATACACTCCGCCAAAAAACTACTTGACCTAATAAGTGACATTGGCAAAACAACTGGGTACAAAGTCAATATTCAGAAATCGAAGGCATTTTTGTACACCAACAAAGAAATATCAGAATCACAAATCAGGAAAACTATCCCATTTGCTATAGCAACAAAAAGAATAAAGTACCTAGGAACACACCTTACCAAAGAGGTTAAAGACTGGTACTCAGAAAACTACACAGCAATGAAGAAAGAAATTAAGAAAGATATAAATAAATGGAGGCATATATGGTGTTCATGTATCAGAAGAATTAACATCATCAAAATGTCCATACGACCCAAAGCAATTTATAGATTCAACACAACGCCTATTAAAATACCAATTACATATTTCACAGATATAGAACAAACAATTCAAAAATTTATATGAAACCATAAATGACTCCAAATAGCTGCAGCAATTTTGAGAGAGATTAATGAAGTTGGAGGGATCACAATACCCAATTTCAAACTATATTACTAGGCTACTGTAATCAAAACAGTCTGGTACTGGCATAAGAACAGACACATAGATCAGTGGAGCAGAATAGAAAGCCCATAAATAAGCCCATGTCTCCATGGTCAATTAATATTCAACAAAGGGGGCAGAAGCATAAAATGGAGTAAAAATAGCCTCTTCAACAAATGGTGTTGGGAGATCTGGACAGCTACATGCAAAAAAATTAAATTGGACCACCAACTTACACCACACAGAAAAATAAACTCAAGGTGGATAAAAGACTTAAATGTAAGCCGCAACACCATAAAAATCCTACAGGAGAGCATAGACATGAAAATCTCCAATATTCCATGCAGCAATATTTTCACTGATAGTCCCCTAGAACAAGGAACATAAAGAAATAAACAAATGGGACTTCATCAAATTAAAAAGCTTCTGCATGGCTAAAGAAAACATGAGCAAAATGAAAAGGGGAACAACTGTATGGGAAAACATATTTCCCAATGATACTTCGGACAAAGGTTTGATCTCCAAAATATGTAAAGAACTCACATGACTCCACTTTAGGAGGACAAACAATCAAATTAAGAAATGAACACAGGACCTGAACAGACACTTCTCCAAGAAGGACATACACGGGGACCAGCTACGTATAAAAGGATGCTCAGCATCACTAGCCATCAGAGAGATGCAAATTAAAACCACAATGAGACCACACTTCACACCAACCAGAATGGCCATCATAAACGAATCAATAAACAAGTGCTGGCAAGGTTGTAGAGAAAAGGGAACTCTAGTACACTGTTGGTGGGAATACTGACTGGTGCAGCCACTGTGGAAAGCAGTATGGAATTACCTCAGAAAACAAAAAATGGCACTGCCTTTTGACACAGCATTTCCAGTGCTGGGTTATACCCTAAGAATCCTGAAACACCAATTCAAAAGAACCTATGCACTCCAATATTCATAGCAGCACAATTTACAATAGCCAAGTGTTGGAAGCAACCTAATTGCCCATCAGTAAATGAGTGGATCAAAAAACTATGGTACATTTGTACAATGGAATGCCACACAGCAGAAAGAAAAAAGGAACTCCTACCATTCACAACAGCATGGATGGATCTGGAGAGCATTATGCTAAGTGAAGTAAGTCAGGCAGTGAAAGACAAACACCATATGATTTCACCTATAAGTGGTGACTAATCAACAAAACAAACAAGCAAGTTAAATGTAAACAGAGATATTGAAGTGAAGAACAAACTGACATTGAACAGAGGAGAGGGGGAGGGGAAGACGATTTCTGACCCTGCCCTCATGTGTAGGCCCTTAAAGGAACAATGACCGTTTGCAGGGAGAACGCATCTTTCCTTCCTTAAAGGTCAGCCGATATTCAAGGTTCCTGATCAAATGTTATTTCTTCTCCGTCCCCGTTTCCTGTCCTTTTCACTCAGAGCCGTTGGTGTTCATGTACCCCGGCAGCCGCTTCTTGGTAGACTGCTCTGATTTAATTACGCTAGCTTTCTGTGGGACATTTTCAAACGCTCCCCACATCCTGGTGACTTACACATTGCTCCTTCCAGCTCCGGCTTATTCCTCTCGATCTAGATCCACGTAGAACTCTCTGCTCAACGTCCCCTCTGCCGGGTCTAAGGCATGCATGGGAGCCTTCCCGTGCAGGCCGGGCTTTTGCTTCCGCGGCTCACATTTCTTCCCCGTGAAAGCGGCCGCTTTGTATTCATAACAACGCATGATCTAAAGGCTCAATTGGAGCGTCGCAGGAGACTTTTGGAGGCTTCTTTTCCCCCAAGTGCACGTGCATCTGGAGGAAAAGAAGCCTCCAAAAGTCTCCTCGGGCCCCCCGGATAGCACATCCCAGGGAGGCCTGCCGGACTACTTGCACGATTGATCTCGAATGACACTGTTCCTTCTTGGAGACTCATAATTGGCCACTCGGTGCTCTCCACTCGCCATCCCTTTGCTGGTTTTGGCAGTGAGATCCCGTTTCCCGATTTCTGATCCTGCCCTCATGTGTAGGCCCTTAAAGGAACAATGACCGTTTGCAGGGAGAACGCATCTTTCCTTCCTTAAAGGTCAGCCGATATTCAAGGTTTCTGATCAAATCTTATTTCTTCTCCGCCCCCGTTTCCTGTCTTTTTCACTCAGAGCCGTTGGTATTCATGTACCCCGGCAACCGGTTCTTGGGTGATCAAGGAACATATATGGTGGACTTGCGGACAAAGTCAAGGACAAGTGGGGTCGAGGATGGGTGGAGGATGGAGTAGTAGGGGGACAATGGACAAAACTGTACTTGAACAACAACAACAAAAAAAAATTTTTTAAATACAACATTAGAGAAAATTTAAAACGGTAATATCTATCCCCCTAAAAATAAGCTTTTGAAATGTTTTAATATTTAATCTCACTACTAATCAATGTGTATTAAAGTTATAACATTTAAAAAATTAATTTGATACGTTGCTTTAACTTTTTATTGTATTATTTCCATTACCATTTAACCCCCTCATATACTCTACCCGCCTGCTTTCACCATACTGCTGTCTTTGTCCATGAGTCCTTTTTCCTTGATCCCTCCACAACCTAACCCTCTTTCCCTTGGTTGTCAGCCTGCTCTCTATCTATGAGCCTGGCTCTGTTTTGCTTGTTGGTTCAGTTTGCTCATTAGATTCCACATATGAATGAAATCATATGGTATTTGTCTTTCCCTCACTGGTTTACTTCACTTTGCATAATGTTCTCCAGGTCAAATCATGCTGTCACAAAGGGTAAAATTTTCTTCTTTTTATGACCAAGCAATATTCCATTGTGCAAATGTCCCATAGTTGTTTTAACCACTCATCTATTGTTGGGCACTTGGGCTGCTTCCATATCTTGGCAATTATAAAGAATGTTGCAATGAACATAGGGGTGCTTGTGTTCTTTTGAATTAGTGTTTTTCTGCAGATATGTCCCCAGAAGTGGGACCACTGGGTGTAAAGATAGGTGCATTTTTAATTTTTTGAGGTGTCTCCATACTGCTTTCTATAGTGTTTTCACTGTACATAGAAAACCCCAAAGATTCCAGCAAGAAACTACTAGAACTGATCAATGAATTCAAAAAAGTAACAGGTTACAAAATTAATATTCAGAAATCATTTGCATTTTTATATGCCAATAATGAACTAATGGAAAGGGAATTTTTTTTTAAAAGCTCATTTACAATTGTTTCAAAAAGAATAAAATTTCTAGAAATAAATCTAACCAAGGATGTAAAAGACCTATACTCAGAAAATTATAAGACGCTGAAGAAAGAAATTAAAGAAAATACAAATAATTGGAAGCACATACCGTGTTCATGGATAGGAAAAATTAACATCATAAAATGTCTATGCTACCCAAGAGAATCTATAGATTCAACACAATTCCTATACAGATTCCAATGTCGTATTTCACAGAATTAGAAAAAATATTTTAAAAATTTATATGAAACCACAAAAGGTCCTGCATAGCAACAGCAATCTGGAGAAAGAAGAACAAAGGTAAGCTGTTTCTAAGATACCCAGATGTGCAAAGATTCGGAGGAAATGAGTTCTTTAATGGGAGTACATACTGCTATTATAATATTTCTAGAGGGCATTTAGCAATATCTGATAAAAACTTCAAAAATTTTCATGCTCTTTTACCAAGCAATTTTACTTCTAGGAATTCAACCTATTAAAATAACTTAAAAACTACAGAAAGACAGATGCATGAATATTGGTCTAACAGCAAAACCTTGAGGAAATTAACTATTAGCAATATAATTTATACAATATTCTTCATCCTATGTAATATTTGCATGAAATTGTATTGTAAACAATTTTAGTGATGTGGAAAGGTATTCACTAAGTGAAATAAAGTTTATCAAACATTTATGTACAGCTCATGAAGTATCATCATTTACAGGGAAAAATACTGTAACTATACCATAAAATTTTGAGTGGGATTACTAAATGGTGATATAAATGATTTTGGTTTTGGTCATCTGTTTCCCTGAAAATGATTTAGAAAATGTGTCTTTCATTGTGAGAAAAATAATACTTACATTTTGAAGTTAAACATTTTCCCTTCAACCTACAAAGACTCATAACTAATTTCCCTTAACTAATTATTATGTATCCATCATCTCTGGATTTATCCAAGCCTGTTTGGAAGCTAGTTTCACATTTTCCATCAAAATCACCTCTTTCGATATCAAATTTCACATTTTAACTACCTGCTGCAAATTATATTTCTTTCATTTGTGTTAAAATTTACTCTTTTAAACACTAAATAAATTTTTAAAGAAAAGAATTAACATTTATTGAACACCTACTATGTGCCAGGAACTATTTAAATCCCATTCACATATGTTAGTTCATTTTCATTTTAGTCTGGTTCCAATTATATGTAACTTTCATAATTTGACAGGCATCAATCATTTTTCATTTTAGCCTGCATATTGCCAGACAGATGAGAGCAAATATTTTTAGATTGTCCTCAGATGGCAGTACTCACATTCCCTTGATTCAGTTCAGGTGCCCTTTTCTGGACTTTCTCTAACTATTCCTCTGGTTGCGACACCAAAATTCCACGCATTGTCCTCCTGACTCTAATACCCTTTGGGATAATTGCCAGAAGTCATCAGCATTTTGAGAAACAAGTTGCATTTCTGCGAGAGAATCTATTCTTAGAAACCTCTCAAATAAACTCCAGTCCATGGAAATACAGATTAGTAATGTATTCTATTATTTTTAATACATAAATTAAACCTACTTGTCAAACATCTGGGGACCTATAAATGATGCAACAATAAATACTTCTCCTGCAATGTCTCTTTCTCTCTTTTATGAGTCTTCTACCTTCTAGGGGATAATTTTATTCTCTCTGTGCCTTCTCAAGACCAAAGCTATGGTTCTATCCCAAATTGGCCCCAAGTGATATAATTATCATTAAGCAACATTTTTGCTTATAGGGTCAGGAAAAATCTCAAGGACTGGAAAATGAAGACTAAATATGTTTGTTTAGTTCAACAATATAGTAGGTATGTATTAAGAGGCTCTGGTTAAAAGTGACCAGTGACCAAAATTTGTATCTCTCTCTCTCTCTCTCTCTCTCTCTCTCTCTCTCTCTCTTTCATATCAGTAAAACAACATAAAGTCATTAGAGCAATTGAATTGACATAAAAGCTCCTTGAAAATATAATTGGGTCAAGAAAGGATGGCAATGAGTCACAGAGTGACCTTGCTAACCCCATGGAGCAGGTTGTTCTACAAGATCAACCTGTAAAACTCCAGTTTCTACTCTTTGGAAGCTAATGAGCTAAGGAAATTTGATAACTAACACATAACTTTATAACTCCATTTTAAAGCTTTATTACTGCAATGAATATGGATACTGGCCCACACACTCAAACCCAAAAAGAACCCCAAATGGAGACAGTGAAAATTATGAAGCAGACCAAGAGGAAATCAAGTAGAAGTCCTAAAATAAATCAAATACTCTATAAAGCCATACGTGAATGCCAGAGTCTGTGAACAGGATTACCATATTCCTTATAGACCAATCATGTTATATGAGGCTTTTACTATAAAATTCATAGTGCCTAATTGATTCTCAAGGCTTTAAAGGAATTAGAATTTATCTAGCCAAAACTCCACCAATGTATAAGATTCTACTTCAACATAACTATCCAGGAGCCACCAACCTATGCTTAAACTTGCCCAGTGACAGAGAGCTTAACTCCTGAAACAGCCGAATTTGGCTTCAGAAGGCTCAAATTACTAGAAAGTTCTACTTTTACTAAATTGAAATCTGCTACTCTGGTCTTTCTATATCTACCCTATAAGAAGAATACACATCTAAGGATTTCCCAGGAATGTATACATAGTTTTCCTTAAAATTTCTTATAAATATAGAAAAATATATACATATATATGTACATATAGTGCGTGTGTACTCTTCTGCATCAAATGTCCAAAGTTTTCATCAGATTCTCAAAATATCTATGATTCATAGAACTTAAGAATCACTGTTCTGGAGGTAACACAGAATAAATCTAAATCTTATTGTGCATGAGAGATATTTGAAGACTATCAGAGCTGTGAGTCTTCCTTTTTTCAAGCCAATCACATGTAATTTCTTAATGTTTCTCATTTCAGTATCTTTTTCAACTCACTATGTCGTAAATGTGTTCAATGTCACCTGTAAAATAGGCCCCCACACTAGGCATTATTAGTGCTCCAGGTATTCTGTAGCACAAACAGGACAAGCCTGCCACTCCCCCTTTTCTACAAGCTCCATTTCTATTAGTGAAGGCTACCAACTTAGTTGTTTATATCAATTGGGGACTTGCTGGTCCTGTGACCAGACATTTCTCTGTATGTAAATTAACTAAGGATACAGGAAAGGGAAACCAGGGCCCAGCCAGAAGAGCTCTTCGCCGCCCTGGAAACATGCACGGCCAAGGCCAGGAAAGTCCTGAGGAGTTAGGTCACTAGGCAGCTCTCTCTGTGGGTAGAAAGACACCATACTGTACTTAAAAGTTACATGAGATTTCTAGATACCTGTCTTAGTATCATCTGATATTATCAAAACACCAGGTCACATCTGTCTGTAGATGGTGTCTACACAACATTTCAGAAATAAAAATTCTCTCCTCCCCTCCATTACATAAATGTAATACTTCCTTATGAGAATCTTTGCGAGAGGACAGAGGAATAGAAATTTTAATTAGTCTTCCTACGTCTTCTGTATTAATAAGGAGAGAAAATGATTGAAGAGAGAAACCCAGAAGGTCATATGAGCTGTTGAGGAAGTGATAGTTCGGACTCCTCTCCTTGGAATGTCCTCCCTCATTAGCTCCCCAGCCCAAAGTTGCTGAATGAGTGATACATGGATACATGCACAAGACTTATGTACTATAGTTTGTTAGTGGGCTAATATATTCTCAAAAATACAAAGCTATAGTAACACAACACATATCAGTAGTTGCCGGGGGGGGGGGGGGGGGGGGGGGCAAAGGGCGCCTATAAAGGGATAGCATGAGGGACTGTTTCATGGTGAGGGAATAGTTCTATATCCTGAGAGTGGCAATTGTACCATGCGTTAAAACTCATAAAACTGTGTGCCAAAAATAGTTTATTTCACTTTATGTTCACTTAAAAAGTTTTTCTTGGAGGAAAAAAGAAAACAAACATTCTATACCCCACAACTGCAAAAAAAAAATAGAGAGAGAATGCAGAAGGAATGAAGAGTAAATTACCACCCTTAAACCTTGCATAACTAGAATAAAACTGCTTTTTCTTAATGCTATCCTTGTTTTTAAGTTGCAATTTTATTTCTGAGGTAAACTGTAGAAGCCACAACTGATTTCAGAAAGATTATATGGTAACACATTTGTTTAGGGGAAAAAAAAGAAACCTGCTGCTTCTTTTTGCTGCTTCTTACAACTCTTTCCCCATAAACAATTGGATATATGAACTTTGGTGGAGCTATCTTTAAGCTCCAGACATGAAACTCTGCTTTTTACAGATCTGGGAATTGAGTCTTAATTTAATCCAAGGCAATCCAGCCTATGAGTGGGAGGAATTCTGGTGTCAGAGATCTTTTGCTGTGACCTACATTCAGTCTCTAATGAACATACCTTTCTAATGAGTCAAAACTAAATTCTGAGGTACAATACTGTTACTCCACTGACATCATAAATACAGCTTCAGGTGCCTAAAGTGACTGATTTGTGGCCTCATTGCAATGTCATCAAATCAGAGAGTTTGAGCTCCAGCTCCAGAAATGATGATCTGATTTTCAGACATTATTTCTGAATGATACTAGGAGCCTGCAAAATGCAGGCTGATTCATAAGTTAAGCACAATGAAATAAAAAAGAGATGGGTTAAATGTATATGAAAAAAAGCAAGCTTTATGAAAATCTACCAAGTTATCAGTATATGAGCATTTTTTTTTACTTGACACAAGTAAAAATTAACAGAGAAGAAAGGAGTAAAGCAGACCCAAAAAAGATTTTTGTCGAAGCAACTGTTGGGCCTACGAGGCTCTATCAGCTAACGGTTGAGTGAGGAGTCCACAGCCACTGCTCACTGGTTGCAAAGCTGGGAACAGAGTCAGAACTGAAACCTCATCACCATAGGAACACTAACTTCTGCATTTTCCTTTTCCTCATAAAGCCATACGTGAGAACTGCTAATAAGTTTCACGTTTCTTGGCTTTATAAAAGAAAAATCTTAATGTGTACATAACTTGGCAATATTCTTCAAGTTTGGAAGCTTGAAGGAGTTTTCAGAGTATTCCTGCAAGAAGTGTCCTTCTTATTCATTAAAAAAAAAAGGGGGGGGTGGGAAACTGTTGCTATAAAGAAAAGTCACACAGTTTCTAAGCTTCAGTGAAAAAAAAGATAAAATAACATTTTTTTCAAAAAAATGTTAAAGAAATTGAAGGCTATACACATCTATCTAATGTATTTATTGCCACATGGACTCCTTCATGATGTTTAATCATGTGCTTAGTAATTCATCTTTTCTTATCTCTTCAGATATTATAACAATTCTTTTATATGAGGATGGCCAATCACATTGTTTTTGATGTAATACACATATATATTAATACCTACCTTGTACCACAGCAAAAATTGTTCTTGGTACTGGAGAAAAAATATTGTCCTAGGTATTGGGAAGAAAATAGATAACTACGATATAGATTTTGTCTTAAATAAGTTCAGTCTGGTAAGGGAGACTGTCTAGTCAGGGAGATGCCCAAAACAAAATACAGTGAGGCAAGTGCAGCCACAAAACTGAGCTAGTCACAGTTTTCACAGGGACGGACGAACCCTATCAGGCCTGCAAAGTTCTCATCGCAAGAAAATAATTAATTTGTGACTGTGTGAAGTGATGGATGTTAACTGAACTTATTGTGGTAATCAGTTTCCAATAGGCGTATACAAATTGTTATGTGTGCACCTTAAACTGATACAATGTTACATGTCAATTATATCTCAGTAAAGCTAGATCAAATTTTAAAAACCCTATCAGGAAACAAAGGCTAAGGTGAAGAAGGGAACCTTTCTTGCAGAAGCACAACTAAATTTTGTATCACCTAAGCAACGGTTGACCAGTCGGGCTATGTGGAAAAAACAGCCTTCCTAGCAGAGATGAGAATGTGCAATGAGCAGATTAAACAAGAACCCACTTACAGCTTAGGCAAGAATCAGGAGGACCTTCAGATGAACCACAGGATAACGGCTTCTACTATAATGAACACTGTATGAGTTAAAACAGTCATCAGACTCAAACTCGATTTCATGTAAATATAAAGGAAATAAAAGAAAACAAGCTTCTTACAGGTTTTAACCAATCGCCATGGATCTCAATTGCCAATGGCATTTGAAATATGGGGATTGATTTTTTTTTAAGAAAAAAAATGTTTTTATTGTTATTCAAGTACGGTTGTCTCCATTTTCCCACCATGACATTCCCCCACCCCCTCACACCCACCTCCCACCCTCAATCCTACCTCCCTTTGGCTTTGTCCATGGGTTCTTTATACATGTTCCTTGACTTAACCTGTCCTCTTCTTTCCCCTGTTATTTTTTTTTTTTTTGACCTCTCCTCTGGTTACTGTCAGTTTGTTCTACATTTCAATGTCTCTGGTTATATTTTGCTTGCTTACTTGTTTTGTTGATTAGGTTCCACTTATAGGTAAGATCATATGGGATCTGTCTTTCACCACCTGGCTTATTTCACTTAGTATAATGCTCTCCAGATCCATCCATGCTGTTGTAAATGGTAGGAGCTCGTTCTTTCTTTCTGCTGCATAGCATTCCATTGTGTAAATGTACCACAGTTTTCTGATCCACTCATTTACTGTTGGGCACTTTGATTGTTTCCAACACTTGGCTATTGTAAATTGTGCTGCTATGAACACTGGGGTGCATAAGTACTTTTGAATCGATGTTTCAGGATTCTTAGAGTATAATCCCAGCAGTGGAATAGCTGGGTCAAAAGGTGGTTCCATTTTTAGTTTTTTGAGGAAAAGAATAGACATCTTTGCATCTGTTTGAAAACATCCTATCGATAAAACAACAAAACTGACATAGTATTGTTGCTTGAAATTTTGTATGTTTACAGCACTTATATATCAGTGTTTCTGTATTGCCCACTCCTCCATTAAATGTGATTCTTGTTTAAGACATAGTATGATAAACATATCATTGGTCAAGATACCATACATGCTATTTTTATAAATTTGGGACTTTTAACTGGAGCTTTAATTGCATGTCATTTTGAGTGAATTAACTAACATCAAATGTTTCTTTCTTTACTAGCCTAGAAATTTAAAAAGTACAAATAGACTTATACCAGACTCACCTGTGAATCTTGAAGAAAATAAATGTGTTGTGTGTTACAAATTGGACACCATGAACAAGGCCACAGTAGGAAGGTAGAAAAGCTAACAGCATGAACTCCAGAGCCAGAGCCTGCCTTCATATCCTTGCTCTGCCACTTACTGGTTGTGTAAGTTTCGGTAAATTACTTAACCTCCCCATGCTCAGGTTCCTTATCTTTAAAATAAAGATAATTAACATAAAGAACTCTTAGCAGAGAGTATAGTGGTTGCCTGGGATTGGAGGGCTTCGGGAAACAGAAAGTGACTGGTAATAGGTATGAGTTTGTTTTGGATGTGGTGAAAATGTTCTGAAACCAGATAATCTGGATGGTTGTACTCCTTTGTGAATATACTAAAACCACTGAGTTGTACATTTTTTAAAAGGTAAGACTTGCACCCCGGTTGTGTAGTTCAGTTGGTTAGAGCTCGTCCCATGTGCCCAGCTTGCAGGTTCCATCCCTGGACAGGGCACAAATAAGAAGCAACCAATGGATGCATAAATAAGTAGAACAAAAAAATGATGTCTTCTTTCTCTCTCTCCCTCTCTCAAAAAAAATGAATAAATGGAAAATGTTGAAAGGGTCTTATGTGAACTGCACCAATAAAACTGTTTTTTTTTTCACATTTCTTACTTGAAATATTTGTTATAGCAGTATGTTATAGAGATATAGTTGTATATTTTTATTATTGTATTACTTATGTATTATATAGAGATATGTTATACAGACATGAAGTTGTATGTTATCATTGTATTATAGTCATATTACATCATATTATAATTGTATATTATAGAGATACACACATGATAAAGATTAAAGGAACTGAGTTCTCAAAAAATTACACAAGGCTCTGACTAGTCTGGCTCAGTTGGTTGGGCATCATTCTGCCGAGCCAAAAAAGGTCTCCAGTTCAATTCCCTGTCCAGGCCACATGCCTGGGTTACAAGTTCAGTCCCCAGTCAGGATGCGTGCAACAGGCAACCGATCAATGTTCCTCACTCACATAGATGTTTTTCTCCCTCTCTTCCTCCCTCCCTTCCTCTCTCTAAAAATAAATAAATTAAATCTTTTTAAAAATTACATAAGGACCTTAAAATAGCAAAGCATTTGGAACTGCTCTTCATTTCTATGGTAGCCACAGTTACAGAAATGCCATGTGTTCTTTGTCAACTCAGAAAGTTTGTTACACAGACCTCATTCAAAATAAGAGTCAAACTGGGAACGCCCTTTAAAATGAAATGGAAAAAAATCAGCAAGTGTTTACTGCTCTGGCTTTGAATGTATTTTATCTAGAAATTAGGCAAGTTACTAGGGAAAAAATTTAACCCAGTTCACTTCTGCTGCTGACCTCTTGCATGAATCATTGAGAATTTCACATGGTTATAGCATGACATCCTTTCTCTCTTACTAAAGGTATCCATCTTCCTGTATAAAGGTACACATTCATTTCACGCCTGTTCCACTGAAGCTTACTTTTCATCTATTTGTATTTTATTTCTTTTTTATCATCATTTCTCCCCTTAAAGTCTCTTCCACCTCCCCTTACCCCTCTGTCCCCTGCAACTACCACACTGTTGTTCACGTTCATGAGTTCTTTCTCTTTTTTTCCCCCTTTTTGGCTCCATCACTCCACCCCACTAACCCTCTCCAGAGAAACTGTTATATCTTTAAATAATAGATGACTCTGATTAAATGACAAAAGTATGTTAGAAATAAAAACTATATTTAATAAAATTCCATAATAAAACAAATGTCCTAATCAGGAGTCTAAATTGAAGTTAGTTAACAAATAAAAACAGATTTGCATTGTATTCACAAACAGCACATAGGGAGCGGTAAAACCAATATCCTGACAGTTCCCAGTAGCTAATGAAAGTGCATTTGTCATAAATGGCTTAATTGTGGAGAGGCGTTCCTCGGAAACTCCTCATACTTAGCCTTCAGAGAAGCTTTAAATATCTGATATCAAAGAAGGAAATTCTATGAGTTGGAGATTCAATTACCTAATTATTATTAAATTTGCTAGAAAAAATTAGTACCACTCTTCTCTTATAATGATGAAGCTAAAATGGCAAAAGCTAGAAGTAATTCCAGGATTTTCATTATGTTACCTATTCAACAGTCTCTGGTGGTTCTCTGCTCATGAATTAATATCCTGCTTAAGAGCACCTTCTTTTCTCTCAGGGTGAATGCTACCTTAAGTCAAATACTATATTAAGTAGATATAAATTTGCAAAATCAGAATTATAAAAAGAACTTGTACTATTTTACTCTTATTATGTACCATCATTGAATAGTTCAAATATCTAATTTAGGGTAATTTGTTTTAATATTAACATTATTTTGATAAAATTGCACACCTTTTCTACATTGTAATATATAAAAATTCTATTTCTGTAATATTTGCTCCCTTGGTTATAAAATAATTTCAGAATGGTCATTAATTTATTCATTCCAGGGCTACTTTGATCATTTGTCTAAAGCAACATTGAAACTGAAGAATTTTTTCTTATTGGCAGCCATTTAAAATACTTTTGTTTTATGCATGGTTCACACAGTGGGATATAGCTGTTCACTTTGTGCCTCAACCTACCAAAAGATATTATGTAAAGTGCGTTTGTTTGTTCCCCTGTGCCCTCAGTGAGGAAAGGCATTCCAAATTTAACTCTGAATCAAAGATATCACTACATAATGATACGACTGGCAATGCTGATGTATTTTTAAGAACTGACAATTACATCATTACAAAAAAAAAACCACTTCACTAGAATAAAATAATAATAACCCTAGCAAACAGACAAGATTTTGGGAAGTTTGTTCAATTTGGCTAAAATAGTCACTGAACTATTGATAACATTTTAGGATGAGGAAAAAATTTGGGACTTAGAGCAACTCAACAATACTTATAACTCCATAAAGTGAGCTTACCACACAATATAATCATTCAGGATATATATCTATAAAGTTAGTTGGCAGTCTATAAGCATTAAAATATGACATAGCTAGTGCTAAATTCGTTTTTACATGTTTAAAATAAGAATGGGATCTGCAGGCTAATAAGACTTAAAAAGTATAGCCACGTCATTCAGTTTTTCTTATTAAACCCTTCCCTTTTTATCTAGACCAATCTGACAAATAAAAGTGCTCTGTTTTTGTTTTTGTCTTGTTTTACTTTTGGTCTCCTTGGAATAAATTCAGTATCACTTTTCCACCCGACTTAAGTGCTCCCTGCCTAGGCCCCATAGATTTGTGTGCCTGATTCACCCTTCCCCACCCCCTGACTATTCTGCTTTATTTCCCACTCTGCCTGCCTAGGCTGTACCTTCTTGAAAAACAGGAATTGACAAACCTTTCTTAACTTTATAGCTCTAGGCCATATGTTGCACAATGCCCGGGACATAGTATTCGCTCAATAAATACTTGGTAAGTGAATAAAACGACCAACTCAAGGAAAAATAAGACAGTATAATGTGAATTAATATAAACAGTTTGCCATTGTCTTCATCTTTATTTTTTTCTCTCCACCTCTCTCATTACTCTCATCCCCCCCTTATAGCTCCTCCTCCCTTTTTCTCCCTTCCAAAAGACTATTTATGATAACTATTACTTGCAAGGTAAAGAATAACTTAACCGGTGTTAGTATGTAACCTGCAGTATAGCATATTCTCACTGAATACTTTTTGAATAAAGAAAATGAGGGAACTAAGAGAGAAAGAAAAAAAAAAAGGGTTATAGCCAAAAAATCTTTAGAGATGCTATATTTTTAAGGTTTATCACATTATAAAGAAAAATGTTGACCTTGGCTTTTCCTCCTTTGCCTTTGATGTAATTTATCATCCAGGCGGGACAAACCATCAACATTTTCACAAAGCAGTCATGATTATTTGTTGTTGATGGATATGTAACACTGTTGATATTCAAACATTTCTATTAACATACCAGACTTGAGAATTACATCTGTCTTAACTTCTTATTTATAATGCCTATTGCCTTTTATAATTTTCTAAATATTAAATACAACTTAAATGAAAGAAATAGAGGTCACATTAAGAAAGATCAGCCCTGGTGTTCCAGATTGTGGCCCATTTCTCTGACTAAGAAATTAACATGCTCCTTGTCCATCAGACTGTCAGTTTGTAGCAAAATCAATGATAGCAAATGATGCACAAAACCCTGAGGGAGTAAGAAAAGTCAAACCCACACCCACCGATCCACCTCAGGTGAGGAAAAAATAAACAGCATGTGGAATCTGGATTATGGGTTCAGTATAATTCAATCAATGCCTGAATATTTGTTTAATTCAATCAATGTCTGAATATTTGTTTCCTGGATGTTTATTAAATATTTGCATGGAGGAGTCAGGTTAATTAATGCATAAAAGTAGTCTGACTTCAGAGTAACTTTCCATATAATTAGGAAAGGGGGAAATGTTGGCTCTTTATGAAGTCGATTTCTCTTCTGTGCTGACCAAATAATAGGAAAGAGACAATTTTTTGCTGCAAAGATTTTTTATTTTGAGACACATAAGTGACACCTTCTGTGTTTTATTACAATTAATCTTTCTAGGCTAAGCAGATATTAGTATATGTGTGCAATTTTATTAGGTGTACCTTTTAAGATCAATTTTAGCCATTGAAATTATTATGTTTTCATTTAAAAGTTTATGTAATTGTAATGAAATAAAGATATAGTATGGGAACTTTGTGTTTTGACATACTTTTTAAGAAAATTGAATCTATAAAACAGAAATACTTCATTTGGGAGGTCCAGCAAAATATTTTCAGTGAACATACTTGGTGAATCACTGATTTTTGTCACTTAAGGGTTATTTTCAAATTGTTGTATTGGAGTGATACGTAAGATAAGCATATCTTTTTCTTCCCTATATACAAGAACTTTGAAGTTTATCCAAACCACTGTCTCTCTCTAATGTCCTAGGGGATGCAGAACCAGGACCAGAGTGGACAGAGTAGGTGATTGCCTACCAGGGCTCAGTGAGTTGTTCCTGCCCCTTACATAAAATCCCCCTTGGGCCCAAGCTCCACCATGCTTGGAATTCTCTCTTTAGAGATTCATTCATTTGGATTAAACACTGTTATCTGATTAAAAATGCAAATAAATGGAAAAAAATTTTAAGCTACTAACCCATAAAAATCATACATCACAAAGCTGGAACCAACCCTTGAAATCGTTTATTCCCAACAGTACTCTATAAGGAATAAGGATAACCCTGGTTTTCATTAAAAAATGTTAGCAAGCAAAAACAGGGTACTGGTAGAGAAGACCATGGGTATCAAAGACAAGAGTCACCTTATTTGCCATTGTTAAGAGCTGGTGTTGGTCTACTGAGTTAGTGCTGCCACATATCTTGACATAATATCAGAAAGATGGATTTTGAAGACAAACAGGAGCACTATCTTCTGGTTATATAACTCAGGAAAATTTTTTCTTTTTTTTTTTTTTGTTTTAGTTCCTTATAAAGAGAAGAAAAATAACACCTACCTTTAATGGTTACTCTATTTTTTTAAAATTTTTTTATTGTTGTTCAAGTACAGTTTTGTCCATTTTCCACCCATCACTCCCCCCTCCTCCCACCCTAGACCGCACCTCCCTTGACTTTGTCCATGAGTCTCCCATGTATGTTCCTTGGCCACCCTTCCCGTTTCCGCCCATCTTCCCCTCCCCCCTCTCCTCAGTTTGTTCTTCACTTCAAGGTCTCCGGTTACATTTAACTTGCTTGTTTGTTTTGTTGATTAGTCTCCACTTATAAGTAAAATCATATGTATTTGTCTTTTACCGCCTGGCTTAATTCACTTAGCATAATGCTCTCCAGATCCATCCACGCTGTTGTAATTGGTAGGAGCTCCTACTTTCTTTCTGCTGCCTAGTATTCCATTGTGTAAATGTACCATAGTTTTTTGATGCACTGATTTACTGATGGGCATGTAAGTTGCTTCCAGCACTTGGCTATTATAAATTGTGCTGCTATGAACATTGGGATGCATAAGTACTTTTGAATCAGTGTTTCAGGATTCTTAGAATATAATCCCAGCAGTGGAATTGCTGTGTCAAAAGGCAATGCCATTTTTTGTTTTCTGAGGTAATTCCATATTGTTTTCCACAGTGACTGCACCAGTCTGCATTCCCACCAACAGTGCACTAAGGTTCCCTTTTCTCCACAACCTTGCCAGCACTTGTTGTTTTTAGATTTGTTTATTATGGCCATTCTGTCTGGTGTGAAGTGGTATCCGATTGTGGTTTTAATTTGCATCTCTCTGATGGCTAGTGATGCTGAGCATCCTTTCATGTGTCTCTGGGCCCTGTGTATGTCCTCCTTGGAGAAGTATCTGTTCAGGTCCTTTGCCCATTTCTTAATTGGGTTGTCTGTCTTCCCAGAGTGGAGTCATGTGAGTTCTTTATATTAATGGTTATTTTAAAGAAAAAAATGAGCTAAGATTTTGTGACAAGTGTTAGTTTCTTTCTTCCTTTTTCTTCTTTCTAAAGTACTGTCTTCAAACTATATAAAACATTTGGTGCCAGACTTTATGTAAGGGGGGCCACTTTTTGCTAAAGTTAAGTAGTTCACCAACCATATCATTTGCAATTCACAATATCACTTTCAAGAGTGGTGAAATACAACTCAATTTTATATCAACTTGGGTTTTTTAAAATAGCTAAGCTCATATGATTACTCATAACTACTAGTATATATGTTCCATAAGGGCAGGGATTTTAATTTCATTCATAATACCCAACATCTAGAAGAGTGCACAGTACTTAATGGGAGCGCACAAGTAGTCACTGAATTAGTGAATGACTGATTATCATCTTATTTCTCTACAAAAGTGAGAGAGGCTTTATAAGGAAGGAAAAAGCATCATGACCAGCAGTAAGTTTACTTTATGAAGATATGCAGAGGTTGCAATGCTGAAGAAAAGGAGAGGAAAAGAAAGCAAAGTGTATCGACCAATATTTATTGTGAACCTACTCGTGCCAAGTGTTTTATGAACATTGCTTTTAATCTTCACACACTCCCTGTGGTAGATTTTATTACCCTCATTCGAAAATAGAGACATCGAAGCACAGAGATATTAGTGACTTGACTAAAGGAACAATAACATTTGTTTTAAGTAAAATTTAAACCTAGAATTGTTTGACTCAAAAAACCACATTCTTTTTATTGCATCATGCCCCTTAAAGTTCCAAAATAGAAAAATAAATTTGTCAAGCCCAAATGCAGAGGTTGAATTGGGGAATAGAGATAATAGGAGACAGTTTCACCAAAAAGAAACAAATTTATTTTTAGAAACTAACAGGGAAGTGTTTCAGAAACAGTGAAAACTCATGTTTTGTCCAAATTTTATTGACTTGAACTTTATATTTTATGGGGATATAATTATATATATTCTCATTATAATATATTTAATAGTTTATGGCAATTACACATAATAACAATCATACCAAAGAAAACCCTCACTAGCCAACTCTGATATGTTTTCTCTATTAGAATTTTCAGATGGCTTTGAGTATTTATCTCAATGGTTAAAATTAATTTCAGTAGCTTCTGCCGAGAAAAGTGCATTTGATGAGTCAGTAAATGAATAATTTAGGTAAGGTCTACGACTAGAGAAGAGGCTGCATATTGCCAGGCCCTAAGGTAACTTGTGGCTGTGGGGCAAATGGTGGTAAGTTCATCTGGGCTGCCTTGAGTGTTGCGGGGTCAGAGCTTTACCTCAAAAAGTTAGAGAAAGTCACACTGCCCCTTGGGGAAGAATAAGCTACAGTGAACTGAATTAACGTTTATTAGATTGAGCAGACAGTATGCTAATAAGCAATCTGCTTCCCAAGTCACATTATCTAACCTGATTGAAAGGGGCATGGCTGACACCTGCAAATGAAGTTTAGACACTTGATGTATGGACACAATACATGTTTGCGCGAATCCAAACCAAACCAAGTCGAACTAAGTCAAGCTAATGTTTAAGCCATGTTAATGTTAACCAGCCCTGGTACACAGAACCTAATGTAATAAGTATAAGCCATTGTATATTGTATATTGTTAACAAAATAGAAAAATACTTGGTTATATACAGAGTGGACAAAAATAGGTTTAGAATTGTTGGTATGGAAAATAATACAATCACTTATGAATAGTAATATAAGAATAAATTTTGTGTTTCACTACTCACAATGGTAAACCTACTTTTCCCACACTGTATAAGTGAACAAATACTGGTCTAACAGTCATCGCCAGATCAAGTTGTAAAGGAGGATTGAACCAAGGGAAAGTTAAACCGCATCTCTGAACTTAGAAAATCAGAAATCATATATGGGTATAATAAAAGTGGACAAATTTAACCATAAAGCACAAAATGGTAAAATGATAAGGATAATGTCTATATTCCTTTCCAATCTAAAGGGAAATTCTCTCTAATACTTCCAAGGTTATGCTCATTCAGAACTTTGCAGGATAACTACTTACCCGATGTCTTTCTGCCTACAAGGCATAATTTGCAAATATTAGCAAAAATAATTCAAGCAAAGATAATGAATTAAAACTTATTGATAATTTCATATGACAGCTAGAGTTCTGTGGTTCAATTGAAACATTGTTTATATGTTGTTTATACAAAAAATCATCAACTCTCTACCAAAATGATGGCCTATCTGTCTTTTAAATAGCTTTACTAAGGTTTAATTTACAGGCCATAAAATAATTTTACAATTCAATTATTTTTAGCAAATTTATAGAATTTTGCAATTATTACCAGAATCTGGTTTTAGGGCATTTCTAGTCCCCTAAAATGATCCCTTATGCTTTTACCCTCAAACTCAGGCAACCACTGATCTGCTTTCTGTCTCTGCAGATTGACCTTTTCTGAAAAGTATATTTAGATAGAATCAAACGAGATGGCTTTTGTGTCTGACTTCTTTCATGTAGCATAATACTTTTGAGTAACATCCATATTCTAGTGTGTGTCAGTAGTTTGCTCCATTTTACAACTGAACGGACACGCCACATTTTGCTTATCTATTCATCACTTGGATAGACATTTAAATTCCTTCCAGCTTTTGTTTTTTAGGAATACTACTACTATTAACATTTGTGTGCCAAATCTTAAGTGAATGTATGTTTGCATTTTTCTTGAGTAGAAGGTAAGAATGGGATTACTAGGACATATGGTAAATTTATGTTTAACTTTTTAAGAAAGTACCGAACTGTTTTTTCCAAAATGTCTGTAACAGCAATGCAGGAGAGAAAGTTCAAGTGTTTCCACATCCTCACCAACACTTGGCATTGTCAGGCTCTTTACTTGCAGCCAGTCTTGTGGGTGTAGAGTGGCATCTCATTGCGGTCATACTTTAGACTTCCCTAATGAGTGATAAAATTGAGTATCTATCTAGTCACATAGATACCTTCTTTAGTGAAATATCTATTAAAGTATTCTGCCCATTTTTTTATTGAATTGCCTGTCTTCTTATTTTTGAGCTGCAGTAGTTCATTATTTTCTGGATTTAAAGAGTTAATCAGATATTTGATTTACAAATATTTTCTCCCAGTCTGTGCCTTGTCTTTTTAGTTTATTAATGATATCTTGAGGAGCTAAAAGTTTTATAAAGCCTAATTTATCGTTTTTCACTTTTAATGGATCCTGCCCTTTGGGTCATATCTAAGTATTTCCCTATCCCAGGGTCACAAAGATTTTCTCTTTTGTTTTCTTCTGAAAGTTTTATCGTATTAGCTTGTACATTTAGGTCTAGTGATCCATTTTTATTTAATTTTCATGTGTCATGTGAGATACGAGTCTATATTTGGCTTTGCATATGAATATACCATTATCCTGGTATAATTTATTGTAAGGTTATCCTTTCCCTATTGAGTTGCCTTAGCACCTTTGTTGAAAGTCAAATGGCCAAAAACATACAGGTTTATTTAGAGACTATCAATGCCATTCCTTCGATATATATGACCATCCTGACACCAATACTACACTGTCTTAGTTACTGCTACTTTGCAGAAAGTTTTAAAATTAGGTACTCTAAGTCTTCCAACCATTTTTTTTTTCAAATAGTTTAGGTTATTCTAGGTTCTTTGCATCTCTATATAAATTTTTAGAATAGTTTATCAAATTTTATTTTTTAAAGAAACAACTTTCTGAGGTTTTGATAGTGATTATATTATAAATAAATTACTTTGGGGATGATTGTCATCTTAACAATATGAAGTTCTCCAATCCATGATATGATCTTTCCATGTATATGGCCACTCTTTGGTTTTTCTTAGGAATATTTTTAGATTTGTTGAACAAGTCTAACATTTCCTTGGTTTAATTTATTCCTGAAGTTTTTTTATTCTATTGTGAATGGAATTATTTTTTTAATTCTATTTTTTCTAGTGCATAAAAACACAATTGATTTTTCTTGATCTTGTAACCTGTGACCTTGCTGAATTCAATTTCGAGTTCTAGTAGGTTTGGTTCAGCTTTTGTTTGTTTGTTTTGTACATTCTCTAGGACTTTTTATGTAAAAGATGATGTTGGCTGCAAATAATGCCTGTTATACTTCTTCATTTATAATTTGTATGACTTTATTTTTTCTTACCTTATAGCAAGCTGTGGCTAGAATCCCCAGTACTGCAGTAAATAGAAGTGTTGAGAGCATATATCCTTCCCTTGCTCCCAATCTTATGGGAAAGGCACTCAAAGTTTTGTCATTAAGTATAATATTAATTGAAGTTTTTCATAGATGCCCTTTACCAAATTGAGAATATTCCCTTCTATTCCTAAAACTTCATAATTTTCAATCCACGAATAGATGTAGATTTTGTTAAATGATTTCTCTGCATCTACTGAGATGATTGTATGGTTTTTGTCTTTTACTCTACAAATATGGCATATTACATTAGCAGATTTTTCATCTTAAACCAAGCTTGTATTTAATGCAATTATGGATATGGTTATATTTATACCTGCCATTTTGCTATTACTCTTTTTGTATATGCAATATTTACTCTTCAGTTCTCCCTTTACTGCCTTCTATTTTACTACATCAATATTTTTAGTGTATTGTTTTCATTTCTTTGCTGATTTTTAATTATGTAGTCTATTTTCCTTGTAGTTGCTCTACGGATTACAATATGCATCTTAACTATTCACAGTCTGCTTCATGGTAATATTGCTTTAATTCCACTAAAATGAAACAACTTTGCACTAATATCCTTCTATTTACTTCTTTTTTTAATTTTCTTTATTTTGTGTATATTTTATTGATTATGCTATTACAGTGGTCTCATTTTTTCTCTCCTTAATCCCCTCCACCCTACACCCCATCCCATCATACCCATGCTAATGTTTTCCCACAACTGCTTTCCCCAGCTCCACCCCTCCCCACCTCTCACTGTCAATCATTCCCCAATTTGGCTTTGTCGATGGGTCCTTTATGCATGTTTCTTGATGACACTTCCATCCTTTTTCCTGTTATCCCCCTACCTCCTCCCCTCTGGTTACTGTCAGTTTTCTTTTTATTTCAATGTTGCTGATTATATTTTGTTTGCTTGTTTATTTTGTAGATTAGGTTCCACTTATAGGTGAGATCATATGGTATCTGTCTTTGACCACCTGGCTTATTTCTCTTAACATAATGCTCTCCAGTTCCATCCATGCTGTCATGAAGTAGAGCTCTTTTTTTCTTTCTGCTGCGTAGTATTCCCTTCTGTAAATGTACCATAGCTTTTTGATCCATTCATTCACTGTGGGGCACTTAGGTTGCTTCCAATTCTCCACTATTGTAAATTGTGCTGCTATGAACATTGGGGTGCATAAGTTCTTCTGAATTGGTATTTCAGGATTCTTAGGGTATAATCCAGCACTGGAAATGCTGGGTCAAAGGGAATTCCATTTTTAGATTTTTGAGGAAATTCCAAACTGTTTTCCACAGTGGCTGCACCAGTCTGAATTCCCACCAACACTGCGCTAGGGTTCCCTTTTCTCCACATCCTCGCCAGCACTTGTTTGTCAATTTGTTTATGATGACCATTGTGGTTGGTGTGAAGTGGTATTTCATTGTGGTTTTAATTTGCATCTCTCTGATGGCTAGTGATGCTGAGTATCCTTTCATGTGTCTCTGGGCCCTGTGTATGTCCTCCCTGGAGAACTATCTGTTCAGGTCTTTTGCTCATTTTTTAAGTGGCTTGTTTGTCTTCCAGGAGTGGAGTCATGAGAGTTCCATATATATTTTGGAGATCAAACTCTTGTCTGGGTATCATTGGCAAATATATTTTCCCATACAGGAGGTTCCTTTCTTATTTGGCTATGTTTTATTTGGCTGTGCAGAAGCTTCTTATGTTAATGAAGTCCTATTTGTTTATTCTTTCCTTTATGTCCCTTGCTCTTAGGGACATATTGGTGAAAATATTGCTGTATGGAAAATCTGAGATTTTCCTGTCCATTTTCTCCTCTAGGACTTTTATGGTTTCACAACTTATATTTAAGTCTTTTATTCATCATGAGTTTATTTTTCTACGTGGTGTAAGTTGGTGATCGAATTTCTTTTCTCTCTTTTTTTTTTTTTTGCATGTAGCTATCCAGATCTCAACACCATTTGTCGAAGAGCCTATTTTTACTCCATTTTATGCTTCTGCCACCTTTGTCAAATATTAATTGATCATAGAGACATGGGTTTATTGCTGGGCTCTCTATTCTGTTCCATTGATCTCTGTGTTGGTCCTTATGCCAGTACCCAGCTGTTTTGATTACAGTGGCCTTATAATATAGTTTCATGTCACGCATTATGATCCCTCTTACTTTGTTCTTCTTTCTCAAAATTGCTGCAGCTATTCAGGGTCATTTGTGGTTCCATATAAATATTTGAAATGTTTGCTCTATATCTGTGAAATACGTCATTGGTAATTTAATACAGATTGCATTGAATCTATCAATTGCTTTGGGTAGTATGGACATTTTGATGTTAACTCTTCCAATCCATGAACATGGTGTATGCTTCCATTTATTTGTGTCTCCTTAATTTCTTTCTTCAGTATTGTGTCGTTTTCTGAGTACAGGTCTTTAACTCCCCTGATAAAGTTTATTCCTAGGTATTTTATTTTTCTTGTTGTATAATAAATGGGATTTCCCCCCCAGATTTCTGATTCTGATATTTCTTTGTTGGTGTACAAAACTGCCTTCGACTTCTACTGACTTTGTATCCTGCTGTTTTGCCAAATTCACTTATTAGGTCAAGTAGCTCTTTGGTGGATTCCTCGGGCTTTCTGTGTACATTATCATGTCATCTACAAACAATGACAGTTTTACTTCCTCCTTTCCAATTTGGATGCCTTTTATTTCTTTCTCTTCTCTGATGGCTATGGCTAGGACCTCTAATACTATGTTGAGCAGAAGTGGTGAAAGTGGACATCCTTGTCTTATTCCTGATCTTAATGGGAAAGCTTTTAGTTTTTGCCTGTTCAGTATAATGTTGGATGTAGGTTTCTCATATATAGCCTTTATTATGTTGATGTATTCCATCTTTATTCCCACTTTGCTGAATGTTCTTATCATAAATTGGTGCTCTACCTTATCAAATGCTTTTTCCACATCTATTGATATGATCATGTGATTTTTGTCTTTCCTTTGGTTATGTGACATGCTACGTCTATTGATTTGTGAATATTGTACCATTCTTGCATCCCTGGGATGAATCCCACTTGATCATGGTGGATGATCTTTTTAATGTATTGCCAGATGCGGTTTGCCAAATTTTGTTGAAGATTTCAGCATCTATGTTCATCAGTGATATTGGCCTGTAGTTTTCTTTCTTTGTTGTGTCTTTATCTGGTTTTGGAATTAGGGTGACACTGGCCTCATAAAAAGAGTTTGGGAGTCTTCCCTCTTCCTGGATTTGTTGGAATAGTCTGAGAAGGACAGGGGTTAACTCTTCCTTAAATGTTTTGTAAAATTCTCCTATGAAACCATCTGGTCCAGGACTTTTGTGTCCCTGGAGTTTTTTGATTCCTGCTTCAAATTCACCAGCTGGTATTGATCTGTTCAGGTTTTTTGCTTCTTTGTTCAATTTTGGAAGAGTATATTTTTCTAGCAATTTGTCCATTTCACCCAGGTTTTCAAATTTCTTGGCATAGAGTTGTTCATAGTTAATTTCTTACAATCCTTTGTATTTAGTGGTGTCAGTTGTAATCTCTCCCCTTTCATTTCTGATTTTATTTATTTGCACCCTCTCCCTTTTTTTCTTGATGAGTCTGCTTAAAGGCTTGTTGATTTTGTTTATCTTTTCAAAGAACCAGCTCCTGGATTTATTGATCCTTTGAATTGTTCTTTCAGTCTCTATGTCATTTAACTCTGCCCTGACCTTGATTATTTCCTTCCTTCTGCTCCCTCTGGGCTTTATTTGTTGTTGTTTCTCCAGTTCTTGTAGACGTAGGGTTAGGTTGTTTGTTTTAAATGTTTCTATCTTTTTTAGGTAGGCCTGTATTGCTACGAAATTTCCTCCCAGGACTGCCTTCGCTGTGTTCCATAGGTTTTAGACTGTTGTATGCTCATTTTCATTTCTTTTAAGAAACTTTTTTATTTCTTCTTTGATCTCATTATTGATGCATTCATTGTTTAATAGTATGTTATTCAGTCCCCATGAGCTTGAATGTTCTTGAATTTTTCCCTTGAGGTTGGTTTCTAGTTTTAAGCCCTGTGGTCTGAGAAAATGCTTGATATTATTTCGATATTCTGAAACTTGTTGAGGCTTGATTTATGTCCTATCATGGGTCTTTCTTTGAAAACGTCTATGTGTCTTTGAGAGAATGTGTAGTTTGCTTCTTTGGGATTATATATATATATATATATATAATCAGTTAGGTCCATTTGATTTAATGAATGCATCAGTGAGTTCTACAATATCCTTGTTGATATTTTGTTTGGGTGATCTATCCATTGTTGACAGTGGGGCATTAAATTCTCCTACTATAAGTGTGTTGCTGTCTATATCTTTCTAGAAGTCCTCCAAGATTTACCTTATATATTTAGGTGCTGCTAAGTTGGGTGTATATATGTGTACAATGTTTATGTCTTCTTGATGGATTCTTCCTTTGAGTATTATGATGCATCCTTCTGAGTCTCTTTTTATGGCCTTTGATTTCAAGCCTATAATGTCTGATATAAGTATTGCTAGCCTGGATTTTTTTTTCCTATCAATATGCTTGGAATATTTTTTTCAAACCCTTTACTTTCAGTGTGTGTAGGTCTTTTGTTCTGAGGTGGGTCTCTTATAGGGAGTATTAGTACAGGTCCTCTTTTCCTATCCATTCGGAAACTCTATGTCTTTTGATTGGAGCATTTAATCCATTTACTTTTAAGGTTATTATTGATAGGCTTTTATTCATTTTTTTCCCTTTGTAATTGTGTTCCTCTCTCTCTCACTATTTCACTTCATCTTCTTAAAGCAGTCCATTTAGCATATCTTGCAATGCTGGTTTGGTGGTGATGTATTCTTTTAGCCTTCTTTTGTCTGGGAAACTCCTTATTTCACCTTCTGTTTGAATTGAGAGCCTTGCTGGATAGAGTAGTCTTGGTTTTAGGTCTTTGTTTTCATTACTTGGAATATTTCTTGCCATTCCCTTGTGGCTTGTAATGTTTCTGTGGAGAAGTCAGCTGCTAGCCTTATTGGGGTTCCCTTGTATATTACTTCCTGTTTCTCCCTTGCTGCCTTTAAGATTCTCTCTTTGTCCTTGATATCTGCCATTTTCATTGTGACGTGTCTTGGAGTGGTTTTATTTGGGTTCCTCTTGATTAAGACCTCCTGTGCTTTCTGGACTTGTGTGACTTTTTCTCTCCTTAAATTCGGGAAGTTTTCCATCATTACTTTTTCCAACAGGTTTTCCATCCCTTGTTCCTCTTCTTCTCCTTCTGGTATTCCTGTTATATGGATATTATCACTCGCCATGTTGTCCTGCATTTCCCTTAACGCCTCGTCATTCTTTTTGAGTCTTTTTTCATTGTCTTGCTCTTGCTGGGAGTTCTTTTCTACCATGTCCTCCAGCTCGCTGATTTGATCCTCTGCTTCCTCTAGCCTGCTTTGATACTTTCTACTGTGTTTTCAATTCAGAAATTGTATTCTTCACTTCATCTTGGCTCTTGTTGATCGTTTCTATCTTGTTTTTCATGCTAATATAGTTTCCAGTAAGTTCCTCATAGTTTCCCTGTAGTTTTTTGTAATTCCCACTGAACTCATTGAGCTCCTTGAGCTTCCTTATAACCATTGTTTTGAACTCAATATCTGATCGTTTACTTACGTTGATTTCATTTAGAGTATTCTGTCTGGGGATTTCTCCTTTCCTTCCCATTGGGCATTGTTCCTTTGTCTTCCCATTATTTGGCTGCCAGAGAAAAACCACAAAACCCAGGAAACAAACCCCTGACCGCAAAAATAACTCCCCCTGCAATCCCACTATCAACAAAAAAGGAACTGGTATTAAAAAGGCTGTAAAGAGGTTAAGACTATTCTGCAAAGGAGAGAAATAAACTGTAGTATAAAATCTAGTGACTTAACATAAACCAACTTGATGGACAAGAAATGAATGTTAAAAAGCTATGTAGCAAAGAAAATATCACCAATCATGGAAAAGACCACAGTGGATTTTGTTTTGGTAGCCTCTAGTATTTACAGCTGTTTTTTTCTTTCTGGATCCACCTCTGATGCTGTCAGATGTTGACCCTGTCTGACCTTAGGCAGTCTGTTTGAGACTTCCTGGGGTCTACTGTCTGTGGCTGTCTCCTTCAGTTGTTAATCTAGTCTCCCCAGGCTCAGCAGTCAGGCTTAAGCACCAGAGGGCGGGGCAGAGTCCCTCCTGGGGTTGGAGCTGTTTCCCCTCAGGCTGCTGCTGCTCGGAGGGCGACGGTGTGTGTGAGCTCCATCATTGCTGCCTTGTGGGGGATGCTCCAGCTCCAGCATCCCAGAGACTACTCTTTCAATTCTCTCCCCAAAGCCCCCACCCCTAGTCTTTTCTTAAGTGCCTCTAGTCCACTCTGCCCCACCTTTGCAGGGATCCACTGTCTGTGGCTGCCACTCTGCACTCAGCAGTCAGGCTTAAGCACCACAGGGCCAGAGCAGAGTCCCTCCTGGGCTTGGGGCTTTTGTTTCCTCTCAAGCTGCTGCTCAGGGGAGTGGTCTACCTGAGCAAGATGGCTGCTGCCGCGTGGGGGATGACTCAGCACTGCAATCCCAGCGGCTACTTTCTCTGTTCTTTCCGCAAAGCCTCTGTCCCCAGTCTCTCCTCAGGCATCTCCAGCCCACTCTGTGCCCACCTTTACAGGAGCCCAGGGTAAGTGGTTGCAGATGAAAATTTATGCGTTGGCCCTTTGATCGGCTTTTTCAGTCTCCAACTGCCCATCTCTGACAGAGAGTAGCCCTGCCACTTTTCGCAGCTGGCTGTTACCTGTTTATTTTGGGTGCTCTGGTGCTCTGTTTGGGGATCCCCACTTATGTTTTAGACCCTGCTTTTCTCAGGGGGATCCAACTGGCTGCTTAAATATCCCTCTGGTGCTGCTGCCTGAGGGCGCCCAGCCAGGCTTCCCACATCTCCACCACACCCCTTACCAGTCAGGTTGTGCTAAACTGACTTTTCTGTCTGTCCGAGGTTACAAGGCTTCTCTCTCGCTATTGTTCAGTTGTTTGTCTTGGGTGATTTCTCCACAATTTAGTTATAATTCCAGATTGGTCCTGGGAGGAGGTCCGTGTGACTTCCATTCGCTCCTCCCCCATCTTGATCTCTCCCTTATTTACTTCTTCCTTTGTGTTGATATGCTCATATATAGTTCACCTATACATATTTAAAGTAAACAATATGATATTATAATTATTGCTTTAAAAATCTTATATCTTTTTAAATCTGTAACCACATCTCCTTTGTCTTTTTTTATTAATCTAATGCCTTTTTATAAATTAAGAAAACAAGGATATATATTTATACAGCATCTCATAATTATCAGCATATTTACCCGTTATGGTGCTTTTCATTTCTTTCTATAAACTCAGGTTATCATCTAGTATCATTTCCTTTTATTCTGTTTTCTTATAAGGCAAAGTAGCAACAAATTCTCTTAGTCTTCATTCAAGATCTTTATTTATCCCTCCTGTATGAAGAATAATAGTTTTACTATATATACCATTCTTTATTTTTTAATAATTCATTTTATTGTATTTTTCATTACCATTTATCTTCCCGCACCCCATTCCACCTCCACCCACCACCACTTCCCTACAATCAACACACTGTTTTACATGTCCATGAGTTCTCTTTCTTTTTTAACTCACTACCTCTACCCCAAAACCCGCCACAGCTTTCTGCCTGCCCTCTGTTTATGAGTCTGTCTCTATTTTGTTCGTTATTTCAGTTTGTTCATTAGATTGCACATATAATGAAATCATATGGCATTTGTCTTTACCTGACTAGCTAATTTCACTTAGTATAATATTCTCCAGGTCAATCCACGCTGTCACCAAAGGGTAAAATTTTCTTCTTTTTTATAGATGGGTAGTATTCCATTGTGTAAATATACCATAGCTGTCCTATTCACTCATCTACTGATGCATACTTGGGCTGCTTTCAAATCTTGGCTATTGTGAATAACACTGCAATAAATGTAGTGGTGCATATATTCTTTCAAATTAGTGTTTCAGATTTCTTTGGGTAAATTCACAGAAATGGAATGGCTGGGTCATAAGAGACTTCCATTTTTAATTTTTTTAGTTAACTCCATACTGTTTTCCACAGTGGCTACACCAGTCTGCACTCCCACCAACAGTGCAGAAGGGTTCCCCTTTTTCTACATCCTTACCAGCACTTGTTGTTTGTTGAGTATACTATTCTCTATTGACAAGACTTTTTTTCTCTTTATACACTTTAAATAAGTCATTCCATTGCCTTCTTGCCTCTACTATTTCTAAAGAGAAGTCACTTATTAAATGTTTTATAGCATCTCTGTATATGATGAGCATTTTTCTCTCACTGATTTCAACAGTTTTACAATGATGTATCCTAATGTGTATCTATTTACATTTATCCTATTTGAGGCTCATTGAGATCCTTGGATCTGCAGGTTAATGTTTTGTACTAAATTTGGATGTTTTTCAACCATTATTTTTTCAAATCTTTTTTCTACTTCTTTTTTCCTATTCTCTTCTTCTGAGACTCCCATTACATGTGTTAGTACATTTAATAACATCTGTGTCTCTAAGGTTTTGTTCATTTTTCCTCAAAGTTTTTCTCTGTTCTTCAAATTGGTTAATTTCTTCTGCTCTGTCCTCAAATTGACTGATTTTTCTGTCATCTCAAATCTTCTGTTTAAGCCCAGCTAGTAAATTTTTCATTTCGGTATTGTAAAGTACTTTCCAACTATAGATTATCCATTTGGTTCTATTTTATACCTGCTATTTTTTTTTTATATTCCATATTTATTGAGTGACCATCACCCTATTTTCCTCGAATTCTTTAAACATTGTCATGTACTGCTTTAAATCTATTTATAACAGCTGCTTTGACATCTTTTCTGCCAACTCCAACATCTGTGCCCAAAGGTTTTTTTTTTCTGAGTAAAAGATAAATACTTAGAAGTATATTTTTCTGTTTCTATGCATTTTCATACAATTTTGTTGAAAAACTAAATATTTTAGACAATGTCAAGGAACTATTAGATTCTGATTCCCTTCTGAGGGTTATTGTTGCTATTTTTTATTTTGATTATGTTTTGTTTTTCCTTTTAATGACTCATTTGGACAGTCTGTGGAAACTTTCTTCCCTCTGCATTGTAGAAACTGATACCTCTACTCAATTTTATTATTATCATTTTTTTAGCCATTTCTCAGAAGTCATCATGATGGCAAAGCAGTCAACCAATGCTTGCTCAGAAAATGTGTTCAAACATTTTGTGCTAATGAGGCTTTCACCCTCTGCAAATGTGTGTGGGTTGTAGAGTTTCTTTTAAGTTTTCCTGTCTTATACTTTTTACAAGGCTAGGTGCTACCTGCTTATGTGCACATTCTCCAGGTCAAAAAGCAATATGTGGAGAACTTATCTAGCCCCTGAGCTGTGATCTTATTTCCAGGCTCTTCTTATTAAATATCTTCTGATCAACTGGCCTGCTTCTTGCCCTAAACAGAGCCATAACCTTAGCCTCAGAGACCTATAGGTTTTATCCATTTATTTTCTTCCAAGTTTTCTATTTTTATTAACATCACTGAGCTTGGGGGGTTTTACCCTGTGCTCCAAATTAAGCCATTACTGTCTGGCAATAAAACTGATGTTTTTTACAACTAGCCTTGCTTTGGCTTTATTCCATGCTAACCAGGCTGAGAGGTAGTGGAGAAAGAGGGTGGAGAAGGAAAGAGCCCCAGCCAGGCAAGAATACCACAACTCTCACTGCTCAGCAGCTTGTTTGTTTTTCATGAATAAACATTTCTCAATTTGTTGTTTGCCTTTGGCTGATTTCTAGAGGTTGTTTTTTGATAATTGTATCCAGTTTTAAAGTTGTTTTTAATTGTGGGAAGAACACTTGCATAAGAAATATCTTCTTAACAGATTTTTAAAAGTATAATACAGTATTGCTAACTATAAGTATACTGTTGTACAGATCTCTAGAACTTATTCTCTTGCTGAAAGAACTGAAATTTATATCCATTGATTAACGACTCTTCATTTATCCCCTTTTCCCACCCCCAAACTCTAGCAACTATGATGGTACTTTCTGCTTCTATAAATTCAACTGTTTTAGATACCTTCTGTAAGTGGAACTATGCAGTATTTGTCCTTCTGTGACTGGCTTATTTCACTGAGCATAATGTTCTCAAGGTTAATCCATTTATCACATATATCAGAATTTCCTTCTTTTTAAGGTTGAATAATATTCCACTGTATGTATACAAGGTATGTCCAGAAAAAGTCCAGCCACTATTAATATAATGAGAATAGTTTGCCTGACACTGATGTAACCTGGCAGCCAAGGAGGGTGGTCTGAACTGCTCTTGCATGAAAAACAATGATGTCACTATACTAGTCAGTGGGGCCAGTAGGCACTGCCGCATGAGCATGTGTACTATGTGGCCATCACATTCAAAAATGGCTGAGCAAGTAGAACAATGAATCTACATCAAATTTTGCATTAAGCTTGAACGTTCCTCCACAGAAACTATATGGGTGAACAGAAGGTCACAGCTATGGATAACTGGTGATTGGCAGCTTCATCACAACAACGTGCCTGCTCATGCATCACATCTCATGCAGGGTTGTTTTGGTTTTTGGGGGGTTTTTTTTTGAGAAACATCAAATCACCCAGGTGACTCAGCCCCCCTACAGCCCAGATTTGGCGCCTTGTAACTTCTGGCTTTTCCCAAAACTAAAGTCACCTTTGAAAGGGAAGGGATTTCAGACCATTGATGAGATTCAGGAAAATATGATGGGGCAGCTAGTGGTGATGGGGAGAGCTGCGTGGGGTCCCAAGGTGCCTACTTTGCAGGGGACTGAGGCGTCATTGTCCTATGTACAATGTTTCTTATATTTTGCATCTTCAATATATCTCTCTCTTTTTCATATCACATGGCTGGATACCTTCTGGACAGACCTCATATACCATTTTCTTTATCCATTCAGTGATCATTTCGATTCTTTTCACATTTTGGCTATTGTGAATAGTTTTGCATTGAACATGGAAGAGCTAATATCTCTTTTAGTTCTTTTAGGTAAATATCTCAGAAGTGGGATTTCTAAATCATATAGTAGTCCTGCCTTTCTTTTTTTTTTTACATTTCCATACTGTTTTCTCTATCAAACACACCATTTTTCATTTTCACCAATAGTGTACAAGGATTCAGATTTTTCCAGATCCTTGCTAACATTTGTCTTTGTTTTTTTTTTATAATAGCCATCTTAAAGGCGTGAGGTAATATCTCATTGTGGTTTTGGTCTAATATATAGAAAACACAAAATGTTCCACAAAAATATTGTTGGAACTAATAAACTTATTAAAGTTACAGGATGCAAAAATCAGTTACATTTACATATGCTAACAATAAACTATCTATAAAGGCAATTAGGAAACAATTCCACTTACAATAGCTTCAAAAATAATAAAACACTTAAGACTAAATTAACTAAGTAGGTTAAAAAATTGCACTCTGAAAACTATGAAACACTGATCGCAGAAATTAAAGCAAACACAAATAAATAAAAAGACATCTGTATTCATGGACTTGAAGACTTGTTGTTAAATAAATATTGTTAAAATGTCCATTTCAATGCACTGCCTATCAAAATCCCAATGGTATTTTTTGTAGAGATAGAAAAAAAGGAGTTTTTTGGGGGGGTTTATTTATTTTTAGAGAGAGGGGAAGGGAGGGAGAAAGAAAGGGAGAGAAACAACAATGCGTGGCTGCCTTTTGTGCACCTCCCCCATCCTCGCCACTGGGGACCTGGCTGGCAATGCAGGCATGTGCCCTGACTGGGAACCAAACCCATGACCCTTTCGTTTCTAGGCCAGTGCCCAGTCCACTGAGCCACACCAGCCAGAACAGAAATAGAACAAAGTTTAAAAATTGATATGGAACCACAAGATGAATTAAAATCATCTTTAAAAATAAGAACAAACCTAGAGGCATCATCCACTCTGATTTTAAAATATACAGTAGACACCCTTATCTGAGGGAGATATGTTTCAAGACCCCCCAATGGGTACCTAAAATCACAAGTAGTACTCAACCCTATATATACTATGTTGTTTCCTATACATAAATACTTAATTTATAAATTAGGCACAGTTAATAGGTTAAAAATAATAACTAATGATAAAGTAGAATAATAACATTATACTGTAATGAAAGTTGTGTGAACATGCTCTCTCTCTCTTAAAATATCTTTTGTACTGTACTCACCCTTCTTCTTGTGGTAATATGAAATGATACAATGCCTACATGATAAGATGAAGTATGATGAATTATGTAGACATTATGACAGTGTCAGACTACTATAGGGCTACTTGAACACAAACACTATGATACTCCAACAATCAATCTAATACTTGAGAAGGCTATTAAGTGACTAATGGGAAGGTACATCATACAGTGTGGATACGTTGAGTAGAGGATGATTCATGTCCCAGGCAGGACAGAGTGAGCTGGCATGAAATTTTATTGTGTTACTCAGAACAGCATGCAATTTGAAACTCATAAATTGTTTGTTTCTGGAATTTTCCATTTAATATTTTCAGACTGCAGTTGACCACAGGTAATTGAAACCACAGATAAATTGTAGATAACGGTGTCCATAGATAAGAAAAACCATAGATAAATGTGAACTACTACATTACAAAGCTCTGGTAAGTATATCAGCATAGTACAAGCATAAAGAAAGACATATAAACCAAAAGAACAAAATAGAGTGTCCAGAAACAAGTTCACATACATAAGATCAACTTTGACAAGTGTTTCAAGAATACATGAGGTCTGTCCAGAAGGTGAAGTTCTTATCATACTTCATCTTATCATGTAGACATTGTATCATTTCATATTACCACAAGAAGAAGGGTGAGTACAGTACAAAAGATAGTTTGAGAGAGAGAGAGATCATGTTCACACAACTTTTATTAGAGTATAATGCTATTATTCTATTTTATCATTAGTTATTATTTTTAATCTCTTACCATGCCTAATTTATAAATTATGTATTTATGAAAAAGAGAGACATTTATTGAAGAAGAAGCAACATACAAGAAACATCATACATAAGACAATGACACCTCAGTCCCCTGCAAAGTCCCCTTGGGACCTCACACAATGCTCCCCAACACCACTAGCTGCCCCATCATATTTTCCTGAATCTCATCAATGGCCTGAAAACCCTTCCCTTTCAAAGGTGACTTTAGTTTTAGGAAAAGCCAGAAGTTGCAGGGCACCAAATCTGAGCTGTAGGGGGACTGAGTCACCTGGGTAATTTGATGTTTAAAAAAAAAAACTGCATGAAACATGATGCATGAATAGGCACATTGTAGTGATGAAGCTGCCAATCATCAATTACCCATAGCTGTGGTCTTCCGAATCACCCAAATAGTTTCTGTGGAGGAATGTTCAAGCTTAATGCAAAATTTCATGCGGATTCATTGTTCTACTTGCTCAGCCATTTTGAATGTGATGGCCACACAGTACACATGCTCATTCGGTAGTGCCTACTGGCCCCACTGACTAGTACAGTGAAGTTGTCATTGTTTTTCATGTATGCACACTCCAGTCCACTCTACTTGGCTGCCAGGTTACCTCGGTGTCACACATACAGTACTCATTACATTAACAGTTCATATATATATGAACTTTTTCTGGACAGACCTCATATAATGGGGAAACACTAGTCTCTTTAACAAATAGTGCTGAGAAAGCTGGATAACCACATGCAAAAAAACAAAACTACATACCTTATCTTACATCATATACAAAAACTAACCCGAAATGGATTGAAGCCTTAAATGTAAACTATAAAACTACTAGAAAAAAATGAGTGGGGGGGCTTCATGACATTAGTCTTGGCAATAATTTCATGTTATGATACCAAATGTACAGGCAAGAAAAGCAACAAAAGACAAGTGTGCTGCATTAATCTTAAAAATTTTTGCACAGTGAAGGAAATAATCAGAGTGAATGGGAGAAAATATTTGCAAACCATATACCTAATGAGGAGTAAATTTCCAAAATTTATAAGAAACTCTTACAAATCAATAGCAAAAAAGAAAAACAGAAAACTATATTTGATTTTGAAGAGAGAAGACTTGCCACCCTCCTTCACTCCGCCTTCATTGAAGGTCCTGTCTCAGCCTACCTTTCTTATATTTCTTTCATAATGTTCCCTATTTTATTTTTTCTGAATCTGCTAAGCATGTTCATTTATTTTCAAGTTTCCTTCTTCACCACTTTTAGATATTGACACTATGCTTTTTCTTTCTAGATTATATTTATATATTTTCCTTTATTCATTTTATCATTTGGATATATGTACATACAAATTTCCCTCATTTTAAGCTACTTATTGCTTTGAAATAATTTGCTTCAGACTTTCACTTCACGCACAGGAATATAATGCATAGTCGTGTTCTTCTTTTAAAGAAAAAAATGCACGGTACCTATTTTTAATCTTTATCACCATTTTTTTTATCATTTTGAAAAGTTAGTTATAACTTAGAAAAAATGGCATGCTGATAAGGGCATTTGAAAGGATTTTAAAGAAGGGACCTCTTATAAAGTTTTAAGACAATGATTCTCAACTGGGGATGATGATTTTCCCCTAGGAGATATTGGCAATGCCTGAAGACATTTTTGGCTGTCACAATTTAGCAGTGTTACTGGCATCTAGTGGGTTAAGGCAAAGGGTGGCACCAAACATCTTATACTACATGGACAGCACTCATAACAAAGAATTCTCCAACCAAAATGCCAAGGTGCCAAGGTTGAGAAACCATGGGTTTAAAACTCCAACAAAAGATGATAAATCCCTCAGGGAGTCACAAATGCAGTAAAGAGCTACTTGCTACCTTTAGGCTCAAACGGTCAAAGTGAAAAAACTGTTTCCAGATCCCAGTTAGAACCACAGTGTGAAGCAAGGCCATGAGACAGGAGCTGACTCAGATCTTATAGGGATTAAGTTTATATAATTTGGGCTTATCTCTTAAAATAAATAATGCAAAAATTAGGCATGAATGTGAATATATTAAGTTTTGAAATCACAAATTTTAAAAATCTAACCAATAGCACTAACATAACAAAATCCAGAAAAATAGCTAGATATTTTATTAATTAGTTAACACAGATTTTGGGACACATTTTCTCTGACTTTTTGATGCATAATTGACACATAACATTATATTACTTTTAGGTATAGCATAGTTATTTCATATTTCTATATACTGCAAAATGATCACCACAATAAGTCTAGTCAACATCTGTCACCATTCATATAGTTACAAATTTTTTTTCTCATGGTGAGTACTTTTAATATCTACTCTCTCAACAACTTTAAAATATGCAATACAGTATTGTTAACTACAGTTGTATGCTATATAGTATATCCCCATGAGTTATCTCTTTTACAACTGAAAGTTTATACATTTGACTCCATTCACAGACTTTACCCACCCAATCCCCACCACCACCACCTCTGGTAACCACCAATCTGTTCTCTGTATCTATGAGTTAAGGATTTGTTTTGTTTTGTTTTTTGGATTTCACACATCAGTGAGATCATATGGTATTTGTCTTTATCTGACCTGATATTTTCTGGTTGTATATTCTTCATTGTTTCTTCATTAGTAATTTAGTAAGATCAATTTTTAAAGGCAGAAAATGTTAGCATGTTCTCGAACATGACAGATTGAAATTTGTTTTTCATCTTTGGAAGTTTAGAAAAGTATTTTACAGCTCTACAATTCCCATTGCTAATGTCACATATTTCCTTTCTTTTTTATTGAATTATTGGGGTAATGGTTAATAAAATTATATAGGTTTCAGGTGTACGATTCTATAATACATATCTGTGTATTGCACTGTGTGTTCATCACCCCAAGTCAAGTCTCCTTTCATCACCATTTATCCCCAACTTTACCCTCTTCTACCTAACTGCACCCTTCTTTCCCTCTGGTAATTATGATGCTGTTATCTGTGTCTATGAGGGTATTTTTTTTCTTAATCCTTTCACCTTTTTCACCCAACCCCGCAACTCCCTCCCTTCTACAGCTGTCAGTCTGACCTCTATCTATGAATCTGCTTCTATTTTGCTGGTCAGTTTATTTTGTTCATTAGACTGTACATATGAGCGAAATCATATGGTACTTGTTTTTCTCTGACTGGCTTATTTTACTCAGCATAATGATCTCCAGGTCCACCCATGCTGTCACAAAAGGTAAGACTGCCTTCTTTTCTGTGGCTGAGCAGTATTCCATTGTAAATGAACCACTGCTTTTTTATTCACTTATCCACTGATGGACACTTGACTTGGGCTGCTTCCAAATCTTGGCTATTGTAACTAATGCTGCAATGAAAATAGGGGTACATATATTCTTTTGAATTAGTGCTTTGGGCTTCTTTGGATATATTCTCAGAAGTAGAATGAATTCTTTTTTTATTCACATTTGGAAAAGCTTCCATCAAGTTTCTGTCATATATAAGCTGTAAGATTTCAAGGCATTTCAAGTTTTCTTATGTAGTTAAATATTAACTAACTTAAATATTGTTTGAAATGACAATAGTCATTAACCAGTTTTTATCCATCTTTATTACAGTCTTATTGTGTGAATTTTATATTATCTTCATCAATGTCAGTAATTTATGTCAAACACCAGCAAATTTATATATTTCTCCAATGTGTCTGCAAGATTCATTCCTCTATGTTAATTAAATTATCAGACAATTCAAGAACCTATTTATTCTTTTTATTCATAATTTATCTCTTTCTCTTAATGAATTATAGCTTTTAGTATGATCTGAGAAAAGCTGTGTTTTACTTCTCAATATCAGAATAGTTTCTACTGATTTAATTGCTCAATTTATCACTTTTGCTTTATATTTTATTAATTGTTGAATTTGAATTATCTCTCATTTTTGTTACCTCGTAATCAGAAGTCTTAAATTTCTTACTTCTATTATTGAAATATTCCAAAATGCCTTTTTAAATATACTTCTTAATTTCAGAATACATTTTTTCCTTTTAAAAAAAAACGTGACCAAGTGAATATATTGATGGAGTTCTCTAGGCATGGAAAAGAGCCTGTACATCTGAGTGACTCTAAAACTTAAACTTCATTAATTTCATGAAAATTCCCCTCCAAATACAGTCACTGCCAAATCTTGGCCCAGCAAGGAAGAAGCCAGGAAAATAAACACCTCAACATCTCTCTACTGCTGGTGCCTCCCCATGACCAAACCCAATTGAAAGAGTAGATCTGGAGGGACAAACAGGAAATAAAAAACCCACTTAACTGTGTTTGAATAATTACTGTCTTCTGAAACTTCCATTTTACAGTATTTATTCCTTATTTGGTGCTTTTGTGTTTGTGTTCATAGAGAAGAAAAGCAAAATAAAGAACATGTTTGGTACTTGCTCACAGAAATCACTCCCTCAAGAAGCACCTGCTAGCCTAAGCATGCCCGTGAATACTGTATAATCTTGGTTCAGCAAAGCATATTCATCCTATAATACATTCACATATCATAATCATTTTGAAAGCTTCAACACATGTCTTCTAATGGTGTCACTCTATATAATGAGATATGCAAATTAGAATGTTATAGAGAGTCTTAATTGCATTATATCATTCAGAGTTGTAAATGTTCAGCTAGTTACAGCCCAGGTAGGGCAATTGCAAGAAGAAAAGAAAAAAAAGAAATATTCCTTTCACTGTCTGACACAAAAATGAAATAGACTTACATTGCTAATAGGCATATTAATATGCTTCTCAGACATTTATAGTAACAGTGAGTTAACAGGGATGGCCTCAAAAGATGTATCAGCATTTCCTTATAAATGCTTTATGAACACTGACTTCAGTGTTTTGGGGTCCTTAGGCACTATTTCATATATTGTTTTAAAGCTTAGTATAAACCCCAAAGAATAAAAAAAAAGAAAAACCTAAATCAAATATGGCTTGTCAGGTAAAGAGGATAGTAGGGCATAGCATATCTGCTAAAGAGAAAATGTGTTCCCTTTCACATACTTTCCATGTAATTAAGTAATTTCCATAATGTTATTTCCAAACTCTAAATTCTGTTATAATTTGCCAATATATGAAAATGGAACCTTGGAACCTTTTTCCATCTCAAAGTCAGTGGCTTCTTTCAGGTATCGTCAACTTTTAAGCAAGCAAGGAATCTCTAATAGATTGTTCTACAAGACCACAGCTATATGACAACCCATTTTCATATCTCCATCTCCACTGCGCATTATTCTATGCATGCAAGATAGATCCAGGAGCAGCAGACTACTGAAAGAAAGAATAATACCCTGGACACATCTATTCTTCAATTAAAAATTACTGCCATCTTCACAAATAGCCACCCCTACTCTCTTCTACCATCAAAGTCCCATCACAACCACCACCACTAACCCTGTTACCAGGAAACCACTGTGATGGGACCATGCTTTTCCAGAGTTTGGAATAACTTTCCTTCTAAGACACACGGATCTATTTAGTCACATGGGGATTTTTTTAAAATCAAGGAAAAACATCAAAGTTTTCCCTAAGGTAACCTAACTCTGCCATTTGATCCTTAGAAAAAGCATCCATTTTATTCACTTATATAATGAGCAGTACCACTTGTTTGTGAGTTTTTGTTTGTTTTTTGTTGTTTTCTATTGTTCAATTATAAGTGTCCCACCTTTTTCCCCCTTTGCTCTCCCCTGCCCCACCCCTCCCCCTGCTCCCACATTCAATCCCTCCCCTATTTCACATTAAATATATTCAGAACTATCTGATTAACTCTCCAAAGCACAATGCCTGAACTGAGTCCATATTTCTGTTAAAAACATTACTATGGATGGCATTTATCAAGTCTCTCATTTTGTAATTAGTTCTTTCCTCCCTCTTACTTTCTATTGTAAATGAATCCCCAGTTACATTGTATTTCTCTCTAAATATTTCTCACATTCTATTTCTTTCCCTCTCATTCCCTTCCAGCATCAATGTCCTTACCATTTCATGCCTAGTTTACTGAATGAGCTTTATTAATCACTTCTACCCAATCCCTTTTACAAATTACCTTCAAATTAATATTCCAAAATAAAATTTTGTCATATCATTCCTCTGCTGAAGGTGTTTTATGGGAATCCAATAACTAAAAATAGTAGTTTAAATCTTCAGTTTGAAAAATCTTTCAGAAAAGAGATCAAGATGGCAGAGGAGTGAATGAAAGTCACAACGATATCCTCCCAGGACCAATCTGGAGTTACAAATAATTGTGGAGAAATCACCTGAAACAAACAACTGAACAACAACCAGAGAGAAGCCTTATAACCTAGGACAGGCAGAAGAATCAGTTCAGTACAACCTAACTGGTAAGGAGTGCAGCGGAGACATGAGAAAGCTGGCTGGGTATCCTCGGGCAGCAGCACCAGAGGGATATTGAAGCAGCCAGTTGGATCCCCCTAGAAGAGCGGGGTCTAAAACATAAGCAGGGGTCCCCACCCAAAGCACCAGAAACCAAAAATTACACGGATAATAGCCAATTGCAAAAAGTGGCAGGGCTGCTCTCTGCCAGAGATGGGTGACTGGAGACTGAAACAGCTGATTAAAGAACCAACACATACATTTTCATGTGCAGCCACTACCCTGGGCTCCCATAAAGGTGAGAGCAGAGTGGGCAAGAGAACCTAAGAGACTGGGGACAGAGGCTTTAGGGAGAGAACTGAGGGAGTAGCCACCAAGGTCCCAGTGCTGAGTGATGCCCCCCATGGCAGCCGCCCTCTTGCTCAGGCAGACCACTCCCCTGAGAAGAAACAGTAGCCCAGCCCCCAGGAGGGACTCTACCCCCGTTCTGTGGTGCTTAAGCCTGACTGCTGAGTGCAGAGTGGCAGCCACGGAGAGTAGATCCCTGCACAGTGGGACACAGTGGACTAGAGGTGCTTGAGGAAAGACTGCAGGCAGAGACTTTGGGGAGAGAGCTGAGAGAGTAGCCTCTGGGATCCTAGGGCTGTAGCATCCCCCACAAGGGAGTACCATCGAGCTCACACAGACTGTGGCCCTCCCAGCAGCAGCAACCTGAAGGGAAACATTAGCCCCAACCCCAGGAGGGATTCTGCCCTGCCTATAGGTGCTTGAGCCTGACTGCTGAACATGGAGTGATTACATTAACAACTGAAGGAGACAGCCACAGACAGTACATCCCTGGAAGTCTTGAATGGACTGCCTAAGGTCAGACAGAGTCAACATCTGACAGCACCAGAGGTGAATCCAGAAAAAAGAAACAGTGATAAATACTAGAGGCTACCAAAACAAAATCCACTGTGGTCTTCTCTAAGATTGGTGATATTTTCTTCCCTACATACCTTTTAACATTCATTTCTTGTCCATTAAGTTGGTGCATATTAAGTCATTAGCTTTTATACTACAGTTTATTTCTCTCCTTTCTTATAATAGTGTTAATCTCTTTACAGTCTTTTTAATATTGGTTCATTTGCTGTTGATAGTGTGATTGTTGGGGGAAGTTACTTTTATGGTTGGGGGTTTGTTTCCTGGGCTTTGCAGATTTGCTCTGGCAGTCAAATAATGGAAAGACAAAGAACAACACCCAACCAAAAGGAAAAGAGGACTCCTCAGAAAGACTACTAAATGAAATCGAGACAAGTAAACTCAGATATTGAATTCAAAACAATGGTTATAAGGAAGCTCACTGAACTCAATCAGCTCAATGAGAATTACAAAAAAACTACAGGGAAACTATGAGGAACTTGCTGCAAACTATATCAGCATGAAAAAGGACATAGAAACTATCAACTGGAACCAAGAGGAAATGAAGCATACAATTTCTGAATTGAAGAACACAGTAGAAAGAATCAAAAGCAGGCTAGAGGAAGCAGAAGATCAAATCAGTGAGCTAGATGACATGGTAGAAAAAATGTCCCAGAAAGAGCAAGACAATGAAAAAAGGCTCAAAAAGAACAAAGAGGAGTTGAGCGAAATGCAGGACAACATGAAACATAATAATATCCATATAATAAAAATACCAGAATGCCATCATAAACAAATCAACAAACAAGTACTGGTGAGGATGTGGAGAAAAGGGACCCTAGATGCTGTTGGTGGGAATGCAGACTGGTGCAACCACTATGGAAAACCATTTGGAATTTCCTCAGAAAACTAAAAATGGAACTGCCTTTTGACCCAGCAATTCCACTACTGGGATTATGCCCTAAGAATCCTGAAACACCAATTCAAAAGAACTTATACACCCCAATATTCATAGCAGCACAATTTACAATAACCAAGAATTAGAAGCAACCTAAGTGCCCAACAGTTAAGTAAATGGATCAGAAAAACATGGTAGATTTATACAATGGAATACCACATAGCAGAAAAAAAGAAAGAGCTATTGCCCTTCACGACAGTGTAGATGGAACCGGAGAGCATTATGCTAAGCGAATTAAGCCAGGAGTTGAAAGACAAATAACATATGATCTCACCTATAAGTGAAACCTAATCAACAAAATAAACAAGCAAGCAAAATATGCCCAGCATCATTTAAATAAAAAACAAACTGACAGTAACCAGAGGGGAGGAAGGAGAGGGATAACAGGAGAAAATGAGGGGAAGGGTCATAAAGGAACATGCATAAAGAACCCATCGACCAAGCCAAATGGGGAAAGGATTGAAGGTGGGAGGTGGGAAGGTGCCACCACTGGGGAAAGTGGTGGCAGGAAAATGTTGACATGGCTATGATGGGATGGGGTGCAGGGTGAAGGGGAGAGAAAAATGATACAACTATAATAGCATAATCAATAAAATATACAAAAAATAATAATAAAATTAACTACTTAAAAAAAAAATCTTTCACTATACCACAGTTCATCTCATGTCAGAATTATCCCTCAAACCTCCCAGGATTGGTATGGGCAATCCTACCATAGGAAGTCAGGATGCAATATAAAGTGTACTCGGATTTACAGAATAGTGTACAAAGGCAGGAATCAAAGCCCAAGATACTAAAATATAGTATTTGAGACAATGGAGCTCACCTGCAAGTGGATCAGAATCAAGGGGCAGAGGGAAAGGGCAGCTCCTGAGAAATTCCCATAAAAATAGAAACATCCCTTTTGGCCATTGAAAGACCTTACTGACTTTATTAAAGAGATAACCACAGGCCCAAAATGGTGTCGCTTACACTAAAGCCCATGACACCAAATCTAGATTTACTAAAATAATCTGTCATGTGGGCCCTCTTCATCTCCCACCCCTCACCATAAGCAATGTGCATGATAAAAATCCTAAAGAGCACTTCCCCCCAAAAGAGGATGTCCTAATCTAAAAATAATCCTTTCTTTTCTTTTGTTAATAGCTCCCTTGTCTCATCCTTCTTATAAAATTCTTCCATTTTTTACAACCCCTGGAGTACAAACCTTTCTAGATGCTAGAAGAGATGTTACCCAATTCTTGAATCCCTTTTAATAAAACCAAATATGAAGGGATTAAGAAAAAACTCAGACACAGACAACAATATGGTGATTACCAGAGGGAAAGGGGGCTGGGGGATGTAGAAGAGGATAAAAAAGAGATAAATGATGTTGGAAGGAGACTTGACTTGGGATGGTAAACACAGAATACAATATACAGGTGATGTATCATAGAATTGTACACCTGGAACCTATATAATTTTATTAACCAATGTCACCCCAATAAATTCAATAAATAAATTTTGAAAAGTAAATAAGCTAGATCTTCAAATTTACTCGGTCAAATTTTCTTTAACTTCTTAAAGGACCAGAGCCAAAGAAGATGAGCCAAATCTAACCTTCAAAACTTCACTTTCATATACTACCCAATATATGCTTCCCATTAGAGCACTGGTGGTTCTCAACTTTAGGGTCCTATAGGCAATCTTTTTTCACTCAATATAACAACAAGTCCAAACCACCTATAGGACTTGTTTAAACATATGCATGGGCTCTACTCCCAAGAGTTTCTGATTCAGTAGGCCTGGGGCCAGAAAATTTACATTTCTAACTTTCTAGATGAGGTTAATAAAACTGGTCTGGGAAGCACAGTTTGAGAATCAGTGCCCTAGATAAACACATTTTCCCTGTTGTCTCTTAAATATATATACACATTCCCAACTCTTACAAACTCGCTAGAATGACCACTCCATCTCAACCAATATACAGACTTCTTTCTGCATGAAACTCCCTTCCTTGATGCTTACATCTTTTATGTCTGTGCCAACAAAAGTTTTGTTGAAAAAGAGAGAAATTTTTTTGGAAATAGGCTTGACTCTTAATCCTACCTCCAACCTTGTGACATTAATCAAATTATTAAACTCTCACCCTCTCTTTTCTAATTTGTAAAACAAGTATACAATATCTATTTTTATTTTGGGTGAAGCTACTAACACTTTGTTAGTTTTCTCACCTCTGTTAGTTACTTTCCAGTTCTGATTTCTTTATACGATGATCCTATCCCTTGGAGTCTTTCCACTGCCTTTCCAATTCTGGATGCTAGAGTGGCCACACATTGGTTTTATGGGATCTTGATGATTCTAGTCATAAAATTCCCAAGGTGAAAAGTCCCTTGTGGTTATCAAATGTAACCCCTTATTGTCAGAAATGACATGTTTGGTAGATGATAGAACAGGTTCAATCAACTTTTCTGATTCCACCTTCTTAAGTAAAAGCTTTTTATCGAGGTTAAAAGATTGCCAACATAGTGTGAATTGGCAAAGGTAGTAAAAAAAGAAGGCAGTTCGGTCAATGGGGTCAGAAAAACAGAGAAAACATAGGAGTTCTTATTAAAAAATATCAATTCCCTCATAGCTTAGTCCATTATTATACCTTCATTTTTCTGAGTCTTAAAAGTCAGTGGCTTGGAATTATATTGAGTGAAAAAAAACTAATCTCAACCAGTTATATATACAATTCCACTTATATAACATTTTTGAAATGCTAAGATTATAGAGATAAGGAACAGATTAACAACTGCCAAGAATTAGGAAAAGAGGGGAGGGACACAGATTGCTATTAAAAGGTGTATGTGGGATACCTGTAGTACTTAAGCTGTTCTGCAATCTACACACATGGTAATATAGCATAAAACTAAATGCACACACACAAATGAGTATGCGTAAAACTGGTAAAATCTGAGTAAGGTCAGTGAATTATATCAATGTCAATTTCCCAGATGTGATACTATACTATAATTATGTAAGATACTATCATTAAGAGAAACTGAGTGAAGGATACATGGCATGTCTTAATATTATTTCTTACAAGTACCGTGACTCTACCAATGAACTCAAAATAAATATAGTTGTTTGTTTGAAGTCAGTGGCTTGGAAAAGTGGGATTGTTGGTTTCAATTTGACTTTGAAACATCTTAGTTGATGTCCAATTTAAAGAGCAAAATTCTTTAGGAATACCACCAAGATATGCCTGGAATATGGTTGGAATTCCTGGAAGAAAAGAAGGAAACTTGTGATGATACAAACAAATCTGCTATATCAGATTTGTTGAGTATTGGCTCTAAATATAAATATTAAAGTTAGGAAATCATAACATCCTTGAAAAGTGCTAAGGTTTCACTATCATAGAACCTGCTAGGTAGGTCTGATAAATGTCCTATATTAATCATTCAACAAATATTTATAGAGTATATACTATATATCAGGATCACTGACTTTACCTTTTATTTTACATTTAGAGTCAAACATTTTATAAATGAAGTAATTTTAAAGGCCTTCTAATCCAAACCTTTTAATTTATGAAACCCAAAACAGACATCTAGAGAGGTTAAGCTCCTCACTCAAGGCACATAAAATTATTTGAATAAACTGTGTATACTTTACCATTTCCCATTTTATTTATTTAGGTAATTAATATTTCCTAGCTGATTCCACTCTTCACTACACATAGAACTGAGCCTGGTATTGTGGTTCATCATCCATACTTAAACCAGGAATCTTCCAAAGCTTGCATATGTAAAAGCCATCCTAGGTTCTATTCAATCGCCAAGTTTTGTTCTTAATCATGATGCACTATGTCCATAGCTGTTACTTTTTCTGTTTTTCTCACGTTATCCCACTAAGAGTGAATGAGAGAGAGATAAGACTAAGAATACAAAACCAATGGAACCAGAGAGAGAACTGAACCAGAGGTAAGCCAAGGGAACACTTGGAAGAATGTTAAGATGTAAACAAGGGTATTTGTTATTAAAGCTCAATTAATCATGAATGATTCATACTTTCAAAGGAAATTCCTAAAGATAAATTGCAAACAAAAAAATTGTGTACTTGAAACAGCAGCTTAGGTTGAGTTAGCTTATGTGAAGACTCAGGCCCAACCCAAGCCTTAAACCTAATCCAGGTGTTAGCAGAGCTACAAAAATATGTCCTGGCTATCTTTTGCTCAGCAGAAAACTATGTCACAACCATGTTTATGTTTATGTTTATGATTCTAAGCATCCAGGAGCCCGTCAGAGCACAGTAAGAATGGTTTGTTATTGCTCCACAATGTCTGGGACCTTGGCTGTGGTTGTTCAGCTATCTTTAGATGGATGGAGAACTCAACTGGGGCCATATGTCTGGGAGTCAGATATTCTTAATTTGGCATTTACCAGAATTGGAATGTTTAAGAATGTTTAAGATGTTCACTCATATGTCTGGCATCAGAGCTGGGACCACTGAAGTAACTGGGGGCTAGCCTACATCTTTCTTTCAATATACATCCATTCTAATTGACCAGTTTGGGCTTTCTTACAACATGGCTGGTCATGGTTGACTTTGAACATTTTTAGGTTGCAACAATTCATCTCTTCCACACCCATAATGCTCCTATAAACACAAAACTTTATTTAGTTCATGTTTTACATTATATTATACCTCTTACTTCTTACTAACATTACATTAAACCCTACCTTGCATTGAGTCCTAAAATCAACTGATATAAAAAACACTTAAAACTCAACAAAAAGGAAACAAATAAAAATGACAAATGGAGCAGACATGGCTCACCTCTTCACACAGCCACATCAAAATTATGACTAAAATATAGAACAATGATCACTCAGAACTATCAGAAATCAAGCTGAATGGAAGTCAGATAACTATGGAATTAAAGAAACCACATCTATCTAGACTGGTAGGAGGGGTACAGATGCAGAATGGGCTGGTCCCACACTCATGTGTACTGGATAAAAATTCTGGAGGGTATCTCAGGTGTTAGGAATGCCAACTCCACACCAGGACCCCCAGTCCAGGGTTCCAGTGCCAGGAAGATAAGTTCCCACAACTTCTGGTTGCAAAAACCAGTGTGGATTGAGTCTGTGGAAGAAATTCCTTGAGTCCCAATCAGTTCCTATTAAAGAATCCACACATGGACTCATTCAGACTCACTTACTCTAAGCTCCAGTGCCAGGGAGGCAGCTTGAAGGGCACCAGTGGCATACTAGGAGAGGCTGAAGTGTCTGGCATCAGGGCAAGCAGAGGTCATTGTACCTTTTCTGAGCTCTCCCACTGCAGAGCCATGGAGCCAGCAGGCTGGTGCCATACCTGAGACTCCATCACCCTGGCTAACACTGTTTGCCCCACCTTGGACATCCCCAGAGAGTCTGTCCCACCCAACTTAAGAGCCTACCCAAGCTATTTTTCCATATGAATGGTTGGTCTTGGCTCATGAGTCACAAGTTCCTAAATCCTCTCAAACAAGCAACCGGTGGCCTCAGTGAACCCCAGGCCCTGCACTAGCAACAGCCAGCCTAGAGTCAAAGCTTGGCTTTGCCTGGGAATCTCCAAACCCACCACGAATAACAGCCATCTTAGATTGCTTTGTAGTACAGGTGGAGGCTGAACTTGGCCTGCACCACCTGGGTAACCCCAGGACCAGCATACACAGTGGACAGCTATAGACCATGTCAGAGTATCAACACACTGCCTCTGCAGAGTCGATCCTCCACAAAGGACAGAGGTTGGTGGTAAGTGGTCACAGCCAATCCCTGGAGCTGACTGGTCCAGGTAAATCCCTCCCATTGATCTGCCTGCATCAACCAAGGCTCAACTACAAGAAGAGGGTGTACTCAGCCCAGTCACCTGATTTGGTGAAGGAAGTAGACGTGCAAGCCCAGGAATCACAGAGAGTCCCAAACAAGATGGATGCAAAGAAGCCCACTCTAAGACACAACATAATTAAAGTGCCAAAGATTAGAGATAAAGAGAGAATCTTAAAAGCAGCAAGAGAAAAGCAGTTAGTTACCTATAGGGGAGTTCCTATAAGATTGTCAGCTGCTTTCTCAAAAGAACCTTTGCAGACCAGAAGGCACTGGCAAGAAATAGCCAAGGTCATGAAAAGCAGGGACCTACATCCAAGGTTGCTCTGCCCAGCAAAGCTATCATTTAGAATTGAAGGATAGATAAAAAGCTTCCCAGAAAAGAAAAAAATAAAAGAGTTAATCATCATCAAACCATTATTATATGAAATGTTAAAGGGTCTTATTTAAGAAAAAGAAAATCAAAGCTATGAACAATAAAATGACAAAAATACATATCTAAACAATTGAATCTAAAAAACAAACTAAACAAACAAGAACAAAGACAGAATTATGGATACAGAGAGTGTTCTGATAGTTGCCAGATGGGAGGGTGGTGTGAAGAAATGGGTGAAGGAGTGAGGGGATTAAGAAGTACAAATTGGTAGTTACAGAATAACCATGGGGATATGAAGTACAGTATAAGAAATGGAGGAGCCAAAGAACCTACACATGACCCATGGACACGAACAATGGTGTGGGGGTTACCTGAGGGAATGGAGGGTGCTGGGTGGAGGGAAGCAATGGGGGGAAAAATCAGGACATCTGTAATAACATAATCAATAAAATATAATTTTTTAAAAAACAGAAAATGAGCCAAAGACCTGAACAGACCCTTCACCAAAGAAAATACAGGCGGCGAATAAGCATTTGAAAAGAGGCTCCACATTGTATGTCATTAGGGAAATGCAAATTAAAACAATAATGAGATACCACCACATCCCTATTTGGCCAAAATCTGAAACATGAACACTAAATGTCTGCAAGGGTGTAGAGCAGCAGAGACTTTCATTTATTGCTGCCGTGAATGAAAGATGGTACAACCACATTGGAATGCATTTTGTGGTTTCTTACAAAACTAAACATATTCTTACCATACAGTACAGTAATTGCACACCTTGGTATGTACTCAAAAGAAGTGAATATTTATGTCCACACAAAAGCCTGCACGGGGATGTTTATAGCAGTTTTATTCATAATTGCCAATTGTAAACAACCAAGAGGGAGGTAAATAGATTAAAAAACTGTGGTACATCCAGACAAAGGAATATTATTTAACACTACAAAGAAATGCACATGGAGGAAGCTTAAATGCATATTACTAAGTAAAGGAAGCCAACCTGAAAGGCTAAATGCTATATGATTCCAACTATATGACATTCTGGAAAAGACAAAACTATGGGAACAATGAAATGATTAATGGTTGTCAGGGGTTAGGGGGCAGGAAAGGAAGAACAGGCAGAACACAGCAGATTTTGGGGGCAATGGAAGTATTCCATATATTATAATGATGAATATATGTTATTATTATATATTTGCCCAAACCCATAGCATGAACCACACCAAGAGTGAACTGTAATGTGAACTATGGACTTTAGATAATTATGATGTGTCAATATTGGTTCATCAACTGTTACAAATGTATCAGTCTGATGGGGAAGTTGATAATAGGGTGTTATACCTGTGTGGGAGTAGGGGACATATGGAAAATCTCTGTACCTTCCTCCTAATTTTGCTGTGAACTAAAACTGTTCTAAGAAAATAAAGCATTTATTTTAAGAAGCTCTGACAAGCATCACTGTAATAGCACCCTCCTGCTGAGCCCCAGTAGCCTGCCCAGTGCAGTCCAGCACCCGTGTTATACTCCACAGGAAGTGCGTGAGGTTCCAGTGCCCTCATCTTCCTCCTAAAAACTGACTTGCCCAAAATTTTTAAAAATGTATTTGTCCCATGTGTTCTCTCTCCCCTTAGGCCCCAAACTTGTTTAAGAGACTACTAGATTATTTAGAAATGTAATCCATGCTAATGTGATAGTGTACTCCACGAGTTTACTGCTTCTCTAGCAAGATAACCATTTGCTTTATAAACAACTTCTAGAATACCTGTGCCATCTCAAAGGAAGAACTCTTCTGGTAGACTTGTCAGCCTTCACAGCAGGTCTCCGGGGGCAATCTGGAGATGACTGGTCTGCTGTGGCAGATCATATCATGGTCAATAACAAGCTAAACTTGAGAATTTAAAAATCTAGCATTAAAATTTCACTTCATATACAACTCAATATTTTTGCATTAGTTCATTCTGGAGTCAGTATAGTATATTGATTGAGATCGATGGCTGTGGAGCTTGGTTATTGAAGCTTAAATCCTGGCTCCAATTTGTTGCTTGTGCGACTTTGGACAAGTGACTTAACCTCTCAGGACTTCAGTTTCCTCATCTATAAAATGGCAAATATAAAAATTCCCTCTTCATAGGGTTGTTTTGACAATTAAATGAGTTAATACACTTACAGTATACACAGTTAAGTACCCCATCAAATATAGTTGTAAATAATTATTCATTCATTTGTAACTGGCTTGTTCCCAAAAGGTTTAAACAAGCCAACTGAATAAATAAGATGTTATGTATGTAAACCAATTCCGTATTTATCATGCTATCTTTTTAGGAATAATAAACAAAGGAAGTTACTGCTGAACAAGAAAAAACAGTGTTACTCATCCATAACTACTAATTACTATCTCAAATTAGATTTTTGAAATGACTCAGTGTTGAGAAGGGACAGCTACCAGTAGGAAAGGAGAAAAACTTTACCAACTAGAAAAACAATAAAGTAGCTCTGCCTGTTTAGTTAACTGTATTACCCACTAGACTGTGTTTTCTAAAGTAGCTAGGACTGTCTTTCTTTTCATTTTAATTCCCAGCTCTAGCACATTGCCTGGTATATATCGAGTACTCATTATATTTTGAAATGAATTAACACTAAGAGTCTTAAGTAGTAGAGTAGATTGTGCAAAACATTAAATTTATATTTGTCTCAGTAATTCCTTCTATGGGGGGAATTTACAACACAGTTATTCTATACATTAAATTATATTAAGGCCTGGAATGTTCTAGGCCAAACCTAAACAATGGAAATGTCAAGCCTATGTCAAGTTCATTTGTGTATTTTGTTTCTAAGTAAGAAAAGTCTTGTACACCTTTTGAAGAGTTCATATACACACAGAGAGATATACTAGAAGTATTTTTAAGTAACTGTCATAGTTTCACTTGCCTAGGAAAAAAAAATTCACCCAGATTTTTTTCATTTCCTAATAATGGGAACGAACATCCTCTTCCTATATTCTGGTTACACAATGTGCATACTCTAGCACTGCTCACTGTGTAGTGTATCTGTGATTTTGTGTGAATGTTCCATTAGAGCAAGCATCTATGTCTTTTATTTTTATATCTCCCCATGCTATCTGGTACATAGAACAAAACTAATAAATGTTTGTTTAATTAATTAATACTTTATATGAATTTTTCTTTAGCCATTTTTGACCCCGTAGAAAAGTTATCCTTACCTAAGTCATCATCTTCAAATAAAAGAGATGGCATCTTTTGGTATTTTGCATCAGTAGCTACATATTTTTCTCAGGATGACATTTAGTATTGCTTGTAAGGTCCTGGGCGATTCAGCTCCTACTTATTTCTTCAGACCCATCTCCAGTCATTCTCTACCTCCCAATGACCCTGGAGCTCAGAGTGAGCTGCATTTTATGAACTGGCTAAGCAGGAACTCTTCATGAAGATCAAAAAGAAAAACTTCAAGACTCTAGCTAATCTATTATTCAACAGAATAATTCTAGGTAAAAATTCTTTATCTGGTTGGAGTCAATAAGAAAGAATGCAGGTTACTCTACAAGGGCTTTAGTGATGGCTCTTTTCTCTGATTTTTGATTGTTAGTTTCTAAACATAATATGTTGTTCCTGAATTATAATTTATTTTGATTAGAGATTGATTCTTTCTTTAGTAAATATTTATAACTTTGAAATAGATACATTAGGCAGCTACAAATACATGAGTTTTAACAATAGGCATGACTTTTTTTTACCATAAGTTTTCAATAAAATATAAATATATAAATAAAATGTCAATGGAATATAAAAGTATATGATTTTAATAGATATATTCACATCTTTCTAACCAAACGAGTGCTTTACACACCTCCATGCAATAATGATTTGTGCAGGTTTATTATTTTAAAGTATGAAATTCTTACTTTTGCTAAATCTATTGTTTTCTAATTCTTTGCAAAACAAATGCTTATTTTTAATGAGCTATATTTTTAGATACATCAACATTTATGTACTCTTACATAAAAGATCAGAATTTAAATATATGACTTTTTCTTAGAACAGGTATGTTTTTCTTTTCTTTCACAAAGAGTGAGCATTTATATTATCCCATTTAAAAAAGAAGAATCATATAAAATGGACATTTCTTGATGGATAAGTAAAATAGCTTTGAAATAATAATGACTTTCTTCACCCCAATAGTCAGCACACCTGATTTTTTTTTGGGGGGTGGCTTACCTTAGTAGAAACCTTGAAAGACAATCATGACATGGAAAAATTTAAAAGAGATCATATTCCACAAATATCTGTGTGTAGAAGAATTTATAGCCTTCAAGTGGACCATGCAATCTGATGTTTTAAAAGGCAACCTAGACACCCAAAACTGCCTTTCAAATCAGAACACATCATTACATTGTGCTTCTGGGGTTACCTTTTGCATAAAGTTTATTGACAGTAGGATATATTACAAACTTGAAATGAACTTAGAGTATGAAGCTGAGAATTGATACCGAGAACGCTGAGTGGATCTCTTCTTAAGGAAACTAGGTAACATCAGGAACAAGTGTTATCAACAAGTAATTTGAGATGAAAGAATTCCAAGGTCCATTAAAATTGTCTTCTCATACATGTAAGTTAAAAAGAACAAATATTTTTCCATGACCAATTATTGAACAAATTTGCATTCCTTGCAGCAGTATATATTTTTAATTTAAATGTTTTTTAAGCAAGCAAATGTCTTCTTTTTCTATAAATTTTTCAAAGATGCTACGAACCTCAAGTATTCATATACTATTTATTCTTCTACATAGTATATAAAATTTTTTTCAAAAACTAAGTCATTCACATGGAAAAAAGTGTAATTCTTGATTATAGGTTGCCTTAAATGTGTGATAGCTGATTTATTCTTCTTTGCCTCTCCCTTCTCACTAAAGAAAACTAATTATCAGTCATTCTTTGAGACTCTCACAGCCAAAGGCAGTTGAGACAATCTTGATGATTTTCTTTGTATCCTATACTCTACGCATTCTTTAAGAAAAGCAGAAAATGTGAGAAAAGAGTAAGTGATGAATATTTTTCAATTAATAACATGTAAAACAATCAGAAATAAAGTTCAATTTGTTGTATAATTATAAAACTACTTCTCAAGCTAGGATATACACAAATTTCAAGGTATAAATTACAGTGGAAAAATAATATTAAACCCACTGGATTAAAATGAAGGGTGGAAGTCTCTTGGTTAAATTTATTTGATGGTAAAAATAAATTTAGGGTTTTTTTATCTGCAACCGCAGACATAAAAACATAGTTCCTGGAGAAAAAATATCAATGCAAAAGTCTATACAATAAAGTAGAAAAGGTTTCTTCACCTTCTCTCGATCCTATACCCTTCCTCATAAATAACCGCTGTAAAATGGGTGACATTCAATACCCCAGAAGATTGTCTAAGCATTTATATTTATGTATAAAGCATTATATGCAACACATGTTTAGAATAATATCATTTATAAATACATATACTGAGATCATATTATATATGCTACATAACTGTAAATATTATTAACATTATATCCTAGAGACTTACCATGGTTGGATATATATTTTCTATATCTTACCTTATATTTTTTATCAATTATGTTGTATTCCATAGTTTGAATAAATCATAATTTATTAAATAATTTCCCTAAAATACGTTTTAGCTGTTCCAGGCTTTACTCTTAGGAACAATGTCATGCTAAGCATCCATGTGGCCTCTATCTTTTTGCTTAAGGAGAATTTCTCCAGGATGGATACTACCAAACTGTCTTCCAAAAATGCTATCTTAATTTGCACACCCACCAACAGTTTTAGGAGAAGGCTTAGTCCCCTAACCTTCACCAACAAAGGATATTGTCAATGCACTGAATTTTTACTTATTTGTGTTTGAAACAAAAAGCCTCTGTTTATTGCTTATTAGAAATAGCAGCACACAAAAGTTATATTAAAAGATTAATTCAGAAAGTCTAAAATCTTTAGTTTTTCCTTAGAGTTCCCAAAAGAGTAAGCAAGAAAAAATTATCAAAAAATTAATTGAAAATATTTTCTCAAAACTGAATGCCATTCTAGATAAATAAGGGTCACTGAACATATAGCACAGCATAGTAAATTAAGAAAAACCCATACCATAGCCCAGGATCATAAAATTTTATAATACCAAAGTTAAAAATAAAATCCTAAGACCTTTCAGATGGGAGGAAAAGAGGCCATCCACACATGCACACAGACACACACACACACACACACACACACACACAGACACAAGACCTACCAAAAAAAAAAAATATTAATCAGAATAGCACTAAGCCTCTCAACAGTCAGACTTGATGTAAAAGAAAGTATAACAATGTTTTTGAGATTCAGAGAAAAACAGCTTTTTCAACCCTGAATTCTATAACCGGCACAACTATCAACAAGTGTTAGAATAAAATAAAGTTATGGTCACACATACCAAGTTGTAGAAAATGTATCTCCATGGACTCTTTCTTAGAATGTTATTGAAGGTTGTGCCACATCCCAGGACAGTAAAACCAAAAAATAAAAGAGCATGAAATCAAGGGAATAAGAGAAGTGGCATGGAAGGCCACTGAAGGGGAGCACCAGGATGAGAGCTGTGCCCAGACCAAGCTGCATTCAGTCCAGGCCAGAATAGAAAGTCTGGAAAATGAAGGACAAAAGTCTCTCTTGGTGTGGGGTCAGAGGGTGAAATTACTAGAGAGTTTGGAATTACATTTAAGAATTTAGAGAAATTACAAACAGGGTTAGAAATTATAAACAAATCTGGGCACTTGAAAAAGGTAGAGAGAAGGGACACAAGAAAGAGTAAATGAAGTAGAGTGACAAACAACATGGAAAAACAAGCAAACAAAAGATGAAGATAAAAGGAAAGATAAAATTTGCACTAAAAAATAAATCATAGTTTGGCCTGGTTGAAGTGGCTTGGTTGGTTGGATCATCGTCGCATCCACCAAAAGGTTGCAGGTTGGATTCCTGGTCAGGGTGGGCATGGGAGGCAGCATTTGATCTTTCTCTCTTACGTGTGTGTGTGTGTATGTGTGTGTGTGTGTGTGTGTGTGTGTGTGCGCGTGTCTAAAAGCAAGGAAAATTGCCCTCAAGTGAGAATTAAAAATGAACAAATCATAGTTTAAAAGTCATAATGACGTGCCATTGATGGAACTAAAATTATGATATAGTTACACTGAAAGAATGAAAAATGGGGAAATTAAAAGAAGGAGACAGAAGTAGAAATGGCTTGGAAGAGAGAAAATTTCTTACTTATCATAATGAGGAGTTAATAAATAAATACCCAAAATTGAGAAATCAAGAAATAGAAGAATAATCATAATGCTTTGAAAAACTGCTGAAAGTGATTGCCTCTGGGCACAGAGACTGGTGGCTTCAAGAGACCACTGAACTTATAAGCCGTTTAATACTATCCAATTGGTTTTAAGCTATATAAATATATTGCTTTAACTAAAAGTTATGCTTAATTTATATATTAGAATATTGCAAAAAATTTTTTAAAGAGCATGTCTCGTACCAATAGTGGGGAGGGTTTTTGAAGTCTCTATATTGTCCAGTACAGAACATGAATTAGAAAACCAAGTTGGAGTATTTAGAGTTCCTAATAATTACTCTCCACCCACAGTATCCATTGCCTTCACTTTAATGCTCAAACCTAAAACCTGAGAATCAGATTATACCCTTTGCCTCCTCTTTACTCCTCACAGCTAGTCCATTTCTGAATTATTTCCATGCTTCCTCTAAATCATCTCCTGGATGCGTTCTCCTTCCTTGTATAACCATTGTCACTGCCTTAATTTAAGTACCCATCTTTTTTTCTTTTTTTCTAAAAGAAAAATAGACTTATATGCAAAAATACATTTATGGAAACAGAAATCCAGGTCATAGTGGTCTGAAAGCTGGACCTCTGAGCTCAGGCCTTCTTCCACTTGACCTCTGTGCCTATTCAAATTCAATTGTTTTTCTCATTTCAAACTTCAAATGAAGCTAGCAATGGATGTGCCACCCTTACTGAACAGGGTTCTAAAGCCTGTCTTCCCACCACTGAATGGCAGAGGTCGAAAGACCACTGTTTAAGTTGTGGAGCACATTAAGGTCTGACTGCCGTACTGTCTCAGCATCTGTGGGGGCAACCTCAGCACCAGCGTGACACAGAGCCCGTGCTGGCCTTCTTGCTGTGTGTGCTCCGTGCTGGCCCAGCTCATCATCAGTATGTCTTCTCCAGTATTCTCTGCCACATTCTTCAGTCCTTTAGCCAGAAGCTCTGAATTCTCTCAGGATCTTAGATTCCTCTTCCCCCATGCACTGTGTTGAAGCAAACTCTTTTAGGACAGATACTAGATCAAGGCAGGAAAACCAATCAGTTCACCACCATGCTGGTCTTTCGGTAAGTTCTGACTTCTGTCCCCCGTCTGTCCCCTGCTGCTTCCTTCCAGAATCTGCAGATACTGGCTTTTCTATTCTGTCCTGAGTTCACGGTTGTCATCAGTGAGGGGATGGCCAGTTGTGGACCTGCTCCATCTTGGTGGCTCCAGAATTATGTGTTCCAGTCCTTTGAAGTGCTATGATGATTGGCACAAGGTAATTAAGTGCCCATGTTTTCTCTAGATGTCTACAGCATCATTCTAGGCCATCTATGCCTATTTCTTAAATTAACTTCTCACCCTCAATTCATCCTCCATATGTAGTTAGAGTGATTTTATAAAACCTTAGTGAGATGATTTTATTTCCTAGTTAAAATTTAATTAATTGTTATCTTTTGCCTATTGGTGAAAATATAAAATATAAATTCCTTTGTATGGTTTTGCAGAATCCTGATTCTGAATATCAGTCTAACCAATCATCCGTCAATACCCTACCTTGAATTTTATATGCCAGTATTCTGCCCCCCCCAAAAAAACCTCTAAGCCTTTTCATATTCTAAACCTTCAATCTTGCATTACCTTTTTGTTTTAGAAGTAAACTCTTACTGTTTTCTGCAAAAGAGAAAGTGTTCCCAACATCCTTGGACACTCCATCCCAACATATGACTTACAGGTGTTATTAACATGATGCCGAAAGGTGTTTGTTTTCATGTATGTCTTTCTTGTTAGACCGTAGGAGACCTGAGGGAAGTAACTATAAATTTTCTTCTTTTTATTCCCAGCACTCCTGTATGTGCACATAGAGAATTTGCCAAAAAGATTGGTCAACTAAACTTGTGGCCAAGATGGAGGCATAGGTAGATATGCTTTGCTTCCTCACACAACCAAAAGAAGGACAACAACAAATTTAAGGGAAAAAAAAAACCAGAACTGCCATAAAATCAAACTGTATGAAGGTCTGCCAACCAAGGAGTTAAAGAAGAAACATTCATCTAGACTGGTAGGAGCAGGGGGAGGACACATGGCAGGGCAGCAGCTGGCAAACTAAGCAGTCCCAGATTTGGTGCAGATAAACTAGGAGGAATGACTGGGGAGTGGGACAGGCCATGCAATCCAGGGTTCCAGGGTGGGAAAAGAAAGCCTCAAAACCTCCTGTAAAACCCTCTGGGGGTTATGGCTGAGGGAGAAACTTCCAGTCTCACAGGAGAGTCTGTTGGAGGGACCCATGGGGTTCTAGAATGTACACAAATCCACCCACCCAGGATTAAGCACCAGAAAGGCCCAATTAGCTTGTGGGTAGCAGGAGAAGTGACTGAAAGCAGGGCAAGAGCCAAGAAAATGGCACTGTTCCCTCTCAGACCCTTTCACCACTATGTAGTGACATGGGTTGCCCTGCCCTGGTGAATACCTATAACGTTCTGCCTCTTAAAATGTAACAGGTGCACTGAGACAAAGAGCTATGGACCAAATGAAAGAACAGATCACAAGTCCAGAAAAAGAACTAAGCAATGAGGAGATAGCTAACCTATCAGATGCAGAGTTCAAAACACTGGTAATCAGGATGCTCACAGAAATGATTGAGTACAGATGCAAAATAGAGGATGAAGTGAAAGCTACATAAAGTGAAATAAAGAAAAATATACAAGGAACCAACAATGAAGGGAAGGAAATTGAGACTCAAATCAACAACTTGGAACAGAAGGAAGAAATAAGCATTCCACCAGAACAGAATGAAGAAACAAGAATTCAAAAAAATGAGGAAAGGCATAGGAACCTCTGGGACAACTTTAAATATTCCAACATCTGAATCATATGGGGTGCCAGAAGGAGAAGAGGAAGAGCAAGAAATTGAAAACTTATTTGAAAAAAATAATGAAGAACTTCCCTGATCTGGCAAAGGAAATAGACTTCTAGGAAGTTCAGGAAGCTCAGAGAGACCCAAAGAAGTTGGACCCAAGGAAGCACACACCAAGGCACATCATAATTACATTACCCAAGATTAATGATAAGGAGAGAATCTTAAAAGCAGCAAGAGAAAAGGAGACAGTTACCTACAAAGGAGTTCCTAAAAGACTATCAGCTGATTTCTCAAAAGAAACCTTACAGGCAAGAAGGGGCTGGAAAGAAGTATTCAAAGTCATGAAAGGCAAGGGCCTACATCCAAGATGACTTTATGTGGCAGAGCTATCATTTAGAATGGAAAGGCAGATAAAGTGCTTCCCAGATAAAGTAAAGTTAAAGGACTTCATCATTGCCAAGCTCTTATTATATGAAATGTTAAAGGGACTTATCTAAGAAAAAGAAGATCAAAACAATGAACAGTAAAATGACAACAAACTCACAGCTATCAACAACTGAAGCTAAAAAAACAAAACCTAAAACTAAGCAAACAACTAGAACAGGAACAGAGTCACAGAAATGGAGATCACATGGAGGGTTATCAGCAGGGAGAGGGTGGGGAGAGAATGAGAGAAAAGGCACAGGGAATAAGAAACATAAATGGTAAGTACAAAATATACAGGGGGAGGTTAAGAATAGTATAGGAAGTGGAGAAGCCAAAGAACTTATATGTAAGACCCATGGGCATGAACTAAGGGGGCGGGGGGAATGCTGGAGGGAGGGTGGGTGCAGGGCATAGGGGGACAAAGGGAAGAATAAAATGGGACAACTGTAATAGCATAATCAATAAAATATACTTAAATTTTTTTTTCAAATAGAAAAGAACAAAGGGAGCAAGATCAGTAAACTGAGTATTGTATATACCCATGAAAAACAAAAAGCTCTAAAACAAGGTTTTGTCCTATTGATCCTATCAACACATTCTATCTCCGCATATGCCTGCAGACACCAGAATTTTGATGGAAATTCAATGTACTTAAGATGAGGCAAAACTACTCCCTGTCTAATTCCTTTTGTTATATCTACCTGGCCTAGCCTGTTTTAAACAGAAAAACTTTGAACCTGTGAAGAAATAAGTTTCATTTTAATTACCAAATTTTTTTTGCTTGCCTTTGGTTAGGTATGCCATTATTTATAACCTAATTAGTGTCAAAGCAATTTAGTATCTCTATATGTAATAATATGTCTACTCCCTCAAGCATTTCCTCTACATTATGCACATCTTTAGAATATAAGTAATTATTTATAAATCCACAAAGAAAGTGTTAAGCAACAAAGCTCACCATTGTCAAAAATCTTCATATTCATACCAACATAAAGACATCTTATTCCTTGGAAAAAATCGATTGAAATTATTCACATATGTTAAAGAATCATTTCAAAAATCTACTTTTTCTATAATTAAATACATTCTGTATAAGTAAGCCAAATATGTACATAATGTAATTTAGATACACTTGGCACCCTAAAAACACTTGGGAGATTATTCACTAAATCATTCACTAAATGCTGTAATATTCTGTCACTGTATCATAATATTTTACATGCAAAATATGCCCTTCCTAAAGTGGGCCTAAAAACAGTCATTTCTGAAATGTTTATCTGGAATATAAATGTGTTAATGCTCTATGGGATAGAACACTTGAGTGCCTCAGAATTTTCGCTAGGCCCTAGAAATTCATCAGAAGATAAATTTATCTTTTCTTTTAATGATGTATTAAAAGTAGTGTCTAAATATTGACGTGCTCATAAAATTTTTCTCAGATTCCCATTCCATGATACAATACCCTTTGTGCAGTTTGAGATAAATGCGATATTGTCTTTGATATGCAAGGGAAGCAAGACATGATGGCCCTAGTCAACTAGTGAGACCACTTTAAGTTTTACCATTTTATTATTCTATAAACAAATGAGTGTTTATCTTCCTAAAAAGATAACAATCACTGTCTCAAAAAACAATCTAATTTACAAAGTAGACATTATAAACACTACACAAGCCGTGTCATAGCCAATAATAATGTTCTCGTATCCAAGAAAATTCACATGCTGTGTGATAATATAGTAAATTTAGAAGGACCTAGACTGCGCATTCACACAGTCTCAATGCATAACATTCCGCTTCCTTAATCTGGCCCCTCCATCCTGACTGGACTTGTCCTATGCTCTCAAAAGACAGACAGAAAGGAACCACAAACAGCACAGAAAAAAATATATAATCACTTCAGAAAATTTTGTGATCAAAACTTGAGCTCAGAATAATGTAAAGATTAAACTGAACAAAACGTTTAACATGCAAATTGAAAGGTTTGGACTAAGGTTCCACGTTTGAGCCATGACAAGACTAAAAAGAAAAAAAAAAGGAATGATTTTAAAAACTCAGTATCACAACAAATTCTTGTTTATTGAATAAATTATAATAATAAAAATGCTTTGCCATTAAACAGTTTTAGAACCTAGGTACAAACACTGTAAATAGAGTAATCCCAAATTCAACATTCCTTTAAAGGATCAGAAGAATTAAGAATGCTTGAAATAAACTCATCATAAAACTAAAAGCAAAGTCAACCCCCTCATTTATCCATATTGGTATTTTTAAATGCACAAGTAGTTACAGCAGAAATGTTCCTTGTTAGAAAAGTTTATCATTAGTTTTACCAAAAAAAGTCAATAACAGTTTTGTTTATTTTAATTTTTTGTGCAAAACAAGGTCATTTTTCCACTAAATCATTAACACAGAAACAAAAGTAAAGCAGTGTAGCAATTATAGATGTTTGCTTACAGCATAGTTTACCTATGTAATCTTTTCTCTCTTGCTTTTAAGGCAAAATGATTAAATTAAATATCTGGATTGAAGAGTTTGCTAAATAAAAAACAGAAATTATAACCATTTACAAAATTAAAAAATCTACTGAAACCATACAGCATCCTCTCCACTTAATAAAACTGTCTAGTAAATACAGTTTATTGACTTTTATGAGGACAATGCATTTTTAAAAACATAATTTTTAAGAAATAAAAATAATAAAGAAAAACAACTGGGATCTCTTGCAGGAGAGTAAGAGGATACCATGCAGACACTCTACATGTCATCTTGAAACTGAAATTATGTGTTAACTTTTGGTATAAAACACACCTATTAGAAATTTAAAGATACTCCATATAGAGCCAATTAGTTATAACCGATACAAGCTATCATGCACTGGCTATAAACAACAACATCCCCCCAAAAAAGTAAAAACAAATGTTGGTTGTTATGTTTTTCTTTATTCTAATCAGCACACTAAATCCACCAGAGTTCAGATATCAACATTTACTACATAGCATACGAGAAAATACCTGTTTGCTCCCCCAATATGATACCTCATTGTTAGAAGTTGAAATTGTACGTATAGGAAATGCCAGTTCAAATCAAGATAGACTATAAGGCAGTATTATCATGGAATCATACACTGGATCCTATCCAGAAATAATTACACGCAGCCTTCTGCAGCATGCACGCCCTGGAAGCCTGCATATGTTGGCTTCTCAGCAGCCTGACAGCAGGCAGTTTCAAAGTGCATGGGGAGTGGAGAGCTCATGTTAATGAGATTCTCCTTCTGCATCTCTACCTCACATGCTGCCTCTTCTAGCACTGGAAAATCACTCTCTCACTAAGACAGAGAAAGCAGGAGATCCTTAAGAGCCTGGAGTCACTTTTTTTTTTTTCATTTGCCATTATTGTTTTTAGATCCATTTATATTTCTCATTGACACTGGGAGCAATCTTTTCCTTTGCTTGGCTTCTGGAGCAGCATGCTTTGTAATATCCTTTCCCTCACTTCCATGCTTATTATATTTTAAAGTGGCCACTTCATTCCATTTATACTTTTCCCTTCCAAGCTGATCCAAATTTCAGAGAGGCATGCCAGAAAAAAATACTAATAAAAGACCAATGAAAACACTTCTTATTTCTTTTATCAATTTGATACTGGACTGAGTTCCATCAACATGACTTCCATTATGAGAAGAACAATTCCATGAGAGGAATATTCTTTAAAAGAAAACATTAAAATCCTCTTCTTACACTGACCAAGGTAAGATTACCCTGCTACAGAATATATATGGTCAAGAGTAGCTCTAATGCTAAGACCTATGAAAGTAGGAATGGTCCTATTTTTAGGATAACCTAATTTAAGATTCACTCTGACCTTTATTTAAATGTTATATTTAATTCGAACTACATATAAATATTTCCACATGCTAAACTGAAGTAAACTATTGGTTTTTCCTCCTTTTCTTCCTTCTCATCTAAGTTTTCCTAGTAATGAGTAAAGTCTTTTTTGCATTAAAAAGAAATAAAGCAATACAGTTTACTAATTCCTCAAATTTCTGACAATATTTTACAGTTAACATCACTGCACCTTATTTTTCTGGTAATCTACCAAATCCCTCTTCACTTATTTTCCTCCTCTTAGTTATTGCTACCTTGGACCAATCTAAACAATTTATCTCCTACCTTGGTATTTACACTCTTCAAATAATCACACATGGTTTCTTGTCTCTCCTCTCCACTCTAGTGCTTGTCTTATTTAAGTAAGCAACACATAATTGGTTCTTTTAATCTTTCCTCATAAGTCAATTGCTTCAGCCCTTTATCATATTTGTTGTGGTTCTCTGAAATCTGTCCAATTTGTCAACATCTCTCTGGTGCTAGGAAGTTCAGGGCTGCATGCAGGATTCTGGCACTGCCTAGTCAATGTTTTCTACAGAGAAAAGATTAGCACCTCTCTTGTTCTGATGGTGAGAGGTCCCTGGGCATACAGCTTTCAAAGCATATAAGCTTTTTTGCTCTAATTTTATATTGAGTAGTTCTACCCAATTTTTTATCTAGCCTTCACTGCAAACATTAGCATTTCACAAATATTTCTCTTGCACTGATACTCTGTATTTCAAATTTGTTATGCTGAGACATGTATTGGATATATTTACTTTCATCTTTCTCAGCTGAGAAGCATTGTATTTTCTCCATGGATGCCTGACCTCTCTTTGTGCCACTGAGTGTCTCCAGTCTCACCAAGTTCTCCACTCAGTACCATTTGTATGATCTTTGCCCATCAGAACAATTATTAATAATAAGGTTAAATAAATAACCTTGTAAAGAGTCCCACTGAATCACTCTACATAAGTCAGCTTATTGCCAGATAACAGTTGATTTTATTTATAGTCTTTCAACCAATTTTCAGCACATATGACAGTGTTCATGTTAATTTGAGTGAGATTTCAAATAAGATTTTGTAAAAATGTATCACAAGTTTCATGTTCCTTTTAGTCACCAGTTTTTTAATTTGATCAAAGAGTTGTTAGGTTTGACTGCTGTGGTTCAGTCTTCAATTTTGGAAGTTACTGTTATTAGCTGGAGGAAAAAAATGATTAGGCTATTCATAGCACTGGGAGATTGATTTTCCTAAGTGAAAGCCATAGAAACACAGGCTTTTAAAAATAATAAGCGTTCATTGCAAAATCATATACATTTAATAATATGCCTAGTTTCCATATTTATGATCCTGTTTCACTAAGTTATCATCAAAATTTATGAATATGTCTACATAATACAAGTATTTGTATTCTAGTTACAGAAAAGCAAAAACTGCTTATTTACAGCTTCTTGTTTATAGTACCTTGCCTTTTCTATATCAGACATTGCTACTTGCAATCTAATGAATGATGCATTTCTCACCCACACCAATTTTCCTATAATCATCAAATTTCATAACTATTTTATACTATGCTACACTGGAATGCTTATATTATACTACATTGGAATGCTTATTTTGAATACATGTTAAGGGAAATTAACTCAAGGAAAGACAAGCTCTTGATTTTCTTTTCTTGCTTTTCAGTTAAGTACATACAAGAAATGTAATGAATGAGTCAACAGTACATATTTTGATGAAAGCGATGTTAAGCATACAAAACACTGCACATTCAAGAAAAAAATCCTTGCCTCCTTCCCTAACACATAACATTGGAAATGAGATTTGCAGTCTTGTTAGTGTCAGACTATAATCATTAACATCACTTTACAAATCAAAATAATATTCTCAAAAGTACAATGCTGCCCCTTCAATGTTCAAGTTTTCTGTTGTTTTGTGTTTTATAAATGAAATTTTTCTCGGGAAGATCCTCAAAGGCATGTGAAAGACCTAAGGCTTTGTTATTCAAGAAGAGAAACTGGGAAGACGCTGGTAGATAGCACGTGCAAGTTGGTCTCTTGATACCATTTGAATTGCAAGATGAGACATTAAATACTTGTACTAACTGAAAGTAAACTTACGGTTGTCTTGTCAGACCCCAGGCCACGATTGCTGTGTATGTCACAGAGGTGATGTGTTAGTCTTCAGGGAGACGGTACAAAGAAAAGTGCACATAAAACTTCTACCCCAGAAGAAAAGCAGCCCTGACACCTTAGACAGAGAAAGTTGCCCCTCTGTCCTCCCACATGGAGGTACGGTGCTATCCTGGCATATGACAACAGGTGGAGATTTAAAAACATGAGAAATATCTGGGACAGAAAAATGTCAAAGCCTTAGAGTCAGTTATAGTCTTAAAGAAAGTAACATTTAAAGAGAAGCCATGTTACTAGCAATATCTGTTTTAAAGAGAGACATGATAATTAGCAACTTACTAGTTCTGAATTACAAAACTTTCAGCCAAATATCCCCTTAGATAAGCCTCAGTAGATATTAGAATAGACCGTGTTTCTCCCACAGGACAAAAAGTGGGAGCAAATGCTTTTCGTCAAAGTGCTTGCCTTTTCCAACACTCAAAAAACAAATGTAGTTCTTTTAGCAACATGATACTCATAAATGTGAAAAATTCCTCACCAAAGATTAGCTAATTCTTTTGAACTCATTTCCTGACTTTCATCTGGAAACTGACATAGAAGATGGTACAAAGGGAAGGTGACCACAGTATCAAGCCTCTATCTTATTCAGAGAATGCTGTTGTAATCTCTGATTGTATATCTATTGAAGCACGTGTTTTCATACAATATATTTGCCTCAAGGCCACCTAGGTTTCTCAGTTCACTTGGCAATTCCCTACTAGGGATCTTTTCACCCCTTTCAAAAATAAATGAATAAAGGACAATATTAAAGGCTACTCAGGCTGATTTCAAAACCTCTATTCATTATATCAGATTTTAGTACCCAAATTCCTCAGCTTCTGAGACCATAATAATTCCATAGAATTGCTTTTCCTTATTTTCTCATCCAGGACTATATCAAATTTAAGATGTTTGACATGTATCAAATATATTTTAACACACATTTTTCTTTAAAAAATAAAAACCAAATTATTTCTTTTTAAATACAGTCCCCTTCTTCTGACCATAATATAAAAAGCAGTCATAGCCTAATTCATTAATTCATCATTTGCATAAATAACAACAAATCATTCATTCAATAAGCAGACTTATAAATCCCAAGTACAAACACCAATAGTTATATTTTAGTGAGAAAACGTGCACTACTGGGGAAGAAAATGTAAGACAGAGAGAGCAGCACCCCATACATAAAATGCCAAACATGTCAAAACACTCATGAATACCAACATCTCCCACCCACACCATGACCAATTTTAAAGGTTATTTGGGGCTAACACATCTGCAAGCGCAGATTTTACAGTGGCAGACTTTATTTTTCTTAGATATATTGAAAATAAGTCACTGAGGTGTCTCATGTTTTTGATGCTGTTTCCACACATGTGGCCCATGCACATTTCTGCCCAACCCTGCTGAGAGCAGGGCGATTACACAAAACACAGAATCTTGGCATGAAATAGATTCATTATGGATTTCTGGAAGCTTGTTTTTAACTGTATCAATTCAGTATGCAGGGAGAATAATTAAGCAAAAGACCACAAAAGCAAATGTAACTATCTACATTCTTCAAAAATGAAAACCCCTGTTAAGGTCTCCATAATGCAACTTTACAGAACTTCATTTCAGAAAGGCACTTTCAGAGCATCTCACAAGGCTTCCTTTTCCCTAAGTCACTGGTTATGAATTATTTCCAGATAGCTGCCAACAAGTAAGTTTTATAAAGCAAGAAGCATAATACATGTAGAACATACTTATCCTATTCCCGGCCCTCAGATAAGGAAAGCTTAAATTAAATGTCAGAGATGAGCAAAATCTATTGTATAAGCAAACAGCTGACCTAAATCCACCATATTTTGTTTGTCAAGTGTGTATATTCTAATAAATTTTGTAATATAATAAGACTATTTTTGCAACCCTTTGACCACACCAAGTTAGATGCAGATAGTCTTCTGAAGAAATATTACTCTTGGCTTGACACTCTTAGCAAAATCTATTTATGCCATTTGGTAGATTGTCAGAGTAGCTTTTAAGAAAATGATAATAACATTTAAACATTGTAGGCCACAAAAACAGAAGAAGTAGGAAGAAAGAGTAAATGGTTTGTGCACAGCCGGGTTTTACAAAGTGGTCTGCTCGGGGCTGTGACTAAAGTGAATTCGCTGATGTGCAATTTGGTTTTCCTGATAGGAAACCTAGAAGCTGGCTAAAACTCAAATGATTAATATAAGGAAATTCAAACAGCTTGAGGAGGAAAAACATTTTTTTCTCTTCACCACCTTTAATATGACTTTCTCAGTGACAAAAACACATGCAGCAATCATTCCCATTCTTTTCTTGAGCAGTAAGCAAGCAATTCAAAAACTCCAGACATATACTACAAAAAGCAATCTAACAGAACTGTTATTCTCTTTAAAAGAAACAAAAAGTAAGAAGACCACTATACAATTATCACTACCCTACTATGATTTCTTAGGAGAGACTGACCCACCTGAGACAACATCCTCAACTCTCAGCAGAAACCCATAGTCAGTTTCTGCAGGGGCAGTGGAGAAAGGTACAATCCTTCTGCACCAAGTAGCACAAAAGCCAGGCAGTTGGACTTGCATGTCTTGGTTCTGAATTCATATTTCACTATCCCACCTACTTGCAGGCCAAGACATTTAACAACACCTTTGAGCCTCATCTCCTCATTTCTAAAATGGAAGTAATAATTCAAACGCCACAGACTGAGTTTGAGAGGATTACATGAGATACGGTCTAGCCTCACAACTTATGTGGTAAGTAGAGTTATTGTGATGGAACCATGGAAGCTGGCTTCATGGGCCCTCTGGCTCTGTCCTTCACATGGACATGTCCCCAGATCTTTGGAGTCTACATCACTCCTGTGTGGAGACTACAGCACCCTTCAGGAAACAAGCCTGAGTTCAAAGTCCTTCAGCTAGAGTGGGATGACATGGGGTGCACCTTTCCATGCCAATGGTTTTGTTCCTTTTCATTCTTTTGTGACAACCTGAAATTTCTGTGTGGTCTCCATTAGCCCAAGGTTTCCCACACCTAAAAGCCGTCCTCTCCTCTACTGTGGCCTCCACATCTAACTGTCATCTCATACCTGCCTACACAACCCCCAGCATCCTTTATGTGCCCTTCTCATTTGCTGTAACTTAATCTCCCTTCTTTTTGGTGCCCTGGAATCCTGTATTTCTAGGACTTTTTAGTCCTCTCCTTCCCATGCCTTTAATTCTAGCACCCTGATTAAATATATCCTCAGGTTTCCCCCTCTTCTTTCATCTCCTCAGTCCCCACTCATGTGATCATTGACACTATGGTCCATTATCTATATCCATCTCTATCTCTACCTATTTCCCTCAAAAGCTTTTGCTTCCTTCCTTGGGTTGGGCAATAGTGTATAAATGAGAACATCTGGCATAGGGTGAGTAGTTAATTTGCCATTCACTCCCCTTCTTTCTCTCTAGCTTCCCCCATGAACATTAACCCTATTCACTGTCTTCCCAAGTACTGGGTTGCCAGGAGAAGCTAAAGAGGGTAGCTTTACATGCTTGTACCCTGGGGTTCAAGCACGTAACAAGCCAAATGATAAAGAGATATAGAATCATATGGGGGTTCAGGGAGGAGGAGGGAGGAGATGGAAGACCAAAAAAAAGACCAGGAGAGGTCTGATCAAAGAACTGCATTCCTCAAATTCTGTTATTAGCATCTCTCAGTGCAGACAGCACATTTCCACTTCCAGCACAGTTCAGTCTGTCAACAGTGGCTCTGAAGCTTTTTGACTGAGACCCATATTCATAAATATATTTTATATTGTGGTCCAAGAAAAGTTTCAGAAAACAATGCCTAGACTTTGTATGCTTTAAGTACTCTATGCAAAGCACTTATGTTTTCTATTGGTATTCCTTCACTTCTTTGAAAAAAATTATGATCACACTGTTGATTTTGAAATCCACTGATGAGTCAGGACCCTCAGTTTGAAAAACACTGGCCTACTTGCAGCCTGCTGTTGGAGTGTCTTCTCTCTCTCTACCTGCACCCTTTTCAAAAGTCCAATTTAACCTGAGGTAGTCAACGCAATTCTCTTCTGCAAGATTCCAGAGACAGAACATCTAAGCAGACTCAGTCCCTCTGGAAGTCTCTCTAGTACCTGATGGTAAGCATTCACAGCAGCCCCTCGACCGGCCCCTGATAACCCGAGAACGTCTCTAACGGAAACTCGGTCACTGTCTGTGATACGACAGGTGGCGCCTATCCTGGAAATCCTAGTTTCCATAAATGCAAGTTTAGATGGAAATATAAAGATGTAGGAGTGTGTGAGATGACCTGGGGGAAGAAGGAATCGGTCTCTCTAAGGAGCCAGGTCCCCGTTCAGCGCCGTGTCCAGTCCAGCTGAGCACCGCAAAAAGAACTAAGCTATGCCCAGAAGAGGGAGTCCAACCTCCTGCTGTCAGTGTCTTCACCGCAGGAAAAAAGTGCACAGGAGGATTAGAGGACTGGCTGCTCCTCCGCCTCACCCGGCGCAGCACTCATATGACCACTGGACGAGTCACTCACTACCTTTGGCGTGCGGGCCTAGGACTACTAATACGAGCTGCCAGGAGACCTGAAAGCCCGGCCAGAATGCCCGCAATTTCTCCACCGAGCTTCGGAGTCCAACACGTGGCACGCGTATGGCACGGTTGTGTGGGCCCCTGTCCCAGCCCTTCCCTTAGTTCCGACGTGCCTCCAGCTCGTGTCCTAATACCTGTTGCCCCGCCTACAACTAGGGGGAAAAAATCCATTTTCCGTAGTGTGGTGCGGATGGACGCTCCAATCCCACTCACAACTTGGAGACACCCGAGACTGACCACTGATCAGTGGGTGCAGGGAAAGCCGGAGGCAAACTTGGCTGCACCTGCTTTCGCCCTGACGCACTGGACCCAGTCTGGCGGAGACTGGAACCTGTTGCGGCCCCCTGCCCTGTGGGACATAGAACAGTTAGGAAAGAAGCAGGAAACAGCCGGAGTTGGTAGGACAGAAAAAGGAGGAAACAAAGTTAACCCAAGCGAGTTGGCCCTAATGCTCCCTGGCTCCCTCGGCAAACTTTCCTGATGCAACCTGCAGAGTCAAACTCTTAAGTCTCCAAAACGCACTAGGCAGAGCCGGAGAGCTTGCGTCCCCACTTTCGCTCCCAGCCAAACCACAAGCGGACACACATCCTCTCCCGTGATTTCAGGACTTCAAAAATCAGACCCCTTAGGAAGGGGGGACTAGTGAGAAGCCATGGGGCTAGGTGTAAGAGGTTAGAGCTCCGCTCTCCGTAGTTTTCCCCTACCGTCTGTTGGGCCCGGAGCTCATGTCCGGGCTTGAGACTAAGGGTGTGTCTCTCCTTACGTTCCCGGCGTGGGGTGGAGGTCCTGCGTGCCTGCCCCCGGACTGCTTCCCGAAGCGCACTCAGACGCAAGCGGGACTTTCCCTAAGGAAGCGCAACGTCCAGGTCGGAGGAAAGGCTTTGAGGGCCCCAGTGGTTGTTTCTAGCTGTGTTCAGGAAAGGTACTAAGGGGAAATGGCTTTAAATAAGAGCTTTGCCATCCTAAATGTTTATATATAATATCCAATTTGGGATTTCTAATAAATTAAAAAGTAAAAATGAAAATCGGGTTCTTGCGTGTTTATTTTAGTATTAAGAACGAATTACTAAAAAAATGTTGGTGCTGTTTGAAATTCATGTCTTGCTTTACTAGTAAAATCAGCTAGGGGAAACATAAACAACCCCCCCAAAAAAGTGCAGCTATGGGATCTTTCTCCTTTGAGTTTTGTCTAAGCACATCTAAGCACATCCCTTCCCTAAGACTGTTGCAGCGGAGTGTACTTTTTTAGCCGTGGCTGAGACCTACGGCGAGAAAGAATAGATGTTGCACCCCAATTCCCATCCGTCTTCTGAGAAACTGTAAAATTAAGTCAAGTGCTGGTTCGATGGATGCCAGGGAAGCTTGGATTGTTAAGAAATTCCCAGGTGCGCCCAGGAAGCAACAGTTCCTTTTCCTGGATTGTGGGGGCGGGTTGGGGGCAAAAAAAACACCCAAAAACCTTAAAAACCCTTTTGGAGGAGGGTGTCTTAGAGATACTCCCAAAACTGTTCAATTGTCAAAATAATACCGAAAAAAAAAGTTTCTTAAATCCGCAGGGCTAGACAACCTGTTTTCCCCTCCCGCCTTCATAGAGCCCTCCTTCATTTTTGAGGTGGCCGCAGGCACCCAGGGCCTGGAGATAGGCGTCTCTCAGTGGGAGAGACGAGGCCAGTCAGGGAGACCCCCAATCCTTACTCTCCGAAGCCACCTCCGCGCTGCCGCGCCGCGGATAAAAAGGGAAACGGACGAGTGTGCGGTAGTAGGCAGGGTGATGGTGGCTCGGAGATGCTCAACACGCGCGATATCTAGAAGCGCTGTGGTGTCGCCACCCTGTAGAGGGCCCAGCGGGATGAAAATGGACCCTGTACCGGAAAACTCTGTAATCAAAATATGACAATGAAATAAAACTTTTCCCTCACAGACCTGTTTGTATCTTGGAAGTATTCACCGGCGAAGCTAGGTTTAAAATAACTAGATACTTAAATATTCGTGCCGACGCACTGACAGTGGCAAAGCCAAAATATTCTCAAAACAAAGTGAAATTGAAGCTACAAGTGACATTCTCAAGTTGCCTAGAATATCTATTTCTCTTTGTCGGGCTCCATGCACTCTGCAAACCAGTGTCCCATAAGACTTAGCATGGGTATTTCGGTGAAGAGGGCACTAAAACTCTCTAGGGACGGAGTCAAGCACCAAAAAGAGATACGCGAGATAAGGTCGTTGGGTGCCGCTGCCACTACAGGGTGCTATCAGGTCCTTGAGCCAGGAGCCTCTCTCCTGTTAGAATCAGGACCAAGCGGAAGGCCAGAGCGAGGACCGAGGATGACCTGGACACCTAGGGAGAGGTGGCGGTCGCTGAGAGCAAGGAGAAGCCGAGTTCTGCAAGCAGCAGGCAGTAGCGCAGCACACCTGTGCTTTGGATTAAGGGCGTTTCTCCATAAAGTCAGGGCCTTCTAAGCAGCCATTCAAAGTGGGTCTAGGCACCGTGAAAAAACTTAAAATTAGACCTTCCCTCTAAGATGCAAAATGTATGGTCAAGTCTTCGAAACAATGATTATGTATTTTCATAACCAGAACGATATACAATAAGTGACATTCTTAAAGAGAACGTGGGAAAAGGAGTGAGAAATTAAGTCCCCTATTATAAAGTTTTAATCTTTTTCTAAAGAACTTCCATGCAATATCTAGCTTTTGCAATGCAGCGTGTCTGTTGCTTTTCCTGAGTTTTAGTCCTAGAAAGGCTAGGACAGATAGGAAAAGTCCTCAACTGCGCCGATCTCAAAAGATCCTAGGGAGTTGCAAGCGAGGCTCTTTCTCTTCACAACCCGGATGCGCAGCCTGGGGTTGGAAAGCGGCTAGATAACTATGAAGCAGAAAAGCACTAGCCATTTTGCAACTCAGGTATTAAAACTGAACGTACGCGGAGGCGGCGCATGCAGTGTGCACACGGCGATGGGAGAAGGTCATCCCTCCCTCCTTTCACCCCGAATTCTCTGGAGGGAGGCTCACTGCCTAACACCCCATTGGCCTCGGGTGATGCGCAGCCTCTTCCTTAAGGGAGAGCCCACAACAGAGTTCGTTTCTGGTTCAACTCTCGGGAATTCTGAGTCGGAATGTAATTGTCTCGGGCAGCAGACACCAGGGAGACGAGCGCTGACGGCTCTGCAGACTTCTACTATTTCTAAAGAGCTTTCCCTTTCTTTTCTGCTTGTTAGTGTTCGGCTTTGGTGGGGCTGAAGTTGTGAAAATAACAAAGGCAAGCCTCACCTTTTCAGCAAAGCCAGGAAATTGAACATTTCACTTATTCAATCTCTTAAATGGCCACCCACTTTTGCCTCCAAAGTTACCTGCAGAGAAACCCATCTCCTAAAAACAACCTAAGTTACTAGAAGACCTGCTTTCGCTCTTTAATGCACCCACAAAGCACGTCTTTTTAAGAAGGGAGGGGGGAGGGAATGAAAATAACCAGAGGACTTTCATGGCAATTTACTGTTCTAAGTTTGTTTTTTAAAAACAATAACACTCTATAAATTTCGGGGACCCGAAGGAGGTCGGTAATTCACCAGGGTAAACGAAGACTTGTCCCCATGTTCTGCTCCCTATGAATTCACAGCTGTCCTGAGGGGAAGCTCAGTGTACCCCCACTTCCCAAGGGCCAGGGTGCCCAGCAGCAGCTCACACTGTAAGTTAGTTTAACAGCATCAAGTTATTTTCTTGCTACAAGTTGATTCTGGGTGAAATCCTAAAGGCTGTGGTATAACTTACTTATATCAGACCAGGCACCTGACGAAGGGATATTTTATTGTTTATTTGAGAAACTTTTAAGGTGAAATATTATTCTAAAACTATCATCAACCTCATCACTAGCCAACCAAAGACGATAAAAGTTGCAAGAAATGCCTCTACAGAGATCAGCTCTATACCAAAGACCACTGACCCAAGGCCCAAAGGGCCCAAAATGCTGGTCCTTCCACCAAGACCCTTTACAACAGTATGAAGTAGAGGAATCAGAAAAGTTCCAGATTAAGTACAACACGCTTCATATCCATGTTGACTTCCTGAGTCCTAAAAAAAATACCTCTTAAACATTGTGCAAGACAAAAATTTGACAAGACTTTGGACTTGCAGAAGTTCAAAAGCTGTTTGGTCTCCTGAACTTCTCTCCTGAAAACTGCACTTATTGATAAAGTTAACAGAAGAGTTGAGACATTCTTAATCGCTTCTGATCAATGTAGGTTGCCACACTGGAAAATTCTGGTTAAAGAAAAAGATTATACTGAATTCTCTGGAAACCAGTTCAATTACCCAGTTCCTTTTGTCAGCATAGAGGTAAGCTGGCAGTTTGAAACTCAGATGTTAAATAAGAGACCTATCCCAAATCAATCAACTCTGTCTAATGCATGTTGCTTTTTTTCCCTCACCCAGAAAGAAGACAAAATTCTGTTCATTTACATAGTTTATTGTTGTAAACATTAAAATTGTCTTTCTCAACGAAAGAATTTATCAGAAAAAAAAATCAGTGTCTCTAACTGTCATACACCATAGAAAAAAAGGCAGTGACTCATATCATGTGCCATACTGGAAATACAAAGAAAAATACTACAGAATATGGCAATATTAAAATTCTTACTCAAACATAAAATAATATATTAACTGACAATTTTAGACATAAAAAAAAACAAAAAATTTCAAAGTGCTCAGTAATTTCCAGGGAGTTATGTATATTATAAGCACTCTGGAAACAGTCAAAAGCTGCTGCATGCAAGTTTTGTTTAGCTTTAGACAACAAAATAATCAAGATATAAACTTTCTTTTATCAACATCAACGGTACATACAACACTTACAAACAAGGAATGTTGGACGGTGTTACAAACACTATGTGTCCCTTTTGTTAGGATTTTCAGATGTGTAATACTTGTGCCCACCTATTTTACATTTGAGAAAATGTTTAAGCTCAGATAACTACCAATCTTTATAAAATCTAACAGACTACATAGTGTCTGAAATACTATTTATATAATATAGACATTACTGAAGTAGCAAGTGCCTATAACATTTTCAACCTAGAATCAACATGCTGGTCCCTTTTTTGTGTTATTTCTTTTTTTTTTTTTTTTTTGCAAACACACTTAACTTTTAGAATTTGTAATATTTATTCATAAATAGGCACAAAATAATTTAAAAAGCCAAACTGCATTGGGTAAATTTACAAGCCTTTGCCTTCTTCAAATCATGCCACCCACGCAACATTTAGTTTTACTATATATTACAGCTTTCTTTACAGCAGAAAACTTTGAAGTCTTTTAAAGGGCAATACTTGTGGGTCCCCTTACAGCGTGTATGTATGTGTATGTGTGTGTATTACATTTGTCTTAACTGCAACAAACAACTGTGGCCAAACGCTTCCCATCACACATTAGGAACCTTTCTTCTGAGCATTAAACTAACTTTTAAACTGATAATAAAAAGTTTATACCACTGTACTGTGTGTAGTCCATGTTCTAAATCCAGGATGCCCCGAGCCAAAATGCCCTTTCAGGTTCTGCCTGCAAGTTAGGAAATAGCAACAGTTTTTGTTTTTTTTGTTTTTTGTTTTCCTTTAGGGATTAAGGGGCTGGGGTTTAATGGAAGGGGTGGGGGCTCGCAAGAGCTGAAACAGCTCAGGGGGATATCTCTGCCCTTGTGATTTGCCCCCTCTGGACAGTTTTAGGTTTTCTTTCCAGTTCCTTTGAAGTGCATGGGAGGAGGTCTAGAAAGGTAAAGTGTCCAGAAAAAGTTTGTCAATTATTGCTGGTGGTGGTACCAAGTCTTCCAGTTTCAGGTAGAAAATGCGCTGTAGCCCCTGTGTGCAAAGGGTACGGAGTTCTGGGAGTTTCCCCAACAGTTTGGACAAATAGTTGGGGCGGTTCAACCCCCCATTATTGAAAGTCACGTGGTCTTTGAGACAATTTACAATCTTGTTTTGCAGTTCTTCCACTCTCTTGGGTTCCTTGAGCCCGTGTCTCTCTGCAGAAAACACAATCAAAAACAAGAGAGGAATGCACAAAGTGGTTAGCTAGCTGGCAAGACCAGGGTGGATCCGTGGCAAGGGGAAACCAGGACAAATCCCATTGGGCAGTTCTGGAGAAGTGCCTTGCGCCTGTTGTACTGACCTGTGACCATAGCCAGGGCAGCAATGCAGGAGAAGGCAGAAATGTCGATGTTCATATTCTGCAAGTTGGAGGAGAATTCAACAATGGAATCAATCCATTCCCCAAAGCCACGAACACATTGCAACCTGTGCAAGACCACCCCATTGCAAAAGATGAGTTTACCCTCCACTGGGTTGGACCTGCAATTAATACCAAAGAAAGAGAGGGGAGAAAAAGAGAGAGAGAAAAGCTAAACAACTAATTACTTGAAGAGCAATAAATGAGGGATTTAAGAGGCACCTAATTACCGAAGAGTTAATAAAATGTAGACCAGTGGACCTTGAAAGGGTTCAATTTCATAACAATCGAGAACGCCCCCTATCCCACTTCCACGACATTTGTCCAAGACTTCTGGGCTCACTCCTTCCCTTCTCTACCTTTTTCTGCTAACCTTTCCATCCTTTTTCCTATTCCGTCCTTTTCTCTTTCCCTCCTTTTATTTCCTTTTTCTGCTCTTTTCTTGTGTCGATTGCTTTCTTCCTTCTCCCCCAGCCTCCCTGATTGCTTCCTCCGTTACCTGTATGCTAATCGCAGCACAAACAGTTCTAAAAAAGCCGATTCAAAAAGCAGGTCCTGGTCGGCTTTGGGCAGGTCAGCAAAGCCCGGAATCTTCTCGGCCCAGCCCCTGATGATCTCCATGGAGCCAGTCAGGAGATCATAGAATTGTTGGATATGCTGGGTGTCATCTCCACTCATCTGATAGTCAGGGTTTGCCTGGAACTGGAATTTCATTTTAAAAAGCACTTAATGAGGTTCTCTAAAATATATAACCCGTGAAATTGCTAACCCCGTTTCTAGTAGTGGAGCCAGGTTTTTATAACAATTAAACCTCTCTCTGACCAGTAAGGAAATTAGATGTTCCGGGGCAATTAATTCAATTAGGGATGGTGCTATGAGGTCGCCGCTTTAAATATGTAAATTACCATTTCCATACAGACTAAATACAGTGCCATCCAGCCCTGGGAAACGTTCGCTCTTATCTCCACAAAACAATTGACACGTTAGTATTCATGCCAGTCTCAGAGTGGGTCTCGAGCAGAGACGCCCTTTGCAAATCTTAACAAAATTGCAGCGACTTCTAGGTTTTGCCCGATATACTTCCTCCAATTAAAGCCCACACATTCCTCACAGCTGGGGGAAAACAGGACTCTGACCCCTCGATCCCCCATTCCACTGCCATTCCTTAGATCCTCTCTCTTTCCCTTTCTAGATCCCCAAGCAGGCATCCCCCACCCTGACAGTGCCAGAGAGGATGAGGATTAAAGCATCTCTGTGTAAGACTGGGAATAAAATCCAAGCGGGGGTTTCACACTGCCTCTGGTTTTGGCATCAGAAGCATTAATATATGAGTATGGGTGTACCACGGTAATGAGAAAGGGGATGGAAGAGATTTGACCACTGTGGCCTAACTTTTCTTCCTTCCTCTTCATGGTCCTCATGTAAACACTTGTCTGTGGGTCTGCTTGTCTCCTGTGACTCTGCCCAGAACTGTGACGCCACAGCCTTGCTTGCTGCCTCTAATCTCAAGAGTCTGGGGGTTAGTGATGGGTGTGGGGAGGGGTTCCTGCCCATCTGTCGGTTTGTCTGCATGATACCCCCCACCAGCTTCTTACCCTGGAATAGTCCAGGCTGGTCATAGCCGGGTTGGAGTCGACATGGGCCCTGACGAGGGCACTGATCAGACTCACCGGGGGCGAGGGGGGAGAGGGATCCTGTGGGCTCTTCGGTTTCGAGGGTAAACGACCTCTCCGGCCTTTTAAACTGTCCGTGCGAACCACTGCAAATAAAGAACCCGGTTAGTGCCGCTTCCCCAAGTGGGACCCAGCTGCCGCCTCGGCCCCTCCCTCGGCCCCTCGCGGGAGGAAGCCACAGCCAAGCGGCACAGGCCGGCCGGGCGGCGCAAGGCCCCGCTGCTTGTATTAAAAAAAAATAAAAAAATGCTGGGATGTTTTATGTCCTCTTCCAAATGAATCATATGGTTAAGAGGACAAGAGCCTGGGACCTTTCTCTAGAACAGGATGGGGAAGCTGCCAGCTCGTGGAGACCAGACGCAGGTAGGGGGCCAGGAGCCCCCCAGCTCTGGCAGTGAACAGTGGGGTCAGGGTAGCGACCGTGGTATCCCAAGAGCACAGACTGTGGAGTCGGTTACTTGCCCCAACCTACCTTCTTTGACCATCCCAACAGCCAGGCACTTCTGAAATCGGCAGTACTGACAGCGATTGCGGCGCCGCTTGTCCACTGGGCAGTTTTTATTTGCTAAACAAACGTATTTCGCGTTTTTTTGCACCGTGCGCTGCAAAATAATAATAATAATATTATTAATATAATAATAATAATAATGATCGAAAATTATTTTTCTCTTGAAAATCCAGCAACTGATGGAATCCAAAGACAATTTCTGAACGGCTGGGGTCTACACTCCCTCCCCACAAACAAACACATATACACAACTCCTTTTTATTTTTTTTCTTATTCTTTTCTCTTTCTTTTCTTTTTCCTCCCCCAGGGCATGTTACAGAAGAAAATTGATAGCGTTAACATTGGAGCTAACCTTGCCGCTCCTTGCTGTGTTTTATATGCCAAGAGAAGGAGAAGGAGACGTTCAGTAAATACAAATCCGTGGGCATTCATATTATTTACATTCCTTGGAGACCTTCTCTATTTAAAATGATAAGATTATTCAATCAGGATGGCGAAATAAAGAGATCACTTAATTTGACCATAGGGAATTCTGTTCCACTTGGTTAGCTCAGACACGGTTCTCTGTCCCAACCAATTTCAATCTGAACAGAGAAGACAGCTCGGAGCACATGCAAATGACCCTCTTCCAACTAGCGCTCCAGCAACTTGGGGCGGGGGCCTGCTGGGTCGGCTTCGTGCGGGGGATGCGACCTTGGGTCTCCCGGTCTCCCCACTTCCTTTTCTTAAGCACCCAGATGCCCCCACCGCAACCTCTGCGGACCCCCGGAGTTGAACCTTCCGGAACAAGCTGGTTCTGAGCTGCCTGCACCAAGACGGAGAGCGCACGCGGAGGCTCCCGGCTCTAGGGGGCCCCTACCTGCCTCCTCCGCCTCCGGCCTTGCTCACCTTAAAGAAACCTTTGCAGCCCTCACAGGTGCGCACGCCGTAATGCTGGCAGGCCGCGTTGTCGCCGCAGACGGCGCACAGCCCCTCGTTGGAGGGGGAGCCCCGCGACGGCGGCGAGGGCACCTGCGTGTCGAGCAGCTGCGACGCGTGACCGATCTGCAGGCCCGGAAAGCCCATGGATGCGGGCTTTCGTATAGGGTTGGGCACAGCAAAGGTCTGGCCGTCCACAACGTGGTGGCTGCCCGCCGGCTCCGGGTTCATGGGGACGTGCAGGGGCCCGTCGAAGCGCATCTGGCAGCTAGACACAGGGGTACCGGGGGGCGACTGCTTAAAGGAGAAGAGGGAGAGGCGGGAGACAGGCGTTTTCCTCTGCTCGATCATGTGCGTGGTGGCCACGTAGTTCTGGTGGAAGTTGTGGAGGGAGCCTGGGTCGTCCCACATGGGGCTGTGCTGCACCTGGAAGCCAGGGGTGGTGGACGTTGGGGGCGAGGAGGGCTTGTAGTAAACCGACCCGGAGTGCGGCATCATCTCCTCGGACTGGGGGGGCAGGTGGCTGTGTTGCTGGTAGTTGTGCATCTGAATGTCTTCTACTTTAATGGAAGACTGCTGTCCGGACAGGGGCATTTGGTACAAGCAAGGTGGCTTGACGTCGTAGCCTGTGCTGTAGTTGTCCATAAAGGTACTGAAGCTGGGGAGAGAAGTGGTGGCAGTGATTTCAGTGTTGGTGAGGTCCATGCTAAACTTGACAAACTCTGGAGTTAAGAAATCGGAGCTGTATTCTCCCGAAGAGTGGTAACTGTAGCTCTGAGAAGCGGGGCTGGCTCCTTGAGGCGAGGACCCATACTGCGCCTGAACACAAGGCATGGCTGGAAATGAAACAGGGTAATAATATACACTCAGCCTGGGCAACTGAACACTTTCTCCCGGGCTCGGGTACACCTTGAGCTACACCGGCAGCCCGCGGCGGTCAGAGATGTGTAGGGGCGCGAGGGGAAGGGTGGGGAGGGCGAATGCTGAGGGAGCAAAACTGTGCAGCCAGTGGAAAGACTGGTCAAATAAAGACCCAAAGCTAGAAAGCCTGGCTACTTCCAAACGCCTCCCATCAACCCCCTTTCACGGACAATCCCGCTCAAATGAGCCTTTTCCTCTGAAGCTCAGGTTCAGCAAACTCATTGGAGAAGTGAAATTGACCTGCACAATGTGAAAGTTGTTCCCGAAGACGAAGGGTTGGAAAACTTTAAGTTACAGGGTTTACTGAGTAATATCGCATTGCCCCTTGTCTTGATGTTAAGGGAATGGGGGGCGGGAGGAGGCGGAGAAAGAAATCAACTTGCACTAACCTTCAGCCGAGTTACAGGCGTTTTCAAGGGAATTAAAGGTGGACAGTGTCGTAATTCAATGAAGGCTAAAGTTTCCAAGATTTTTAGAAAAGCAATGGGGAGTCCAGCCTGTCAGATCTCCTCCCTGAAAACAGACACAGACAGCTTCAGGGTGACTTTCTGGACAGATTCAGCCAGGCATCTGTAGACTCACCAGGCAGGCCTTTCTATGCCCTCTATGATTGCTTCCCTGGAAATTGTGTGTGGCCTTCATCAAACCTAGCAGTTAAAATAAATGTGTAAAAGAGATGGCTGAAAACAACAGAAAATGCCACCCATTGCACTGTGTAAATCCTTGCAGAGAGGGTTCTGAAGAAGCATAGGTATTCCATGTTCTTGTTTAATACTTATGATGTAATAAATTGGCCCCTTTGGTGGGGTGTATGGGAGGTGAAGGGGAGTGTCATTCCATTTTATTTTAATTCAGACCCAAAAAGAAGAAACTAGAGTTTGATAAAATACAGTACTAGAACCTTCTCTGTTCCACCCCCCATGGTGAAATTGGCTTTTCTTTTGCGTTGGGGAAAGAAAGTAGAAGTCAAGAGTATAAAATGAAGAAGCCTCTCCCTCCACCCCTTTGAGATACAAAATGTTAGACAGGCCTGGGCAGCCCTGAAGTCAATATGCATGTGCTTTTGACAGAGCACTGGCATTGGGGAAACAGGTGAACTGGCATTCACTTTTTCTGGAAACTTATCTTTCAACATCTTTAATGGCCGAGGGGTGGGAAGAGAGGACCCTACTTTTCCAGAAGCATTTTAGGTCAATTTCAGAGAGAGGACAATGCTGCTTATCTGGTATTGGCGCCAGTGTTAGAAGTGCTTCCCAACATAGCAAGTTGAACACCTTCCCTATACAGCCTGCCACAATCTGCCTCGTTGCTGGAACAAGGCATTCTTGTATCCTAGTAATTTTGAAACGTCCCTACTTGGAAGGCATTCTACAGCATAGACAAGACAATCTTATTACTAATGAGAAAGAAAGCCAAACATCCACTCCTTCTGTTCTCCTTGCCCCCCTCCCCTTTAAGGGTCTTGCTTCATTAGTGGAGAGGGTATAACTTTAAAAAAAAAAAGGCAGAAGGAAAGGAGACTCTTGACCCCCAGAGCCTTGGGAGACGTGCCTGTGCTGGGTATTACCCCCTGGTTACTTCACAGCTTCATAACTGTACTATTTACATAGTCTCTGTTTGTCTCTGACACACTCACATACACAAGCTCGGCATATATCAAAACCAGACATTTCGGTCAACTTAGTAACAGGACACTCTACCCCACCCCACCCCACCCCCTTCCCTTACTCAACAATACCCAGGAAACACAGGCACACTGGCCAGCCGCGGTGACACAGTTCCCAAGCAACACATAAACTGAAGCACTTTCTCCCTCCCTGTCACTTTGCGGGCAGCGTCCAGGCCGCTCGAATACACAGGATTTGGAATCACCATGTCTAAAGGCCACAACCAATTCCGCACTAAGAGCAAACTTTGCGCACATTTATTTCCGCGGGCAAGTCCGTAGCTCCCCGAACTATGCAAGTCTCCCTTCCTGTCCACCAATGAGGAGCCTGGAAATCTCTGTTGGGAGCCAACTCCCCGTTAGTGCCAAAGCTGGTGTTCGGACAAATGCCCTCTGTAACTGCGCACACCTACTCCCCATCCTACCGCCCCACTCGCGTTCCGCGCCTCTGATGCCCAATTCCTGAGAACCTGTACCACAGATGTGGAAAGAAAGGACGTGCAAAAGAAGAAAGGTGGATTAAAAAACGCGAGCTGCACGGGCGTCACCTACTCATTTAGGAGTTCTCCACTTCTCTCTTCATTCATTCAACTCTGCCGAAGTGTAGTTCCCTCTGGGAGTCCGGGCGCAAGGTCGCGGAGGGTGGGCGAGAGGGGCGAAAGGTGCCGAGACGCCGAGAGCCGGGAGGGAGCAGGGGAAGGCGGCCGGCTGGATTGGCGAGCAGGACCGCGGAGCTTCGCGCGAGCCTCCTGGAGGACTGGTCCTGGCGGCCAATGTGCCTTTGTTTATGTGGCTCGCGCTGCCGCTGCCAACATGCACCTAAAGTCTCCGCGCGTCAGCGCGCGTCAGAGGCCGGTTGCCCAATCGCCGCGTCGCCGCGCTCCCCGGACTCCTGGCCCGCTCTCGCTTTGGTATATTTCCGACCTGACGTCACGAGCAGGGCCGATTTTAAGGTGGGAACCATTCTGGGTTCACCTTGGTAGCCAGCTTGGGTTTTTGGGTTTTGTTGTTTTTTTTTCTTTTTTTCCGAAAGAGGTGTGACCTCTCCACTCTGGTCCGCGCAGCCCACAGAGCGACATCTCACCCACCTCCACCAAACCCCGAGCCACCGCTGTCGCCTGGCCTCTCACACGTGGGGGGAGGGTGCAACAAAAGCCTGGGCGGAAAGGAACCCTGGTGTGGGCCAGGTAGCCAGGACCTGGAATCATAAGGATGGGGTGTGACTGGCAGCGCCCTAACCTCACCCACCCACAATTGTCACCCCCATTAGAGGAAGAGAGTACAGCTGTCCCATGACACGAGACTCTCCGAGGGCTCAGGCAATTGGAAAGGGATTTCCCTAGCCGGGTGTATTCCCCTCTTCTCCCTTTTTCTGTCCCAGGCCGCGGCAGGCTCCTCTGGCATATCCATATTCATTCTCATTCTCTCTCTCTCTCTCTCTCTCTCTCTCTCACACACACACACACACACACACACACACACACACACACACCACGAAGCCTAAGGTGGAAGAGTCTAATTTGTGTTCCCTTCTTTCCTTGCAGTGCTCACGTGCGAAGGTGGACGTGGTGCGTGGGGAGGAGAGTGGAGGGAGAAAGAGGGGTAGGCAGTGACCCAGCCCTTGGGGAACCCCAAAAGTCAGAGTGAAGCCACTTTCCTTTCCCAGACAAGGCAGCGGGTGCGGGCAACAGGTGCGCCTTCTGCAGAAAGATGCTCTGATCTCACTATTTGCTAACTCTAGTACTTTCGACATTCCTCAGTGCCAATCAACTCCTACCTTTCCACGAATTTTAGGGAAATATATTGACCCTCCACTGAAGCTCAAGGGCTCTCACAGCCTCCATGTGAGAGCCAAGAAGGAAAAACAAAACATGAGGAGGAGGGGATAGAGTAGTTCTGCTAAGCGTCAAGTGTGAGCGTTCAGCCCTCCCAGAAAGAGGGACCCCGGAGGGCTGTCAGAGCGTGCCTCACCCCCGCGGCCCTCTGAGTCGCCACCGACTTCGCGTGGCAAGTCTATCCAACCGCCACGCTGAGGGCGAAAGGCGCTTTCTAGCAAAGGAAATGCCGATTCTCCCTGGAGCAAACCCTCTTGCCTGTCCCTGGGCCTGAGCTGGCCGGGTCTACGAGAGCTTCTCCCCTGGGGCTGGAAGAGGCTGGGACAAGAGTAGAGAGGGTTAGGGGATTTCTTCCTACTCTGCTGGTGGAATTCCAGTCGCCCCTCCTCCCTCAGCAGAGCTGGCTTCCAGGCCTCTGGGGCCCCCTGGCAACTCCCCGCCCCCACCATCCTGGTGTTACCAGTATGGGCCGAAAGCGCCTTGGAACTATTGGCGCTTCCGAGCTGCTCAGCTCCAATCTGCACCCCCGCCTTTGCCCGCTCCTGCCGCCTCCTGCACCCCAGCGGCTGGAGAGGCAAAGCCGTCAGGTGCCCTGAGACCGCCCCGGGAAGCCGCAGGCTCTTCTCCGTCCCAGCCTCGGGAAAACCTACGTGACCACCTTAACTTTCCCCCAGATGTTGCTACTGCCGCTGCCGCCGCCGCCGCTGCCGCTGCCGCCGCTGCCTCCGCGGCTCAGCTGTGCCAGAGCGGGCTCGAGAAAAAAAAAGTAAACCAGGAAGTGTGTGTGTGGGGTGGGGGCGGGGGGGCTTGTGGTGGCGAGTGAGGGTGTGTGAGTAGGGGGATTAGGGGACGAGGGCAAAGAATAGCTTATTAGAATGAGCTCGGTAGCGTCAGAGCCCCGTGGGCAGAATCGATTCCACGCGAACGAAAGGGAAAAAGTGAGAGTTTGGAGAGCCGGGGAGAAGGAAAGGGGTGGGGGTGGCGGTGACGCAGGGGCGCAGGCATTGACGCACCCGCTCGGCTGGGCCCAAAATAGCAGCTCTAGCTCTGTGGCGCCCTCCCGGGTTCCCTTCCCCTTCCGCCAGGGAGCAGGGCGCGCCCAAGGGGAGCTTTCCCTGATCCCAGCGGTGGGCCAGGCTCCCAGCCGCTATTTTCAGCCAGTTGGAAAATCAAGCACAGCCACGCTGGGGTGGCAGTTATTATTTTTTAATATATTCCTAGGAAAGCGCGGGCTGGGAGAACTTTTAAGGTTGTAACCATTACCCTTCATACACAAATAGGCACATGTAAGTATCCACACGCCCCTCCACCGTTACTGCCATTAAAAAAAAAAGAAAAAAGAACCACTTTAGCCTGGGTTGAGTCCCAGGACGACTTGAGAATTTTCTTGCAGAGTGGAAAAGTGTTCTGCAGTTCTTCGAGTGAGCTCTAAGGAATACGTACTGTGATTCGTTACTCTATAACAGCAACCTGGGGAGTCTGGCTTCTTGATAACCTAGCCTTTGCCCAAGTCTTAAATGCACCCAAGATGAACAGGCGGTTTTCACAGCAGCTTATTATAACAATTCTTCATAACTGGGCATGGCGTAATTAAATATAACATTAAAATGAGAGAAGAGGTAGACGTATTTCCTCCAATGCTACAATCCGTAAAAAAGTTCTCTGGGAAGAGAACTAGTTCCTGGGAAGCGTTACTTCTTAGGAAGACACACCAGATGCAAGACTGAAATACTCACTTAAACTAATTATCGAGTAAGCTACTTCTTGGGTTGGCGTTGCTGGTAGTGTTCGGATGTGCTCAGGGTGGAAAGGATCCAGCACAGGCACCAGAAAGTGTAAAGGACTACTCCGAAAACTTCATGTTCCTGTGTCCCCATCAGATTCTGATGGAAGAGGGCTCAGTAGAAACGCCCACGTCTGTAATTGACTAATCCTGTCAGTAGGGGGCCTGACTCCACAACGTTCAGGAGGATAACATACACACAGACACACCACACACACAGACACCCTCCCCCCAATACACACACAGCTATCCCTTACTACTTAGGTCAGTACCAAGGAAAGCATGCTGCAGGCCCAAATATTCAAATTGTGCTGGAATTCATAAATATCTACAATTCCGTGATTCTCTTCTGTTTGTCCGGCGAAGGGACACAGTTTAATATATGGAATTAGGTTCACAATAGATTTTCTTTATTTCCTCCTGCTCATGTTTAACTCACTGCTAGGTCACAGGGGGGAAAATCAAAATGGTAATAAAATCTCTCATTTTATCACCAAGCAGTTCATATTGGCATACAGCTTGGAAAAATGAAAGCATGTTTTAAAAATCCTATGATTACATGTTTAAATAAATTATAGTTTAGAAGAGGATTCCTGTGGGTGTATTTGCTAGTACATAAGAAAATGCTCTTTGCGCATAGAGGTTTAATTACACATATAATGGAGTCAAAATGTACAATTGAACAACCTTTTATAAAATGTTAAAAATGATGCTTTAGGCTAAAAGAAACTGAAATTCTGCATTTATATGACTGCAACCCTTCAATATTCTTGAACATAAATAGATTCTTGAATATAAACTATTTCATAACTCAATTAAAATGACAATAATATTTAGGACCTAGAATCTAACTTTAAATTATTGCCATGTATAAATATGTAAAGTTACCACCAATTGGAGGTCTATATTCTTAAAAATTTAAAATAAATTGGAGTGAAAGTTGGTACTATCCCTAAGTAGCACCTTCTCTTGAAACCAATAAAATAATTTTAAAAATTGTTATTCCTATCAACATCTGCTACTATTAGAGGACCTCAGAAAGGCATTTAGGAAAGTTATGGTGTGGTATTATCTTTTACCATACTAACCAATATCAAGCAGAACATATTGGCACATGTATGGAAAAATATATTTTATAAAATCAATATAAATAATACATACACTCACATCTAAACCAAAGTATTTTATTTTGTGCATGTCTAGGCAATTATATTTAATAAAATTGAGCTTTTGGTATAATTTAGAAAGCAAACATGAATGTAATCCCATAGGATTTTCTATTTTAATGCATGGAAAGAGGGCCTTTAGGGATTTATTTCACTAGTCTCCCAAAATGAACTCAGAGTAGCCCCTACAATTAAAATGTAGTTAATATACATAACTCTTACGTTGTAAAAGTCAAGGTAACTCTAGGATATCTCATAATAAACTTACTTAATAGAGCCTATTTTATGCATAAAAATGAGATATATATATTTGAAGTTATATTTGGACATTCATGGCATTGTTGTCATTTGGCAGGAAGTTTTACTTTATTGATAGAACAAATTCTCACTTTGAAAAAATCTTTATAAAAATACAAAATATTATTTTTTAATATTAAGGGTGGACTGTTTTGTTTTGTTTTTCTGTTTGCCATTTCATTTGTATTAACAGGATACTAATCAGCTAATAATGTGTTCCTTTTTATAGGGTGCTTAGAAAAAAACAAGTCAGTTGCTTAACTAACATTCGGTTTGGGTAGTAGTGGCTTTTACTCAGTTTTACTCAGCCCATTCTCACCAAAAACCACTTAATGCAAAAACTTTAAAAAGTCTTTCTTACTTGGTTTCAGAACCCAGTTCTAGAAATATGTAAAGATGTGAAGAACAAAACAGGACTTTTTTCTAGAACCATCTACTTGTAAATTAAAATGATAAAACTGAACATATGGTAAAACCTCATGCCACTCAAAAAGTATTTTGCATAATAAAAATCCTTCATCTTTTTTCTAATGTTTAACTTCGGGTAACCATCTCCTAAATGTTTGCTTTTAAATTAACCACAATATTTTCTTTTTTATTGCGATAAAATACACGTAACAAACTTTACCCTCTTAATCATTTTTAAGTGTACAGTTCAGCGATTTTAAATACATTCACAGTGTTGGGCACCCATCACCATCATCCATCCTCATAACTTTTCATCTTAAAAAAACTGCAATTCTATACTATTAAACAATAACTCTTCCTGTTCCTCTCCTCCTAGCCCCTGGCAAACACAAATATTTTCTTCTGTAACAATTTTTTTTTATTAAGCAAGGAAGTATAACTTTGTTTTTAGATTTCATTGCTAATTTCAGTAAACATGGTAGTCGTTACAATGTACAAAGTTCTAAAAGACATTTTAAGATTCTGAAAATAAGTTACTCTATGCTAAGAAAATGCCTAGGACACTTGAAATTTTAAAAGTAGCTATAAACATTAGTAACCATCACAGTATTATATAGCATTTTTCTTTAAGTCTATAAAACACATACATTTTGCAACAGTTTTTAAGTGTATATCTTAGCTGGTTAGTTTTTCTTGTACCTTTAACAATAACCACTTTCAATCTTTTCCCCAGACTAACCTTTAACCATAAAATAACCACTTTCGATTTTTTCCTCAGACTAACTGGTGGATAGGAACCTCTCAATTTAATAAAAAATAAAGATAAAATATTGATATGTTATGACAAACATATATAGGTCCATTTTCTCATCATAATTCTGCAATTATTAAGCCTACAATTTTAACACTACAAAAGTAACTTACAGCAAGGACCCTTGGAGTGATAAGTAATAAATCTAATTACCATATCCTTTGAATAGATGTAATATAAATTTCATTGCTCACTTAAAAGTTCTAAAGTTAACAGCATAAACTTGAAGTTGAGTAATTAAGTAATCCTTATATAGACACTTATTAAAGTATTTATACATATTATCTTAAATCTACATCTATCATTTTGCCAATTAAAATTAGGACTTTAATTGCAATTAAGTAATTTAATTGCCAATTGAACAGCAAAATTGCTAAGTGACTAATTTTAATGCCTATTTTAATTACCAATCATGACTGGGGAGGGAGCTAATCAAGTTACATCAAGCAGTACCAGAGTAATGATGTGAAAGGAAAAAAAAAGAACAAACATTCCAGGCTACATGCCTTAAAAAAAAAGAAACAAATTAAATAAATGCAAACACAATCTTATAAATGTATAAAATACTGTATTTCAATATCTGAATACAGAACATGAAATAGAACAAGATTAATTAAAGAAGCCTCTGTCAATCTTCAGTCAAAGTAAGGAAAACCAAGTCAAAATTTTATGTGGTATTTTCATGGCACTAACACTAAACCTGATAAAAACAAAGCTGCATATATAGCTGAGAATAAAGGACTGTTTCCTGCTTGGCTGGTTAAATATTTATAGATTGACAGTTTTAAAAAATTCTTTAAAAATGAAATGCTACAAAAGAAACAAGTGTCCAATACAGAGACGTTTTAAATTCGAAAAGCAAACATGGCCAGTACAGTGAAACTATATATACTCTTTCCTTCTGGCTCTCCTCCCCTCTTCACTCATTCGACTGAAGTTCTGTTACAGGCCTGATACCTACCCATAACCTCTTCTATGTTACCTTGAGAAATGCATAAATCTGCTCTATTTTAAATGTTTTAAAATACATTCATGAGTAAAAAAATAATAAAAAGCAGGTAGGATTACATCACAATTAAACTGACTTAGAATATGGGGGATATACCTTGTCCTAAAAGTAGTTCTCATTTTTTTCAGTTAAAATAAACATGCCAGTTCAAGATAAAGTCTGTAAACCAGCAGGCAACCAAAAACACTGGTGAAAATCTTCTTGGCCAATACAAACACATTTTCTAAAGTTTTCATATCCAAACTAATTCTAAGATTAGCAATATGAAAAAGGGAGGTGGAGTTGGAGGCAAGGAAGAAAGGGAAGAACAGGAAGGAAGGGAGGGAGTGAGGGAGGGAAGAAAAGGAAAAGGAAAGAAAAAGAAAGAAAGAAAGGAAGAAAGGAAAGAAAGATATCCCTTGCAGACAATTAACAATGCTAGTACTTTCCAGCTACAGGGATTGCCTTGGCAGCTAGCCACCTCATTTAGAGTAACAATGGAAATCTATCAAATTTTCATTTAAAATAAGTCATGATGCATGATACATATCTTGGTTTTGTCACTGTATATGTATACCAAAAGTATACATAGTTTGCATCTATAAAAGGGCCCAAAATTATTCACAAACTATATGGAGTAACCTCAGAAAAAGCAAATAGTGCTGCTTAGAATTTTATTTACTAATGGGCTTGAATGCTGAAGTGAAGCACAGCAGGACTTTTCCTTGACTTTTGAAGGAGGAACATGTTAATAATCATGGGGCCTAACAAAAGGCTGCAATATCTGTTCATGACAATAACAACTTCATAAGGCAAGTTCTGTGTAACTGACTGAAGGATACACTCACTGTCTACTCATAAGCCATGGAGTCATTATTGACAAGGTCACTACTGATCAAGATTAAATTCACTGAATGCTGAGGCTACAGAAATAAAATCTCAGCCATTAAAAGATTAGCAAAAACAGCCCCCAGAAACAGTTGCCATAACTCAGATATATCTTAACGTGTTCTGTATAAGATTTTCTACTATATATATATATCCGCAAAAGATCTTATATTATTTGACAATAATTATAAAAATTATTGCACTAACTGAAGCACAAAGTTACAAATTATCAGCCAGCACAAAAGAATAGAGGGACAGTGCTGTAATTTTAAAATGATCCTGAAAGGACAAGAGGTATAGACAATCTTTCAAAATGTTAACTTTCTGAAACTTCATATGACTGAAAATACATACTTTTTTAGACTGTGTCTATTTTGTGTATTTTTATTATTAATGTGGTTTGCACATTGTTGGAAGCAAAATCTTTTAAAAGATAGTATGTCTATAGCTTTCAGATATCCCTTAATAGGTAAAAGTAAAAGATGTTGTAGTGAGTCATTGTACTTTTTTTACCCTGTTTCTTGTACAGTAGGAATACAGTAAGGACAACCATGTTTATCATCTGAAATTAGAGTCAATAAATTAAATATAGTCACCAAGATATGTAAAAATAAGACCTGTGAAATATTACAGAATTGTTCCACTAGTATCTGAACAGTGACTTCAGTATGCTGTCACTGATGTATTGGGGATCACTGAGGGAAGCAAATGATCAGTACCACCACATACATGATTGAAGTTGAAGAACACAGTGTGAGTTTGGGCCGGGGGTGTGGGGGGGCGAAGTACAGAAATTGTTTTGCTGAGGAGGTCCTCCTTACTTTTCTTACATTTCGTATTTCTAAGTACGGTTATTTGTAAGTTACTTTCCAAAGTTTAAGAATGACTGAAGTTATTTCATTTTTTAAAAACCATTTTAAATAGTTAATGAGCGGATTTAGGAATTACACTGAAAGGACTCAACACCTATTTTCATAGGAGTCCTTTCATTTTCTGGCTTCCCAAAGTATGGTGGTGTACTGTTAACTCTTAAGTAACTAGCTCTGGAAATCACACTTTCCATTTCTCTGTATTCTCGTTGATTACTGTTTGGACGGCTGATTGGCAATTTCCAAGACAACAGTTTTGTTAAACTTTATAAACTTTGTATCACCCAAAGGTGGGAGAGGGAAGGCAATACATAAACAGATTTTACAGCCAGAATGACTGGCAGAGCACCTCGAACTACAAATAGATGTTACAGAATTTGAAATGTGGCTTTGTAGTTCAATTCATACCACAGAAACTGTGAGAGTCTATCTGCCTGTTGTTATAACGTTATCAGGTCAAGGAATATAAATTGCACCAGGTAATTCATTTTGCCATTCAGAGTCATTAAGTTCCTCCCAGAATATATGTGATTGACATCCCTGGAGGTGAAAGGCTAAAAGAACCATATGGCAACATGTTGCATTCCGTATGCTATCTGCCCATCCGTGCTTAAGCTGCCATTAGCAACATCTGTACCTTACGGAAATACAGCTGCGCCGACGCCGGCTGACGGAATTGTGCTTGGGGGGGAAATCTAGCTTAGCGCCATTAACTTGAGACTTAAGAGTCTATCCGCCAGGACGGATGGAAGCTTTCACAATTAGACGAGACGACACAAATGCTTTATTAAAGTTTAATTTTGAACTCCCAATTAGCGAAACTGCATAACAAATCGATTGCAATTTCCTAGAAGGCACAGCAAGTTCTTTGCCTGCCTGCCACGTGCGAGAGGCTCCAAAGCAAGCTTTCGCAGCTCCCGGCAGCTGAAGGGGGAGGGTTCAAAGCTGGACTCCACATCGCAGGAAGTCCCTAAAAATCCTCGCCAGCCCCTCCTTCCGCAAGGCGTGGGCGTAAAAGGACAGATCCCGCGGGAGGGGGTGGGGTAGAGGGAGGGAGGGAGGCTGGGGGTGGGAGTGGACGGGGGAGGGGCTGCGGAAAGGCGCAGGGGGGCGGGTTGCCCTCTATCATCTTGGCCTCTCAGGAGGAGCCTCATCTAGTCAGTTACGCAGAAGTTTCTCTTTCGCTCTCTGCGCTACACACCCAGATTGCCTTCCCGTGCGCCGGCGGGGGGGCGGGGGACGGAGGAGCGGGGCGACTGGAGTCCCAGAAAGGCTGCCCGGCGTTCACATACACCCTAGATCCCCTCCCCCACCCCAAACAAAGCCCCCACTCTGGGACCAGGATACTTTACCTACCCGGCGCTCCCGGCCCCTCGGTCACCGCATCCCCCGCTGGCTGCGCCTGGTGTGGGTCCCGCTCCCCTGGACGAACAAAGTGGTTGCCCCCGGTCGGCTAAATTCCCCCCCTCTCTCACCAAGTTGGGGGGAAGACAGGGGAAACACGGGGTAAGTGGAAGCGAAGGCTGGGCCAAAGGGAACTTACTGATAAAATAAAAAAAAATAAAAGCAGCTGGCGGGGGCCGGTCCTGGGCTGGGGCAGAAAAGGCTGATCACCTCGGGCGGGAGGGAGGGGGGTCGGGAAGCGGCCACCAGTCCCCCTCCCCCGGCCCCCAGCGGCGGCAGCAGCTGCACACACAGAAGCCCATTGTCGTTGGCGCCCGGCGCGCAGCCCCGCGGACTCGGCCCCGTGGCCAAGCGCGTCAGCGGCCCCGTCAGCCGGGCCGGGCTCCGTGACGCGCGCGCAGCCCGCTCTATAAATAACCCGCCGTCGGGCGGCTCGGGCGTCTTTCCAATGACGCCGCGGCGAGGCGCGGAAGGAGGAGGGCGAAGGAAACAATAAAACCGCCTGCCCGCCTCCCCAGCCTTCCTCCGCCCTCCTGCGGCCACGCTACCCGGGCCACGCCCGGCGCGCTGCCTGGGAAGCTGCACGCGAGTGGGAAGGACCGAGCCTAGCCGGCGCCCTCCCCTCCTGGAGGGACACCCGAGGGTCGGGACCGAACGGGGAACAGGAGGGGGCAGGGGACTTGGCGACGAATGGGGGGCGGTGGGGGTCTGTACTTAAGAGTGATTTAGGCCTCTGGATGCTCTCTCCGCTCTCCTACACACCTAGTACAGGTCGGCTTCTCTGTGTGTGTGTGTGTGTGTGTGTGTGTGTGTAAATTCTTAATTCAAAACAAAAAACTTTGATCTTAACTGCCCTGATCTATCATATTTTAAAGTATATACGTGTGTTTGCATCTCATGGGGTTCAGCTATGTCTGAACCATATCTTTACTTCCCTCAAACACCATCTGATTTGTCTAGGTTTTTGCGGGGCCCGAACCACGTTACTCCTTTAATTTGGGGAGTCGTGTAAAGGATGCCTGTTAGAAGCAGCGTCGGTATGGGTTCCAGAACTCATGCTGTCACTCCCAGACCATTTTACAAGTCTTTTTGGCCTTAGGATAGGTTTTGAACACAGCACATTTGTATTTTCCGAAAGTCTACAAATTTTCAACGGTTCTAGACTTCCATCAAGGTTGCCATTTCAAAGGGGCTTTCTCTGTAGGTAAATTTTTTTTATGGGGACTTGCTGTTCTAGCTTCCATACTTAGCAGTGCTGACACTTCTGCCCCTTAAGGTGCCCATATACAACTGGAGGTAGTGAGTTTTCTTGGGACCATCTGTTAATAGACTGTTAAGATAATCTCTCCTCCTGAGCAAAATGTCTCAGATATACGAACTCTAAATTATGTGGCATGTTGATACCTAATTTGCCCATGCAAGCAGAGTTTTGAAGTGAGCTGTCATGGTTAGATAAGTTAAAGGCCTGGGGAAATGGTTCACGATGGAGACAAAACAGTGTAGAAAAGCATTCACTGGGCTGGGAGTTGGAAGATTACAGAATTTGGGTTTTAATTATATTCATTGTACCTCTCCGTACTACCTTGCAGAAATCACAGCCTCTCTCTGCCTTTGTTTCCTCATCTTCAGATGAAGGACTGGTGGTTTCTAAGCTCCCTTGAACACTAATGTCCTAGGATGCTATAGGATATAATTGTGTTCAGGTATGAAATTACTAATATGAGCACCCAGTGTCTCATGGGAAAAGGATAACCAAATATACAATAATTCAGCTCCTGACAATTTATGTAAAATTTACCAAAAGAAAATATGGTAGGGCCAGTGCAGAAAAAAATGAATTCAACTATACCATTAAAACTACATGCTTCATTTACATGACAGCAGCTATTATTACAGTCTGTCGATGTGTTAGGCCCTTCACCATGTTCTTTTATGTGAGTGAATGAATTATGGGTAGCAAAATGTACTAGGACTACTTTCTCCAATTTTGCCTTCATTCTGGCTTGTGTGGTCTTAGGAGGAAGTTTCCGGTTGAAAGACAGTAAAGCATTTGCCAATGAGTGGTATTTGTGGGACAGGCAAGAGTCTCCTGAGTGAACCTCATCAGAGAGTCAGAATCTGCCTTATTCTCCTGTCTCCAGGTTGGTGAAGGCAGAAAACGTAAAAGTGGCAGAAACACGTTTAGAGCCAAAACATTTGCTTCACATAGACACTATCAAAGTGTGATCACAACTAAAAGTTAACCACTATTTTTCCAGTTCCAAAAGCACATCTGTCTCCTTTTTCTATAAAATGCTTGGTACCTTTAATTTAATTTCATCTTAAAGCTCCTTCTCTGTAGCTTAGGAAGAGCTATTTTTCTTTCACTACTACCTCCCTGACACTTCCAGCTTCTCACGCAGTTTTAAATCAAAACTCTGTGTCTTGTTTCTTACCCCTTTTTAGTATGGTGAGTTCCAGTTGTCATTTTCCTTACTCTTTAACAGAATGGGAATTAAGAGTATACATGCTAAAACTGAAACATTCCCAATTTTAGAGGAGGGAAATAGATCTTGTCTAAAAGACCAGGAGAAATCTAGTGAAAAGACCAATTTCTTAAAAACAAAAGAATAAAAACAAAACCGTCATGATAAAATGTGTGAAATAACAGACTGAAAATACAGAAAATCTTTTATTTCAGACTTCTCGATAGCATAAAGCTTATTACAAATTTTCAAACGCAGTGAAGGTTTTAGAATGTGGACATTTCTCAATATTTTCAAAGTTTCTGTCTACCTGAGGTTAAATCCGTTGAAAAGACTCCTCTACAGTAACAGTATTGAAAAATTTCTTAAAGAAACTATTGTGCACTCTTGCCTTATTACTCAGTTAATCCTGATCTATATTTAGAGAGCAATTCCAGCCAGGTTGAGGCTTCAAAGGAATGAGCACAAATATTTACCATGTCCTGTGTAGTATAGTTTTGGTGATAAAAAATTCATTTTGGAAAATATCATTGAAGATAGAGTATAAGCAAATCTCGGCAACCGTCAAATGGATAAATAGAAGGTTAACAAGAATAGTGATAAGGCAGGCTGTGTTCTTATTAAAATTTAAAATAAAATAAATTCAACAAAATGAACAAGGGTCCCAACATCAGTTCAAAATGTGGACATATGAACTCTGTCCAGAAAAATTCAAGCCATTGCTAACGTAACGAGAACGGTTTGCTCGGCATCAACGTAACCTGGCAGTCAAGAAGAGTAGACTGGAATGTGCATGTGTGAACCATGACAACTTCACTGTACTGGTCAGTGGTGGGGAGAGATGCCATTGAGTGAACCATGTGTGTTGTGTGGCCCTTGTACTCAAAGTGACTGAGTGAACAGAGCAATGAATCTGCATCACATTTTGTGTTAAGCTTGAACATTCCTACATGGAAATATTGGGATGATTCAGAAGCCTGCAGCTTGGGCAACTGGTGGCAGCTTCATCACGATAACACACCCGCTCATGCATCATATCTCCTGCAGAGATTTTGGTGAAACATCAAATCACGCAGGTGATTTAGCCCCGCTTCAGCCCAGACTTGGTGCTCTGTGACTTCTGGCTTTTCCCAAAACTAAAATCACTTTTGAAAGGTAAGAGATTTCAGACCATCGATGAGATTCAGGAAAATACTATGGGGCAGCTGATGGCAATTGGGACCTCAGGAGAACTATGTGAGGTCCCAAGGAGCCTACTTTGAAGGGGACTGAAGGCATCATTGTCCTGTGTACAACATTTCTTGTGTCTTGTGTCTTCTTCAATAAATGTCTCTATTTTTCCATAGTACTTGACTGGATACTTTCTGGACAGCCCTCCTTACATACATAACTGCTCCTTCTGATGAGCTTGTCTTGATTTTAACGATTCATCCCCAAACCTGCACAGACTGATAACTCATTGATGGGATCTACTGCAAACAACTTTAATCTTGAAGTATAAATTATAATATCAAACCAGGATGTGTTGATAGTGAAGCTTAAAATATTCTTTGTGAAGTTTCAAGGTCCTAGGCCTTTTTGCCCTCTGATCCATTCCTGGTTCTTCTTTCCCCGTCTCCGCTCTGTCGCAAGGAGCTGGTCCTGCAAGCGGCATTTCCTTACATTCCTTGGGAGCTGGCTGCCAGCTGGTTGTGACTCATGCAGAGAAACTGGGAGAGTGGAGAGCTGGAGGATGGGAAATGCAGTATATTCCCCCCTTTTTGCCCCCATGCTTCTGCCAAGTGCCCCACGACTTATGACCCTGTGCTCCAGTAGCTTTGCCCTTTCCCTTTATTCCTTCAGTTTAATCGCTTTTTCCTCGTGAAAATCACTGTCCTCTTTGTGATTTCTCAGGCCTCACATCACCTGTTTTACAAATTGAAATACGTGAATTACATTCTCCTTGTGTTGAATACTTAGAGCTGTTTCTGTTTTCCTAGTTGGAGCCTGACTCCATGCATCCTATTGACAGGCATTATTGAATGATACACAGGCAATACTACTGTTTCTTTATTTTCTTTTGGTAGACATTCTTTTTAAAAATGTGCTATCTAAAAATGTTAATAAAGAGTTCTGTCCTCAGAAATGTGAAACTCAACCTATTTTCCACGGACATAATATTAAAAACTGTGAACCAAAAATATTATATACTTTACTATTCATTAACCAGAACAGAGCTAATATTTAGCAGAGACTGATACATACATTCCTTGCTAAAAGTACGGGCGCAAAGATACCTTTCAAGGCTTAATTTTCGTCACACACCGTCTCTAAGGCTCACTCATTTACCAGTGGTTTGTTTTCCTCTTCATATCTTAGAGAAGAAAATAAAATTTTTTTTAAATGTCTGTATTACTAATTTGAAATATCCTGTATGTGAATTCTTGGGATAATATTTTGAATTCTAAATTGTGCCTACACTGTTTTTCTCCTTGCATTTTTTTGCTATTGCTTCTTTTCTACTCCCTCCCCATGCCAATAAGCAAGTCTCCTGCTAGATATTCATTATCTCCAGAAGAGATCAAAAATGGGGGGGGGCAAACAAAAGTGTTATATGAGTATTTCTGAATTTGTTTTTTTGTTTTTTAAAAATTATTTTAATGATTACACTGTTGCAGTTGTCCCATTTTTTTCTCCCCTTTATTCCCCTCTGCCCTGCATCCCCCCTCCCACCATCATTCCCCAACTTAGTTCATGTCCGTGGGTTGTACACATAAGTTCTTAGGCTTCTCCATTTCCTATACTATTCCTAACTTCCCCCTGTCTATTTTGTACCTACCATTTATACTTCTTATTCTTTGTATCTTTTCCCTCATTCTCCCCTCTCTCCCTCCCCACTGATAACCCTCCATGTGATCACCATTTCTGTGATTCTGTTCCTGTTCTAGTTGTTTGTTTAGTTTGTTTTTGTTCTTGTTTTTTAGGTTCAGTTGTTGATAATTGTGAGTTTGTTGTCATTTTACGATTCATATTTTTGATCGTCTTCTTTTTCTTAAATAAGTCCCTTTAACATTTCATGCAATAAGGGCTTGGTGATGATGAACTCCTTTAACTTGACCTTATCTGGGAAGCACTTTATCTGCCCTTCCATTCTAAATGATAGCTCTGCCACATAGAGTCATCTTGGATGTAGGCCCTTACCTTTCATGACTTTGAATACTTCTTTCCAGCCCCTTCTTGCCTGTAAGGTTTCTTTTGAGAAATCAGTTGATAGTCTTATGGGAACTCCTTTGTAGGTAACTGTCTCCTCTTCTCCTGCTGCTTTTAAGATTCTCTCCTTATCTTTAATCTTGGGTAACATAATTTTGATGTGCCTTGGTGTGTGCTTCCTTGGGTCCAACTTCTTTGGGACTCTTTGAGCTTCCTGGACTTCCTGGAAGTCCATTTCCTTTGCCAGGTTGGGGAAGTTCTCCTTCATTATTTTTTCAAATAAGTTTTCAATGTCTTGCTCTTCCTCTTCTTCATCTGGAACCCCTATGATTTGGATGTTGGAATGTTTAAAGTTTTCCCAGAGATTCCTCAGCCTCTCCTCAGTTTTTTGAATTCTTGTTTCTTCATTCTGTTCTGGTGGAATGTTTATTTCTTCTTTCTGCTCCAAATTGTTGATTTGAGTCCAGTTTCCTTCCCTTCACTGTTGGTACCCTGTATATTCTTCTTTATTTCACTTTATGTAGCCTTCACTTGTTCCTCCATTTTGTATCCATACTCCACCAATTCTGTGAGCATCCAGATTACCAATGTTTTGAACTCTGCATCTGATAGGTTAGCTATCTCTTCATTGCTTAGTTCTATTTTTGGAGCTTTGATCTGTTCTTTCATTTGGGCCATATCTTTTTTTTTTTTTTTTTGGTCTCAGAATGCCTATTACGTGAGGGGTGGAGCCTTATGTATTTGCCAGTGCAAGGCAACCCACATCACTGTGTTGTGGCGCTGTGTGTAGGGAAGGGGTCTTAGAGGGAACAGTGCCACTTGCTTGGCTCTTGGCCGGCTCTCAGTTGCTTCCCCTGCTACCCACAAGGAAATTGGGCCCTCCGGGTGCTGATTCCTGGGTGGCTGGGTTTGTGTACGTTCTAGGAGCCTGTGGGTCTCTGAAACGAACTCTCCTGTGAGACTGGCAGTTTCTTCTGCCGCTCTGACCCCCATGGGTTTTTACCTATAGAGGTTTTGAGGCTTTCTTTTCCTGTACCAGAACCCTGGGTTGCACGGTCTCTTTCACTTCCAAGTTGTTCCTCCCAGTTTATCCACACACAAATGTGGGACCACCCAGTCCACTAGTCACTGCCTGGCCCTCCCTGGTCCACCAGCGCTGCACATCCCCTCCACTCTGGCTGCCCATCTCCACCCCTCCTACCTGTCTGAATGAATGTTTTTTCTTTCACTCCTTGTTTGTTGGACTTCCATACAGCTTGATTTTCTGGCAGTTCTGGTTATCTTTTGTTTTTAAATTTGTTGTCCTTCTTTTGGTTGTGCGAGGAGAAAAAATGTATCTACCTACACCCCCATCTTGGCCAGAACGGTTTTTGGGGTTTTTTTTGACAATTTTATTTTTTTCATTGTATTTTTTCCAATACCGTTTAACCCTCTTATGCTCTCCTTCCCCCTACAGTCACCACACTTGCATATCCCCGAGTCCTATTTTCTTTCTGCTCAGTCTGTCCACCACCTAAACCACCCACCTCCCACCACTGTCAGCCTGCTCTCTAGCTATGAGTCTGTCTCTATGTCGCATGTTAGTTCAATTTGTTCATTAGATTCCACATATAAGTGAAATCATAATATTTGTCTTTCTCTGACTGCCTTATTTCATTCAGCATAATGTTCTCCACGTCCATCCAGGCTGTCACAAAGGGTAAAATTTTCTTCTTTTTTATGGCCGAGTAGTATTCCATTATGTTAATGTTCTATAGTTGTTTTATCCACTCATTTACTGATGGACACTGGCTTTGTTTTATAAAATCTTTAATTCTCAGGGGAAGGGGTTACAGGACATAACTTAAGTATTTGAAGAGTCATTAGAGGTAAAAAAAAAGTCTCCCTGAAAATGGAAAGAGGATCCCCATTGTGCACATAGAAGGGGAAAGAGAAACAGAATGAACAAGGAGCAGGGACCTGACAGTAGAGAAGAGGCCCAGGGTAGACTTGGCAAAGCAGTCCTGTGCGATCATGGTTCTCGCATCCAGGCGCACTATGGGAGAGGAATCATCGCACAAATACTACCTAGACTTCGCCCCCTTGTATTAGGAATTGCGCTAATTTTTCCTTCCATTGACCAGTCAGCAACCCAGGTAGCCACACTGACTGGTCAGGACTTTTGTGGGAGCCACAAAGATCTCTTCCATATTTTCTTGTGTATTTCCCATACTTTAATTTGCACTTGAGCAAGGAAAGATGTAAACTGCCACTACAGGCAAGAGTGTGCTAGAGAGTATAGCCACTGTAGAACTAGTGGATCCAAAGGATGAGAGAGGAGAAATTGGATATTGAAGATACATGAGTCTGCATCAAGCTGCTCTTAGAACTAGACCTATCACCTGGCTCTCAAATTTTCTGAGTAAAGCAGTTCTCTTTTAAAGTCATTTGTGATTGGCCCTTGCTGGTGGGACTCAGTGGGTTGAGAGTCCCCCTGTAGACTCATAGGTCTCCAGTTCAATTTCCGATCAGAGCCTGCAAGAGGATACCAGTCTATGTTTCTCTCACACACCAGTGTTTCTCTTTCTTTATTCTTCCTCCTTCCCTTCTCTCTAAAAAAATAATAAAAAATAAAATCTTTAAAAAATAGTCAATTGGGATTGAATTTTCTGTCATTTGCATTAGAAAGAGTCCTAACTGATACACTTGTCCCTAATAGCTGTTCAAGACCTTTGTACTAGGACATAATAAATATGAAATTTACATGAGGACTAATATCCATGCATACATATAGGATATCAATTTATTATGTTATCGATACTGGACAGGTGAGAGGGATTTATATTATCACATAGGAAGTGACATGTTAAAACCAAATGGAAGTGCCCATTTTTGGCTGAACCTCCAAGGAGGATGAGACTCTTCTGGCCACAGAGACGTTAAACCCTTCTATCACTGCAAGAGAAAATTTAGTGATCGAAGCTGGAGACATGAAACATGGCTGCCTCTAGTCCTTGTGTATTTCCCACCCTTTAATTGCTGCATGCTGCTTCCACCTTCCAGTCTTAGTCAGCTAATAAATAGTTCCCCAAATGGCCCATGCTGCTTCTTGCATTAGTACGTTTGCATTAAGTCTTTCCTCAGGCTGGAATGAGCTCCCCATACTGTCTGTGCTTCAACACTCAGCTCAGGTGCCCCAGCTTCTGTGAATTTTTACTTGACATCAACACTACCCTGCCCCTGACACCTCCCGCCCGCAGACTCTAAAATTGATGACTGACTTGTCATATGATATACATTCTTCTATCATGACCTATATGTAATTTTTAAATTTCTCCATCTCCCCTGCTATACTAAGCTCCACAAGTGCAGGAATTCTCTCCAATTCATCTTGAAATTTTTAGGGGCATGGCCATTAGGCTATCCTACAATTATTTGTGAATAATAAAAATAATTGAATATATGAAATGAATGAATGTGGAAGCAGAAAGAATCATCCATTTTTATAGATGAAACCTTAGAGTTAATCTAATCCTTGTGGATTAAATATTTACCACAATAACAGAAATGGCAAAGGTATAAATTCTGAGAGTGGAATGTTAACTTTCATCAGAAGTCATCATAATATAGCATTCTTTATATTATTCTTGCATAGATATAGCAATATGTTACCAAGTTTAGGAATTCTCATTTTTTGGCTCTGACCAGGTAGCTCAGTTGGTTAGAGCATCATCCTGATACCCCAAGGTTGTGGGTTAGATCCCTAGTCAGGGCACATAAAAAATAAGCAACCCGTGAACGCATAATTAAGTGGAACAACAAATCCATGTTCCTCTCTGTCCATTCCTCCCTCTCTCAAATCAAAAGTTTTTTAAAAAGAATTCTCATTTTTAAAATTTGGCTACCTTTCTTCTGTCTTTTAAATATAAGACATTCTTTCTTTTCCCTTTAAGTATTTTTTCTTATACATGTCTGTTTGTTCCCCAGACCTACGTAGTATACAAAACATTATGTGTACTATGTAAGTCTGGTATTTTATTATAGACAAGAACCAAAACATTAGTTCAAATAGCAAATAAATTCAGAAACTTAAAAGAACCAAGCTAATTATAACTGGAAAAATGACCCTTCACCCACTTTACACACACACACACACACACACACACACACACACACAGACTCATTCATATCTATACTCTTTAATAATTTCAACACCTTGTGTTGGAAGGGAGTTGCTGTCACTTGAAAAGGTTACTGTAATGCATTCTGTTTCTTATAAACCTATAGAAACCTGAGCATGGTTAGAAGCAGGAGAATGAACGAATTGGGAATCAACATAGCTCTGCATAAAAATGCAGCCAGTTATCTTTATTTAGGCTAGACTCAGTGCAGATTATGTTATATTTGGAGAAATGTTTCTCTTCCTTAATGTGAATGCTCTTGATAATTAGTATTTGCCCTTGTGAGGTATGTATGTATAGAATTCAATGGGTGATAAAGAAGAATAAGGTGGTAAATCTTCACTGCTACCAATAGGCAAAAATTGAAATGCAAACTAGCAGGGACTGTGCAGTTAGAGGCCTATAATATTATTTTCGACAGCCTAACTCAGACTTTGGGAAAGGTATTACTACAAATAATATCCTGTGGACTGCACTTGCTGGGAAAGAGTAATGGGCCCTCCATGAGATCATACCACAGTGAATAGGGCATAAGGTATTGAAGATATATGTAGTGAAGAGGTATGAAGAAAGGTGCTTTCTTAAGAAGAAAGTAAATAATGGTGGACCCTGAGATGGGACTTGAGACAAGGAAGCAAGGCAAGGAACTGGGGTCTCTTCCTTAGGGATCTCTGGACGAATATTAAGGTTTCTGCTCTTTTCCTTTGAACTACTGGGAAAGTTTATTTCATGAACGGTTTTTCATCTTTCTTCCATGCTTGAATTCCCTTCATTTGTTTCTAGCCTTTGGTTGTCATGAGCGCTTGCACAGACTTATGTGGTGGAGGTATGGGGCAATCAAGGAAAAGAACAACACAGAGAACAGTAACCTGCACATCGCAGCTCTCCAGGACTAGTGTTGTGGCCCTGAGGCAGGAAAGGAAGAAGCTCGGAAAATTCCCTGGCACATGGGATGAGGAAACTGATTCAAACTGGCCCCATCCAATGCTCTAAACCACCTGCCTTCTTCTACCTTGCATGACCACCCCCTTAAGCACGAAACCCTCAGGACAATGAGGTTCTGATAAGCATTGAATGATCTTAGGAACAAGGCCTTGGGTCTTTGACCACAAAGACAAAGCTTTGGTCAAACTAGAGATAACAACTAAGCCTCAGTTGTGTTTCAGCTTCAGACCCAGAAAAGCAGCAAAACCAGATGAAGCAATGCCATGGCTGGCATCAGGACAAGATGCAATGACCAATGACCTCCTAATCTAGCACTGACAGATTAGTAGAGATCATATCCCTGAAAGGACACACCTGGAAAGCTAATGAATATTCTATTGAGATCCTCCCCTAAAATTTCTGCCTTTAGTAAACAGATAGAAACCCTTAAGATAGAGGACCCAGTGGATGGGTGCACTCACGCGCATACTCTCTCTCACTCTCCCCCTCTCCAGAGCACTCCTACGCCTTCACATCCTTTCTTTCCTAAGGCATGTATCTTTGCTTTCTTTTTCCAAGGTCCCTTCTTTTGCCTCTGTAACTTGGTTCCTGAGTCCACACAGCCCAACTGGCTCACTTAATCTGCCTCTGTGACTTTCTTTCTAAAAGGCTAAACAAACTTCTCGCACTAGAGTTCTAGCTCTGAATTCTTTGCTGAACTCAAGGACCAAGGTCTAACATGACTGCTCACAGTTACAACTTCTGGCAAGTATTAGGGAAATAAGTGTTGGCCTGAGAGGAAACGTGGAGGAGAACAAAGGCGCTGATTGGTCTGTAGACAAGCAGACAACTTGGGGGCAGACATGAGAGTGGAGGTGGGAGTAAAGTCTTTGCCAAGAGTATCAGAACCTCCTGTCAGTTGTACCTTTGAACCCTGAATCCCTGTACCCCCACTTTCCTCCCCCTAAAAAATCTGGATATTCCTTTCCCCTTCCTTCAACTCATTATTTTTGTACCTGGATTTTTTGGCAACAGCCATCTGTGTTGTCTCCTGTCACCAGTGGCTTTCTTGCTGTGTTCTGGTTCTGACAACACAATCACAATGGTTGTCTTTCTAAAGTCTGTTGACCTGCGACCCTCCCCTGCCAATACTTCTAGTAAGAAACTTCATTCTGCCTATTGTTGTCTTCAGGATTTTTACTGAAAGTTGCACCTTTCACTTGGACACTTAGGTATTCAAATTAAGTGCTATTAAAATTATTTGTCATGCTAATAGAATTCCATTTAAAGATTTACCCATTTAAAGACTACCCAAGTGTTCAGTATTGAGACAGATGGCACCACAGTAGAAGCAGCAATGTCCTTGAAAATCTGTTGAATTTAGGAAAATAAATGCTCCTACACAGTGATCAAAAGGCTTATGGAATATGCCTCCTTAATAAATCTGTAATTCCATCAAATATTTCTCATCCTAAATGAATCTGGGTAGGGAGAGGTAGTAATATAGAATATGATAGATAGCATGGTGGGTCTGCGAACATAAATTTTAGATACAAATGGACTAATATTGGGGCAAGGCTCTTCACCTCTGCACCTCATCTTTATCATGTTACGCCTGGTGCTTTATGACACACAGAGCTCAGTTAACTTCCTGAAAGTAAACAATATATAGCATTTTCAAAAGTTTTCTACAAAGTTAAGTTTATGCCCAAATTTCTAATATGCATAATAGCTTATAAACACATAGAAGAGAAATGAAGAACCAGAAAATATGCACCTCTATCCATCCCAGTAAGTCATACCATTGAAAAGGGACCCAAGACACATCTTTGAAATCCATTACCCTCTCTATTTTCATACCTCTGGTCTATCTTGATTGAATGGAAAGCGTAAAGCTGATATACAGAGTAGTATTCTCTTGTGTATCATAGGGAAGAACATTGCTGATATCTTCATAAATGTTATTAATATAAGATTTCTCCTATATCAACAATAATGTTATAACACATTCAACTTTGGTATTTAGTTTACATGCCTTAAATTCAAAAGCTCTTCACCCACTGCTGCCCACATATGCTGACAACTGTTCTGATCCCAGCAGGAGTAACAGATTTTATTTCTTAAGCATTGCAGAACTACAACCAGAATGTTATTATTAGATGAAAGAACGCATACTGGCTTTGCTATAGAGAAAAAAGAAAGAATCAAGATGAAAATAATCTAGGCTATTTTAAAATGCCCCACATTTTCAATATTATAATTCAATTTAGTTCTCAAAGGTAATATATTCAAATGGCTCAAAATTCAAAAAGTACACTATTGTATGCAGAGAACAATTTCTGTCATTTTCTTGTTCCCCTGCCATTCAGTTCTTTCCACATGAACCCATTGTCATAAAATATTTGTAATTTCTCCTAGAGATAGCCTGTGAACACACAAGCAAATATAGCATACGTACATGTTTAAGAATGTGCATTTTTTATTTTCCCTTAACACTTTATTTTGGAAATAGTTTTGTATCAGTACACAAAGGAATTTTAAATTATTTTTTCCTGGTTGCATATTATTCCATTGCAAGAATATTCAAAATTCATTTCACCAGTACCAAGTGAATGAGCATTTAACTTGTTTCCAGTCTTTTACTAATGCAGATATTCCCAAACCTACAGATATTCCTTTAATATAAACTAGAGGTTGAATTGCTTGGCTAAAACTGTTAGTCATTTTTAAGGAATGTAATTTACTCATTTTTAAATTGTGATAAAAATTCAGAAGGAACAAAAACATAACATTTTGAAAAATAAGTTTTCCTCATATCCCTTTGCCTAACCATACACTTCCTTTTCCCAGAAGCAATTATATATGTCTCTAGCTTCTTGTGTATTCTTTTCTTCCCATCCTTCCCTTCACCAAGGCCCCTGGCAACCACCATTTTATTTTTTTCTCTACGACTTTGACGTACACGCCTCATATAAGGGAAATTATGTAATATTTTTTCTTTTGTACCTGCTTATTTCTCTTAGTATATTGTATTCAAGGGTCATTCATGTAAAAGTAAGTGTCAGAATTTCATTCCTTTTTAAGGCTGAATAATAAATAATCCATTGTACGTATTATATATATACCACATTTTGTTTATCTATTCTTCTGTCAGTGGATGTTTGTTGTGTTTTTGTGTTTTGGTTGTTGTGAATAATGCTGCTATAAACATTGGTGTGTCATAATTTTAATTTATACTATCATATTTTTATTTTCAAGAGTTCTCTGCATGTTCCATTTGTGTAGTATCTTGTTCTTTTTTCAAGGCTATAAAATCTTAAATCTCTGAGGATATAAAGTGGAAATGTATGTGTATATACGTAGATATACTTGTATGAATATATATATATGCATATAAATTTATTTTTTCCTGCATCATGGTACCCATTTCCTCTAAGTTGCATTTGATTGCTTGTTTACTTTGGTCTCTCTTTTCCATGTTAGAGGCTTTTTCAGATTGCTTATAGTCCTTGATTTCTGCTCTTGATTGAGAATGAAAAACTGAAAGCTGATTGGGAACTCTGAAAGTATGAGTACATTTGGGGCTCACCAACTTTGAGCTTTACTGCAGGGTGATCTGAGAAGGCTGTTTGTTGTGCATTCCTCCTTGTTGGGAATATATTTATGTCTTTTCAATTGGGATGGTCAGGTTACCAGAGAAAAGACCACCTACCTCCTTCCTGGAAGGTTAAGATCTGGCTGACAGTGTCCTGGGAACAAGGGTAGGAAACAATTTGAGGGGATGTTTTCAGTAGAACATTCAGATCGTCAACTGTGCCTGGCCTTTCTCAGTCCAGAATAAAACCACGGGCTTATTCCATGGAGGGGACATACATTTTCCCAATGGTATGGACTTGGGAAGGAGATCAAAGGAGATAATTCCTCCTTCTTTCAGTTTTCACCGAATCCTTTTTTAGCACTGGCTTTCCTTCCTGCACTTTCAGTTCCAGAATTACCCAGTGCTACCATTTACTGAATCTTTTGAGGATTCAGTTGTATTAATGGGGATGGATGATTCTCAACCTTCCCTATGATTAGCTTAGCATCCACTCTGTCTGGGGGCTGCCAAGTCAGTCTCGTTTCATCTACCTATTTTTTCAATTTTCAAAAGTATGTTGAGGTGTAATTCCTCTCTTCTTCCTCATCTCCTTCTGTCTTTAAAAAAAAAAGTCTTTGTTTTCACCAGATTTCCTGAAGTGGTGACAGTTAACGTCTGTGTGTATTCAATTCTTACCTTCTGCATTAGCACAGCATATTTAATGCTTTTCTGGAAAAGAGGATAAGGATCTCAGATTCAGCAAAATTCCAATAGGTTTAGGGATTTAGAATTTAGTTTTATGCCATTAACATAATATTTTGTTGAAATTCTTTTATTTCTGCATTTTAAGGTAATATTTTGAAATTGGTTTATTTCTCCACAACTAAGGCATTAAAATTGGGTCTAAATCATAAGAATGCCCATTCTGGAAAGGCAGTTGACATGTCAGCAGATAAATATATTTTTAGAGGTACCGCTTGCCTGTAAACACTTTATGAAAAGGAATAATCATTGAGAAAATTATATTTACTTATGATGGATTTTAAATTAAACATGGCTTGTTATTTTGTCCCCATTTATCAAAAAAAAAAAGGGGGGCTCCTCTAGGTGCTCTTTTTGAAGAAGTTTCACATATCTTTTCAAGGTCATTGTAATTGGTCAAAGTACTGTTGCAGTAATTGAGGTGAATTTGCAAGGAAAAAATAAACTTAAAAATACAAATGGCACCGTTTTATTACTCAGACATATCTTTTCCTCTGCTTCATTTTAGTCATAGCTATTTAATTTCCTGAAACAAAAAACAAACAGATTTTCACTAATGTCAGTGTTGCAGAGCTAGCATAGGACAGCAGAGCCAGCTGTACTCGAATTCCTCTTATGCATCATCAACAAAATTGGCAACTAAGTTCTGATTTCAGAGCCTCTATGGTTAATGATGATGTACAAGCTGTGCTTGATTTTCAGATACAAGCCTGATCTTTGCTGACAGAAAAAAATCTATTTTTGATTTGTAAATCGAGCAAATCTGAGGCAAAATTCAAGTACAGATCATGAAGATATCATTTTTAGCCTCACATTTCTAACCCTAAAACTATTTCAGTTTATTATTAGTATAAACATCATTATCCTCATAATTATTAGCATTATGATGATGGTAACTTAAGTATTTAACTGAAATTTCAGTTAAGTTTTATGAATGAGTCATATATCAGCAAGCCTTATACATAAGAATATAACAACGAAAAGGAGCAACAAAATTAATTAGCAATCAGTTTTGTTAACATCCCTGTCCTGGGTATAAGGCAAATTAGAATCATATGTTGCAAGTGATCATGGATAAAAATCTTCTGATGTTATGTAAAGAATGGTGGAACAAACAGGTGTGAAAAGGGAAAAAATGCATCCTTAATTATAAGCTCTTTGACAACAGAAATTGTTTCTCAGTCAGTGCTTAGTGTACCACTGAAAGTTTTTTAGAAGCAGCAAAAATTACCTTGTGCAAAATTATGTGGCTCTAAAATATTGTAAATGTTCTTTCATTTTGTCCCCATTAGGAGCCCCCACTACACACAGCCAGTCCTTTGATGCTACCTGCTTTCAGGAGGTAGTCTTCCCTACACCCTGTCCCCTCCTCTGTCTTGCCATTCTCTTATTCCATACCTGTCACTCCTTAACCTTATGAAAGCTTACCTGTCCTTCACCCCATTCCTTTAAGATTTTGCAAAGACATACATGTTAAGAACATGGAAATATTTATTTTTTTAAATGTTATCTTTCTAGGAGTATGAATTTGCATTTTTAAAAAGAACTGTTAAAGACCTATTACCAGTAGTTGAAATTTCACATTTTCTGAGACTCCTGGTCAAGATGGCAGTGTAGGTAAACATGGCTCACCTCCACCAACTACATCAGAATTGCAACTAAACTACAGAACAACCATCATTCAGAACTACCAGAAATCAAACTGCATGGAAGTCCTACAACTATGGAATTAAAGAAGAAACCACATCAATACTGGTAGGAAGGGCAGAGATGTGGAATGGTGTGGTCCTACACCCACGTGTGGGGGATAAAAATCAGGAGGGATATCTCATCTCTGCAGGACCCCTCCCGAGGAGCATGGGATGCCAGCCCCACACAAGGAACCCCTGCCAAGGGTTCCACTGCCAGAAGGAGAAGTCCCCATAACTTCTGGCAGTAAAAACCTGAGCAGACTGAGGCTGAGGAAGACAGAAACTTCTGGAGTCCTAGGTAGTTCCTCTTAAAGGGCTCACACATGGACTTACTTGGACTCACTCCCTCTAAGCTCTAGCATTGGTGCAGCAGATTGAAAGGCACTAGAGACATACAAGGAGAACTGAATTGTCTGGCATCAAGACGAGGGCTGGAGGGACAGTTTCTTCTCTACAGAAGTGCTGGCAGAGGCCATTGTTTCTTTTCTGAGGCCCCCACCCCAACAGAGCTCACAGGTGGGTGCCATACCTGAGAGTCCATCAACCTGGCTCACGCTGTTTGCCCCCCCCCCCCCCCCCCGGGTGATTCCCAAAGCCCTGCCCCACCCAACTTTTGGATCCACCCAAGCTGTTTCCAGTGGCTTTTTCATGTAAATGGCTTTTCTTGGCTCATGCTTCAGATTTTCCTGAATTCTCTCAAACAAGCAGCATCTGGCCTCAGCGAACCCTGTAAGTCTTCCTAAGTAGCCCCAGGCCTGGCAGTGGCAGTCGCCAGCCTTGGTTCACAACTTGGCCTTACCTGGGCACCTTCAAGCCCAGCACAAGTAGCAGCCATCTGCAGATCGCTTTGCAGCTCATGCCAGATGGTCCATTGCAGGACACAGATTGTGCCTGACCTTGGTCTGAACCTCCCAGGAGGCCCCAGAGCCAGTGTACCCAGTGGACAGCTTCAAGCCACGTCGAAGCACCATCACCCAACCACCTCCAAAAACAACACACTCAAGGGGTGGACTCAGTGGACGCCAAAGTTCTGCTGAAGGAAGTCCTTCTCTGCGGAGTGGGCCCTTGCACAGCTCATCTAGGTGGTTGGAAGTTAGTGGTCAGTGGTCGCAACCAGTCCTGGCAGCTTTTTAGATTGGCCCGACTAAATCCCTCCCACTAATGTGCCAACAGCAATCTAGACTCAGTTACAAGAGGAGGATGTACAGCCCACATGGTGGGCACATCTTAAATACTCAGCTTGGATAATAGCAGAAGCTCTGCCACTGGACCCTACAGGACACCTACTACATTAGGCCACTCTGCCAGGCCTGAGAGATGCTCTACTTAATACATAGAAACAAACACAGGGAGGCTTCTAAAATGCGGAAACAAAGAAACGTGTCTTTGGTTAAAAGGTATATTTACTGTAAGGAAGAAATGGTTTAAATAAAAAAAGATGGAGTTTCATACCAATGTACTTTTAAAAAATATATATTTTATTGATTATGCTATTACAATTGTCCCATTTTTTTCTCCCCTTTATTCCCCTCCGCCTTGCATCCCCCCTCCCACCAGCATTCCCCCCAACTTAGTTCATGTCCATGGGTCATACATATACGTTCTTTGTCTTCTCCATTTCCTATACTGTTCTTAACCTCCCCATCTATTTTTTACCTACCATTTATGCTTCTTATTCCCTGTACCTTTTCCCCTATTCTCTCCCCCTTGTCTCCCCACTGATAACCCTCCATGTGATCACCATTTCTGTGATTCTGTTCCTGTTCTAGTTGTTTGCTTAGTTTGCTTTTGTTCTTGTTTTTTAGGTTCGGTTGTTGATAGTTATGAGTTTGTTGTCATTTTACTGTTCATAGTTTTGATCTTCTTTTAGACAAAGCTCTTTAACATTTCATGTAATAAGGGCTTGGTGATGATGAACTCCTTTAACTTGACCTTATCTGGGAAGCACTTTATCTTCCCTTCCATTCTAAATGATAGCTCTGCCACATAGAGTCATCTTGGATGTAGGCCCTTACCTTTCATGACTTTGAATACTTCTTTCCAGCCCCTTCTTGCCTGTAAGGTTTCTTTTGAGAAATCAGTTGATAGTCTTATGGGAACTTCTTTGTAGGTAACTGTCTCCTCTTCTCCTGCTGCTTTTAAGATTCTCTCCTTATCTTTAATCTTGGGTAACATAATTTTGATATGCCTTGGTGTGTGCTTCCTTGGGTCCAACTTCTTTGGGTCTCTCTGAGCTTCCTGGACTTCCTGGAAGTCCATTTCCTTTGCCAGGTTGGGGAAGTTCTCCTTCATTATTTTTTCAAATAAGTTTTCAATGTCTTGCTCTTCCTCTTCTTCATCTGGAACCCCTATGATTTGGATGTTGGAGCATTGAAAGTTGTCCCAAAGGTTCCTCAGCCTCTCCTCGTTTTTCTGAATTCTTATTTCTTCATTCTGTTCTGGTGGAATGTTTATTTCTTCTTTCTGCTCCAAACTGTTGATTTGAGTCCAGTTTCCTTCCCTTCGCTGTTGGTTCCCTGTATGTTTTTCTTTATTTCACTTTGCATAGACTTCACTTTTTCCTCCATTTTGTGACCGCATTCAGCCATTTCTATGAGCATCCAGATTATCAGTGTTTTAAACTCGGCATCTGTTAGATTGGCTATCTCTTCATCGCTCAGTTCTATTTTTGGAACTTTGATCTGTTCTTTTGTTTTGGCCATATTTTTTTGTCTGGGCATTCATATTAAATTTAAGGGACCAAGTCTCAGGTATTCACCAGGGCAGGGCTACCCACATCACTGCCTTGTAGAGCTGTCTGTGGAGAAGGGGTCTGAGAAGGAGCAATGCTGCTTGCTTGGCTCTCGGTGAGCTCTCAGTTGCTTCCCCCCTACGCACAAGCAAATTGGGCCCTTCTGGTGCTGATTCTTGGGTGGGTTGGTTTGTATATGTTCTACGACCCTGTGGGTCTCTGAAACAGATACTGGCATTTTCTCCCACCACCATGACCCCTGCAGGTTTTTACCTGTAGAGGTTTGGAGGCTTTCTTGTCCCACGCCAGAACTCTGGGGTGTGTGGTCTCCATTACTCCCCTGTTGTTCCTCCTCATTTTCTTCATGCAAATGTGGGACCACCTGGTCCGCCAACCACTGCCTTGCCATGTGTTCTCTCTGCCCTGGTTGCCCATCTCCACCCCTCCTACCAGCCTGGATGAATGTTTCTTCTTTAACTCCTTGTTTGTCAGACTTCCATACTGGAAGAAAACTTCCAGTTTTCTGGGAGTTCTGATTATTTTTTGTTTTTAAATTTGTTGTTGTCCTTCTTCTGGTTGTATGAGGGGACAAAGTGTATCTACCTATGCCTCCATCTTGTCCACAGTCAAATTTTCATACCAATGTACTTTAATTGAATCAAGGCATTTTTTGTTTGTTTCTTCAATAAGATCAAATGAAGCATTCTCTTAAAGGACAGATCCATCTCTTTTTCATCATATTGCAGAAACCTCACAAGTTATAAGCAATAAACCAGTATCCCAGGTTCTAATTCACTATCAAGAAGCACATCAAATACCTTCAGATTACTAACAAAATACACCAAATTATACTCCAGGGGTCGTAAAAGGTTATTATCTCCCTATATAATGCTACCTGGCTTATTATCAAGGAATAATTTAAACATTTGGGGAATGTTTTAATAATAGCAACAAAACAACAGTAGCATCAATGATGTTTGGTATAATTCTGTAGGGTAAATTAGGGCTATGAATTAAAAATCTTTTAAAAATGAGGTTGAAAACCTGTTGTTCAGGAATCATTAAAAATGAGCATCTAAGAGACCATTTCTGGTTACAGAGTTTACTTAGAATTTGCAGCGAACTCAACCCAGGGATCTTTTAAAATTATTTCTATATATTGAGTTGAAGTTGCTCTCATAATGAGTAATTGGTGAGTGACTCTAAATGAGTCTGATATAAGACACCAGGCCCTTAAATAGGCAATTTGATGTTTAACAAAATCTAAAATCCTGCTTGATTGGAAACTGCTGAATAATTTTTAAACATTGGAGATACCTGATGTGACTGAGCCTTTGGATGTATATATGAGTGGAGTAAGAAAACCTTGCCTATTCCCATGTTTACCAGTGCTTGTCTTTTTTCTTTAGAATCCCAATGAGTTCCCAGTTATATGAAGCCTTTTTTTCCCACTTCCATCTTGAATTGGAGTCAACTCAATGGTATCAAGAACACTGAGCTTCCTGGAGAAGAGGTAGTCCCAAGCCTCCAGCTCCAGGTTAATGAGAGCCATTTGCATTCTGTATTACATTGTGGGTGCTCAAAAGCAGATATCCTCACCAAAAGTAATGCCCCATCACAGTAGTTCTATGTCAAAGTCTTCTCTCATTCCTGGATGCCACATCTAGGAGCTGCAGGAGCCAATAGATACTTGAGAGCATCGCACCTTACATCTTAAACTGGCTCTCCTCCTTCTCCAGGAAAGTATCAAACACCCATTTACCCACATTTCTGTGTCTCACCTCACTCATCGTCAGAAGACCAAGTTCACTTTGTTACCTTCTTTTTTCATTACCCATAAACCAAATCCAGCCCACTGCCTGTTTTTGTAAGTATAGTTTTATTGAAACACAGCCATGCCCATTTTTTTTTAACATGTTGTCTATGGCTGTTTTCACACAAAACAGGCAAAATTGAGTAGTTGTGACCAAGGCCATTTGGCCTGCCAAACTTGAAATATTTACTATATGGCTCTTTACAGAAAAGTTTGCTGACCCATAGCCTAGACATTCATCCTCATACTGACTTGCACATCCACTTGACCTGCCCTTTCATTCCTGCTGCCATCCCAATCCCTTGCACTCAATTACCTGAAGCTAACAGTTCATCAGCAACACCCATGTCGGTGTCCTTAACTTGATCTATGAATGTTCCTTTTGCTTTTTGTAAGATGCTTTCTTACTCTGAGTAAAACGTGGATGTATCCTCTTGAAATAACTTCTGTTATGTCATAGTATAAGCTGTTTTTCTTTAACATTCTACGTGACGACAGGCCTGATCCTGGAGTAGCTGTTCTCCATGCTCTCCAGTGCCACTTCCATATCAGCTCCCTTCCCTCACCCTTCCAAACTCCCAGCTCTTTGAAGTTTGTGCTGCCAGACTTTGTCATCTACTACTCCTTGTTGTTGTCATCTAGAGAACTCTGTTGCCTTCTTATTTGATAACATTAGCACCTAATGTATTACCTTTTTTATTATGCCACCGTTATTCTCATGGACTTTCTTCTTACTGACTTAAACACCTGCATGGATTATACATCTAGTACCTTAGACTCTTAAGTTTCTGGACTTCCCCACCTTATAGAATAATGTTGTTTTTCACCCACCTTTAGCCACCTTTTCATACGATCATACATTTAACCTTGGGATCATCAGTGAATCCATCATCTTCAAATCTTAAGTTCAAGGATGCCACTCTCTGACTCCTGTCACCCAACAGCTCACTAAATCAGGTACATGTACACAAGCAACATTTTGAGTTTATTAAGACTTTCCAATCTGCTGAGATTGTGACTATATCATTGTCAGTCTGCCTTCCTCAGGCCCTGTCTTTCCTCTATACCCATCTTTGATTCTGTGATACATTATTAAGACACTCTGACAACACCTTTTACTCCCTTCTCTCTGCCACCTCATTTACTAGGTTGAGCTGCAACCCTGGGTACCATCAATAATTCCCATGCACCAAAACAAATAGACGTTGATGAAGACACAATAACTATGCTGGCCAGAAACACTTTAAAATCTGGCTATACATCTCAAATGGGTAGTTGTATTAGTCAGAATTTTTCAGAGAAACAGACCAATAGGTAGATAGATAGATAGACAGATAGACAGATAGATAGATGATAGATAGTAGCTAGATAGGTAAATGTATTATAAGGAATTAGCTCATGCAGTTATGGAGTCTGAGAAGTCTCAAGATCTGTGGTCACCAAGCTGCAGACCCAGGAGAGCAAATTATGTAGTTCTAGTCCCTGTCCAGAGGGCTGAGAACCAAGAAAGCCAATGGTACAAGTTTTAGTATGAGTTCAAGTCTGAAGGCAGAAGACCTGTGTCTCAGCTCCAAGACAGTCAGGCAAAGAGGGAATTTTTCCTTCTTCAGCCTTCTTGTTTTATTTGGGCCGTCAATGGAGTGGATGAGCCCACCCACACCGGGGAGGACAGCCTGCTTCACTCAGCCTACAGATTCAAATGTTAACCTTATCCAAAACACCCTCACAGACACACCCAAAATAACATTTAATCAAATAGCTGGGAACCCAGTGAAGTTGACATAAAATTAACCATCGCAGAAGTCAAGAGCAATCTTATTACTTCTATAAGACTTTTGCATTCCCCCTTTCCCAAATGATACTTTACAACTTGTCTTTGCTTCTTATGTCCCCTATCTCCTTTCCCTCTCTGCTTATAATGTTGTTTCATAAGTCATTGAGAAAATGGAAATAAATGAGAATTCCCTCACCTTTTCAACCTAAAATTGTCCACCCACCTCATTCTGTACCTGTTCTTGACTGTCTAGTTTTATCCTCGAGCAAGTGTCTCCATTGCCATCAGTGACAGGCCCCTCTAGTTTTGCTCTGGATCCCGTTCTCCCTTGCCTTCTCGTGGGCTTGGTTTCTCAGTTATCTCCTCACCCTCTCCTAAATCACCCTTTCTCTACTCAATGACTCCCTTTGCCATAAACCACCTCTAATAACTCTTAAACGCACACCAACAGCTACAGCTGCAACCATAACAACAGCAGCAACACCAGGAAGAGACCCTCACTTCACTTCATGTGCCCTTCCAATGGCCCCTTGGGGCTCCGCTGAAATGTTTTCTCAGAGGAGCCTTTCTGGACACTCATTTAAAGATGTCACACAGTTACTCTTGATCCCATCATTCTGTTTGAAGTCTGTGCATTGCATTTATCACTCTGTTATATGTATATCTGTTGACGGTGTCTGTTTACTGTTCCTCCCTCCAATATTACATTAGCTCTATGAAAGCAGGTAACGTCTCTGTCTTTTCATTTCTTTATTATCATCACATGTGAGAGACATAGAGTGCCCTTAACATGGTTTTTTTAAATAATTGAATAAATGAACTAGTTTCTGTTTTTTCTGATTGCTACTAGACCATAGGATTCGGGAGGAAAAGGATTTTGTTTTGTGTCTTATCTGTTTGCGTAGTTGGTTTCATAAAAACTTTGAATGAGTGAATGAATCATTGACATAAATGAGCAATAACCTAAAGATAAAAGTTATTAACTAACATGATGTTCTACTTTTAAAATTTGCATTGGCATTTTTACTTAAAAAAAAATCAGAATGATTTCTTTTAGGGTTATACTAATTCCTCTAAAACTAGTGCTAATTTGTGTGACTTATACATATGCATCTAAATTAATTTTTCTAACTTTAACTAAAGCTTATAAATAAATAAGTATACATATATGTATGTAGATGGATGGCTATATATACACCTACCCACACATATATAAAACATATGTTAGTCCTGCTCTAAGAATCTGCCAAAGTTTCTTGGTAAGACTTGCCAATTGCAATCATGTGACAGGATGACAGTTCTCTTCTCTGGGAGAAGTCCAGACTTCCAGTGTCTGGGACAGAAATAATATAGACCAAGAAACATATATAGCTGATGATAGATGATTTTTGGCTCCTGTAATGTGAGGCTTGTTCTTATTGGGAGACTTCAAAAATCATTAGAGCAGGAATTTTTTTATTTCTCCTCAGCAGAAAATTTCTTTCTTGTGTTTCTGTATTCAGGCACACTGTAAAGGCAATTTACCTGGTCAGTGGGTTTATATTAATCTATGCCACCCAGTGACAGCATGAGATCTATGGCCAGGGTAGTTGCCTTACTTTTACCAGCATAGTATGTATCCAGATAAACGCAATTGTAGATGCTTTCCTGTTACCAGTAATATAGTACTGCTTAAAAGTGAAGATATTGTCACTCTCAGGTGGAATTGATTCTGAGGAGATGACAGGGACGCTTCCATGATTGCATTTATTCACACAAAGGAGGTAACAGGAATGCTTTCTGCTATAAACAACAAAAGAATCAACTAACAGTGGCTTTGACAGAGTTGGGTTCAGTGGCTCAATGACACATAGGCTGCCATCTCTGCAATTCTGCTGGCCTTCCCATCATAGTCAAGTGATAACTACAGCACAAAAATGTTTGGCACACTTGTTCTAGCAAAAAAAAAAAAAAAAGGAAGTGTTCAAATGCAGCAAAAAAGAGGTGGTATGGGTTAGGGAGTTTCTCCTTGTATATTGTCCTCTTATTAAAGAGAGAAAAACTCTTCCTTGAAAATCTTCAACAGACTTCTCTGTACATCTTACTGGCTACAAGTTGGTCCCATTAAAGTGCTTAGAACAGTTACTAGAGCCACCTTTCCTAAGAACGAGGGATTTTTGTTTGATTTCAAAACAAATTATGGGCTTCATTTGAGAACAAAAGGCGGGGTAGCTTTGCGTGGCAAGGAATGATGTGCCTCCCACAGAGGTCTGCCGAGAACTCCCATGAGGTTTCGCAGAGGAGATCATGCTTATGTTGAATCCTGAATTCAAGTAGAAGTTGAAAGTCTGGAAAGGCTGAGAGGCAGTGAGAGCTGCTCTGCAAGTATATGGAAAAATCAGACAATTACAGTCAATAGAGCTGGGCGTTCTACGTGTATAGAATAGTGAGCGAAGCCACTGCCAAGGTTGACAGAAGCCATGCCATGAAGGCAGCGTGGAAGCAGGAAATCAAGCTCTCACACCTTTAGGTGTGCTGGCAAGTTGCACATAAATACCAGACCAGGCTTTTCCTCCATGAGTGGTTGATAAAATCAAAACATTTCAAGGACAATACTGTCCTCTCTCTATTTTGAGGAAGAAAGGGGAGAGCAGTCATTACTTAGGATACCTTTCTCTCTCCCTAGCTAAATCTTGGTTGGGGATCTTTCGGCTATTTGCTAAACCAGATTTTACTCAATGGGGTATGGAGACTCAGAGGGCTTGCCAATTATACTTCCTCTGCTGAAACCTTTGGAGGAAAGAAGTTTAGTGGTTGGAATAAAAGCAGTCCTGTTACGTTGATCATTATTTATTAGACCAAGTGATGAGTACCTGAGCCTAAAACTTCCCAATACGAAGGCACCTTATTGGGTATTGACAGACCAACACAACCAAAGTTTTTTAGAAACATTAGCAGAGTCAGGGATGGGTGGATGCCAGGAGTGTCCATGGTAGAAACAAGGTGCAGAGGAGGGAGGAGAGAGCAGAGAGAGAAAGACATAGAAAATAAGAAAAAGAGGGAAATTAAACAATAGCTGAGCTCTAACAATCAACACAGTAAGACTTAGATCTTGGAAACTGGAAGAAGAAACAGCAAGTGGCAACTATTGAACAGTTATTTAGTGACCTGGGTCATATTATCATCATCATTATCATCAGACCACGGGAATCACCTAATCTATTTTCAAAATGTGATTTAATCTTATTTTCACCAAAGAATATAGTCAGATAAAATGTAGTCAGATAAAATATAGTCAGATAAAACTATCGATGAAGGTTGCAATTGTACGTTATTTTGAATCAAGTTGAATTACTGCTCACCCTCTAGGGTGAGTATCCGAGGTGAGAGGCCTTTGAGACTAGTCACATCAATGTTTCCTTTCTGTGAACTTGTGACGAATGACTCATAAGAGAATTCTCTCTTTCTTCTCTGGATTGTTCTGAATAAGAAAGCAGCAGTCAAAATGGAACCAGGTATCACTGAGGCAACAAGAGAAAGAGAAATAATGTTTAGTTATTAGCAACTGAGGGCCAGAGGAGACAGGAGTCGTGCCCAGCTGAGGAGTATAGCCTGAAGGGCAAATAGAAGCAGATTGGAGAACAGGAAAGAAATCTGGGGGGAAGCAGGGAACAGGGTCCTCTTCCAGCTGAAGCATACTTGTGTCCCCCAGAAGAGTAGCTCTCCATGTGGCTACTCAGAATTACCTCGATGGAGTACTTTGAAAAACCCCATTTCTGGACCTTACTCAAGTCCTGCTGAATCAGAATAAAACCTTTTATGTAGCTGGTCCAGCACCCACCTGTGTTTTCACCTGTCCACGTGAGAAACCCTCGTGTCACGATGGCAACAGTCCTTTGTTGAGAGGGGCTGTCTTTTGTTCGCAGACCATGGACATCTGAAGTTTTTACTTGAGTGTTATTCCTTTCATGAAACTGTTGTGACAAAACATGGTGCTTTTAAAAAATGTTCTTAGCAAAATAAAAATTAGTAAAATGATTGCTAGGTTTTGACATTGGGTAATCTACAAACATCACTATCACTAGTTTTCTGACTTTAAAATAAGAGTAATAAAATGTAACATCATTGTTTTGCGTGAACTAAATCAGATAACATGTATAATATGCCTGACACATAAGAAACACTCAAAATTTTGTCTTCCAAAGTAAGATGCTTTGGTTTGCAAAGTTTGACTCCTGCTTAAACAATAAAGATAATCTGTTGTTTCAAGTAAGTGGAAAGTCTAGATCTGTGGCCATCAGGTATTGTTTAATCATGACTCTGGCTCAATGATTCTTTCTGTTCTCCCTTCTGTGTTTTGGTTTTGCCTCTGGGCTAGTATCTCAAGGTGCCTGGCAGGATCCACGTAGTGTAAGAGAATGCTGTTCTTGAAACCAGAAACAAAATCCCATCCCTGAGGAGACTGGACCACCCATAAGCTAAAGACTATGGCTGGGGAATGCTAAGCATCGACAGGGCCAGCCCTGAGTTGATGTGTTCCTGAACCAGTGCCGTGCTAAAGGAAATGGGATCACCCTAATCAGTCTAACGCACCAGGACCAGTTACTGAAGCTGGAGATGCTATAAATCCCATCAAAGCCAAAAGTATGCCATACATCGGGCAGGAGAATTAAAGTTGTAGGAATTACCACAATTCTCCTCGTAGCCTATTTGCTATTGGTTACCTGCATGCGGCCGCCCCCTTCACAGACCCCTACTGCATGCTTTAAAGTGGTTTGGGCGAAATAAAAGAAACCATATACTGACATCGTCTGTAATGAAAATGTTCTTTACTTAATACTTACAAGCTCTAAACTATTACTGAAGTGTGAAAAATATAGAAAATTAGAAGAGAGAAAAAAGGTTCTTATCCCACCAGAGAAGATAGGCATCATTAAAATTTAATGTATTAACATTTGTCTTTCACTTATGTGTGTATGTTATATATACTCTATATATATATACAATGTTATATATAAAGTTTTTCATTTTTATATTTTATTTTAAATTGAGTTTTTAACATATATGTATTTTTGATTCTAAGAGAAATAGTTAAGGTTTTAAAATGGAAAGATACAGATGTGTAAAATAAAAAGGAAAGGGAAGAAAGGAAAGAAGAAAGAAAGGAATGAGCGAATGAACAAATGAAGGGAAAAATAGAAATCTCATTGAGAAACCATTTCTGTTTTTCAGTATACATCAAATATTTGTTTTATATAGTTGAGGTAAAGCTATTTATACTTGTGTTTTAAGCATAATTAACAAAGAAATACTCATTTGTCTTAGGTGACAGATAATATTTACCACTGGATGGTTTATTGGTCTTTCCCAATTAAAAAAATGACTCAGGTAATCAATATGAGTTTTAAAGACGGAGAAAATCATAACTCAAGCTTCCTAGCAATAAAAAATGACCACCATTGCTATGCGTAGCTCTATTTTATGGAAGGGAGAAAGGGGGCTTACATATAATAATTCTTTTAGTGTGGCACACAACTTAGTAGATAACTTAGCTATTTTTATTTTAATTTTTTAGTCAATGTATTGTGGTATAGGCATATAATTTAAGAAGAAAAATACAAACACAGAAGTCTTCTGCTCTACCTCTCCTAGTGGATCCACTCCTCCTGGTCTATCTTCCCAGAGATGACTATTTTAAATTCTTTTAGCCTTTGTCTTCTAGACACTACTGTCATGTTTCTTAATGCTTTTAGTGACATTTATCAGTATTAATTTAGGACAATACTTATTACCTCCCAACTCTAGAAGGTGAAGATTTAGTCTTCCACTCCCCCTCCCACCCTGCAAATATTAGTATATCTCAATTTTTGGCCAAATCAACAAACGTTACTTATATAGCTGTGCCCGTATACATATTTTTTATAGGTGCGTATGTAACTCACTGCGATCACATTCCCCTTCTTCCATAACTTTGCTTTCCAGAGTTAATCATTGCCAGGTTTTATTGTTATGCTTTCTTTACTTTCTGTAAATCTAACATTATTTACCCCTCCAAATGTTAATATTAATTTTAAAAATTAAACTGCCCCACCGAAGTGAAAAGCATCAAATATATCAAGTCTCTCTTGCTTGCTTGCTTCTTTTTTCGTGTGCCGTCCCCTTACCCCACCTTTCCCTTCTCTCTCTGAAGTGCGAAAGAGGGAGGGAGGGAGGAAGTTTCTTGAGTTGAAGGAAGAAGGAAAGAGAGCTCTTGGAATATGTTAGGATCAAACGTTACACTACTGTGTTCATTAAAAAAAAAAATCTTTCACTGCCCTAACGAGTACAGAGAAATGTGTCCCCACCAGACACAACACCAAATTCAGTGTTAGAAATGTACATGAACTCAAAATCTTTAATGATTATAGATTAGTGACATGGGAGAACCTAATCTAAACAAATTGATTTGAGCTAAACACAAAGCTCAAATTAACGGTACCACTTAAAAATGCTCTCTGAAAGGCTAAATCTTTGGATTTTTATGCTATTTGGAAAAGGAGTGGTTTCTGCTAATAGGACAGACTTCATGCAACATATGTTAAGAAAAATTTTGGAAGCACTTAAAAAATACAAGTTGGAAGCTCACTCTTGCAAAAAGGAAAAAAAAATCCTTAAAATATTTTGGAGCTTTTAGGAGAAAGTCAATAATAAAATTAGTACGAACACAGAAAAAGGGCTTTATGAGTCAAGTGACTGTTGTTTTTCTAAATGTCAGCATGGAAACCCAAACAAAAAGAGGTGAGTTGGGTCCCTGGAAAGACTGACTGGGAAAGCTGAGTGTTACGTTTGTGACGTGGTTGATGGCAACCAAAAATTGTCAAGTGCATGATGACAAAGTATTTCCTGGAACTAGGGGCTGCTTCAAGACATATAAACAAGGGTAATGTTGTGGGGGCCTGTGCTTTAAACCAAGATGGGATGTATATGTGGCAATATTAGCAGCGGTTTGAACAATATTTCCAGACGGAGGTCTCTGGAACTTGAAAACCATTCACAGATAGTTGGAGCTGAGCTTTACACTGAATTGACAATTTTTGTATGCAGCAAAGGAAAATAACCAACTTGAAAACAACTTGCTCTCTGCTTTTATTTTGACATCATGGAAAATAACCAATTTTAGCACATAACTTGCACTTCGGTTTCATTTTAATGTCATGGTCTTGAAAATATAGTGCTTGGCTATTTACAGAGACTAGGACTTACTTCATTACAACTCTTAGGGTTTCACCCTGAAAATCATATTTAATTGAGTTCTTAACTTTAATTCAAGATTACTTCCTCTAAAGTAGTGATTATCTAGTCCTAAGGAAAGCAGAAAAGTGTGTTCAAAGTTACCAAATCTCTCTAAGCCTTAGTTCTCTCAGCTATAAAAAAGGAAGGTTTGGTCTAAAACATCTATAAGAGTTTGTGGGGCTTTTTTGCGCATCCTCATAATCAAACTCAGAAGTTGTTGATATGACCATGCTAGAGTGACTATTAACTCTAACAGAAGAGAAGCGAGGCCTGTGTGTGTATGTGACACACCCATGCCTACATACATAAATATACAAGGTCTATCTGGAAAAAGTCCAATCATTGTTAATACAACAAGAATGGTTTGTGCAACATCCATGTAACCTGGCAGCCAAGGAGAGTGGACTGGAATGTGCATGTGTGAACAATGACGACTTCACTGTACTAGTCAGTGGGGCTGTAGATGCCATTGAGTGAGCATGTGTACTGTGTGGCCATCACATTCAAAATGACTGAGCAAGTACAGCAATGAATCTGCATCAAATTTTGTATTAAGCTTGAACATCCCTCCACGGAAAGTATTTGGATGATTCAGAAGGCTGCAGCTATGGGCAACTGGTGATTGGCAGTTTCATCACAACAATGTGCCTGCTCATGCATCATGTCTCATGCAGAGTTTTTTGCAAACATCAAATCACTCAGGTGACTCAAGTCCCCTACAGCCCAGACTTGGTGCCCTACAGCTTCTGGCTTTTCCCGAAACTCAAATCACCTTTGCAAAGGAAGAGGTTTCAGACTGTCCATAAAATTCAGGAAAATACTACGGGGCAGCTGATGGCAATTGGGGGAACTGTGTGAGGTCCCAAGGTGCCTACTTTGAAGGGGACTGAAGATGTCATTGTCTTCTGTATAATGTTTCTTGTATCTTGTATCTTCTTCAATAAATGTCTCTATTTTTCAACAGTACATGGCTGGATACTTTCTAGACATACTTCATCGTATATAATACTCATCAGTGAAATATGGTGCTTAGGAAATTTACCACATGATAATCTTAATAAGAAACTCTATGAAAACCAGAAAACTTACCTAGGTTTCCCAATATGATACCCCAGAACACTTTTTTCCCCACAGAGTAAGAAAAGCACTTTGCAAAATATCTAAAAATCAGTTTAAATAGAGTTGTGACTACTTCTAACGCCTTGGATGTTTCAGACTCACACCTTACCATTTACGTTACCATTTATGTTACCATTTATGGGAACAATGAAGTGTTTTTGTTTAAAAGTCTTTCCCCTCTAATTAAACAGAGATGGTACTGAGTCAACAATGGAGTTCTGGGAAGCAGACAAACTGAAAATGTCAATAAGCTATTAAAGACATGCTCTCTCTAAATATCTCTCTAAAGATATTAGGAAGTTGCATTGATCCTGAATTCTTAAGAAGAGAAAAAGACCTTTAGATAGAATGCAGGACTTAAGAGTGTCTGAGGAACCTTAGCCTAATCATATTTTTTTTTCCTTATAAATTCTTTCTGATTCATAGACTGGGAAAACAAGCCCAAGACCTACAAATTTTCAAGGAGAGGGAAAATCCCACACTCATTTGGTCATTCAGCAATTGTATTCCTTATAGTATCTCCTAGTCCTTTTGTAAAATGGAGGGGATTTGCTTAGCAGAAGGTCCCCAGTTCTCAGAAGCAGACTAGTCTGGTGTCACATGGTGATTTTGTCTTTTATCTATTTTTATACTCCGGGCTAGGATGAGCTTCTATATACAATGAGCACAGAACATCCTCAACTTCTATCAAACTTTTACCTAACCCAATAGAGCTCAAATTTTGTGGTGATGGCTGCATAACTTTGGGAATATACCAACAACCAATAAATGGTATATTTTAAATGGGTGAATTATATGGTATGTAAATGATATCTCAACAAAGAGGTTATAAAAGTTTTTATTGTGTGGAATCAAATAGGATACAGTTTCTTGAGTCTCAGCCAAAGGGCAGAATCTCTAGATGTTAAGTTCAGATAATTGTATTGTAAACAAACATCTCAGGAGACTCCAGTGAAATGATCTAAGGTTCACTCTTTTAAGAAAATCTGAAAAAGATTATATATTTTGGTACTTCCCCTAAACAAGAAAAAAAAAATCCTACAAAAGTTCAGAATAATCAATAATCAATAAAAGAGTAGCAATTCTTCAGAAATCATAAATTTGATCCAATTCTTAATTCACTATTATGAATGTGAATATTATTGGTGTTTTAGAAACCATAATTTTTTACTAGAACTATGACAGGAGCCCCCTTAGATAACTTACATGCGCATTGAAGGGGCCACAAAAGACTTTTTCTTACTTTATATTTTCTTTTTTATTTTTTCTTTCATAACTTTTATTTTATTTTATTTTTGTATATTTTATTGAGTATGCTATTACAGTTGTCCCATTTTTGCCCCCTATATCCCCTCCATCCTGTACCCCATCCCATCATCCCCACACCTCTTAGTCCATGTCCATGGGCTGCACGCGCCAGTTCTTTGGCTTCCTGATTTCCCACACTACTCCCAGACTCACCCTGTCCACTTTTTTTTATTTTTGTCAACATTTTCCTGCCACCACTTTCCCCAACCCTACCCACCCCCACCTCCCACCCTCAACCCTTCCCCCATTTGGCTTTGTTGATGGGTCCTTTATGCATGTTCCTTGATGATCCTTCCCCTTTAAAGAGTAGTCTTTTTTTGTTTGTTTGTTTTGGTTTTGGTTTTGAGAGAGACAGAGAGAGAGAGAGAGTGCATGTGAGAGAGCACGCGGTAGTTTATTTGACTCATTTGTGAATAGGCACCTAAGGCTCCCTGATGCCCCTGTTTACACTGCATGGCTCTATGTTTGCATAATTGGCCCAGGTTTGTCGCTACCTCTAGAAAGGAGGTATTCACTCTCTCTATATGAAGGAGGTCCTCTAGACGGAATGGTCAGTACTTTGCAGAAATTCATCCACACTAAACATTTTTTTATTTATTTTTAAACATATTTTATTGATTATGCTATTACAGTTGTACGAATGTTTTCCCCTTTGCCAACCTCCACCCAGTACCACCCTTCCCTCCAGCAATTCCCCTCCCCCCTTAGTTCATTGGCATGGTAAGTGCATATAAGCTCTTTGGCTTCTCCATTTCCTATGCTATTCTTGACATCCCCCTGTCTGTTTTGTACCTACCATTATGCTTCTTAATCCCTGCACCTTTTCCCCACACTCCCCCTTCCCCATCCCAGCTGATAACCCTCCAAATGATCCCCATCCCTGCGATTTTGTTCCTTCTCTGGTTGTTTGCTCGGTTTGTTTTTTTAGACTCAGTTATCGATAGTTGTGAGTTTGTTGTCATTTTACTGTTCATTGTTTTGATCTTTTTCTTAAGCTAGTCCCTTTAACATTTCATATGATAAGGGCTTGGCGATGATGAACTCCCTTAGCTTTACCTTGTCTGGGAAGCACTTTATCTGCCCTTCCGTTCTAAATGACAGCTTTGCTGGGTAGAGTCATCTAGGTGTAGGTCCTTGCTTTTCATCACTTTGAATACTTCTTGCCAGCCCCTTCTTGCATACAAACTTTCTTTTGATAAATCAGCTGATAGTCTTATGAAAACTCCTTTGTAGGTTACTCTCTTTATTTCTCTTGGTGCTTTTAATATCCTCTCTTTATCTTTAACCTTTGGTATTTTAATTATGATGTGTTTTGGTGTGGCCCTCTTTGGGTCTAACTTGTTTGAGACTCTCTGAGCATCCTGGACTTTTATGTCTATTTCCTTTGACAAACTAAGGAATTTTTCTTCCACTGTTTTTTCAAATAAGTTTTCAATTTCTTGCTCTTCCTCTTCTCCTGGCATCCCTATGGTTTGGATCTTGGTATGTTTAAAATTGTCCCAGAGGTTCCTAAGCCTGTCCTCATTTTCCTGGATTTTTTTTTTCTTCCTGCTGTTCTGATTGAATGAGTTTTCCTTCCTTGTGTTCCAAATCATTGATTTAATTCTCGGCTTCATCCTCTCCACCGTTGGTTCCCTTAGATTTTTATTTATTTCACTTAGTGTAACCTTCATTTCTTCCCTTATGTTTTTGCTGTACTCAATGAGTTCCTTGAGTATCCTGATCACCAGTGTTTTGAACTCTGCATCCAATAGGTTGGTTATCTCCATTTTGTTTGATTCTTTTTCTGGTGTTTTATTCTGCCTTTCATTTGGGCCGTATTTCTTTGCCTACTCAATTCAGCTGTCTCCCTGTGTTTGTTTCTGTGTATTAGATAGAGCTGCTTTGACTCCTTGTCTTAGAAAAAGCACCTATTATGTGGGGCAGAGTCTTAGGTCATTGTCCAGGCAGGGCAACCCTCTTCACTGCTTTGTGACTATGTGGGGTGGGCTCAGAGAAGGGACAATGCCACTGCCTGGCCTCTGGAGGCTTGCCTGACACTTGCCCTGTTTCCAGTCACTTCACCCACTCCCATATGCAACTGGCACCCTTCCAGCTGTTACCCTGGTGGTGAATATCAGAATGGGTGAGTTCACATATGTTCTAAGTCCCTGTGGACCCTTTAAACAGACTCTCCTAAAAATCCAGCAGTTTTTTTTTGCCACCCCAACCCCCACTGGTTTTTACAGCTAGAAGTTATGAGGATTTATCTTCCTGGTACTGGAACCCTAGGCTGTGTGCTCTGGTCTGAGCCTAGGACTGCTAGCTCCCAAGGTATCCCTCTCCGTTTTTACCCACCATATGTGAGTGTAGGACTGCCTGTTTTGCTGCCACTGCTGCCACCTCTCCGCACCAGACTGCATCTGCATGCCTCTCTGCTCATCTCCGTGAATCTAGACCCTCCTAACTGTGTGGATGAATGTGGCTTTTTTAAATCCTAGGTTGTTGGACTTCCATTCAGCTCAATTTTCTGACAGTTCTGGTTGTTGTTTGTTTGGGGATATAGTTGTAATTCTCTCTGTGGTTGCACAAGGAGGTGAAGTGTGTCTACCTTTGCTTCCATGTTGACCAGACGTCCCCTGTATATTTTCTTACTGAGTCCTCACAGAGACTCTATTGAGTTATAGGAGCTGTAGTTGCCTGTCTTCTATGGATGGAGATTCAGCAAGGTTAAATGTCGTGCCTAAAACACCCCACTGATAACTCACCAAACTGCTTGGATACTAGGTTTTCTGACTCCTAGTTCAGCACTCTTTTCACCATAAATATCTGTCTTTAAAAAATGCTTCCTCAGCATGTACCAGTATGGCTTGCCCCTAACCTTTAGAAGCTATTGTTTTAGCACATTTATGAAGTTTCTATTGTTAATGATGCTAAGAAACTGTACATCTTTTTTCTACCTGCACCAAAAAAGAAAGTGCACAATTTAACACAATTCCCCCAATTCCCTGTAACAGTTTTTGTCTGAAAAACTGGATTAATGTACATCAACCATGGAGAGCATACGTAAGTGTATGGAGTGTGTGTGTGTGTTGAGAGAGTGTGTCTTCATGAGTTTTTGGAAAAAAGGATAAAACATTATTCTCATGTGAAATTAATTAAGTAGAATCATTTACTAATTTGCATGTGAACTGTTAAAAGAACTAACGTCTATTGGAAATCTACTATGTTATAAGTCTATGTACCTCCTTCCAGTCACCAACCCTGCCCCACCCCCATTTTTTAAAGACATGCCCTGGCTGTTCCACTCAGATCCCACTATCTCCCTAAGGTGACTTAATATCTCCATGACCGTCCCAAGCCTATCAATCCCTTGATCATCTCATTTTCATTAACCTTCACCGCCATTCTACTTTAGTTATCCAGTACCAGGGTAATGTCATCACTCTGATCTTCCTTGTCTTTGATATATTTATTCAAAGATCCCATTGATCACAGTTGTCTCATTTGAAGTCAAAGAATCCTTCAATCATGGTCAACCCTTTCCTCTCTACTTCCTTTCAGGAAAATCTTAGATTCTGTGTTCATCTCTTTAGTCATACCTTTGTCAATTCCCAAATTTTCTGGCCCCGTTGTCCTTTTGCCACACACCCCTTTTTCTGGCCCGACTGCTGGACCATTGGCTTTCTCCATTTCTGTCTCCAGCTTCATCTAGGTCTCAGTGCTGCCTGGAAATTCTTCCAACTTCTTTTCCGTTTTTCTACTTTTACCAAATCTTTAAACACAATAACTTGGTCATGAGACCAAGTAGATGAACTTTCTTCTTTGCAGAAAAAATAGAAGGTTTTTTCCCATGGGAAAATCCTCAGATATGATCACCGAACCTATAAAGTTACCTGTATACCACTACTCATCTTTTCCTGCTTTTCTTTTGCTGCAATAAGGTAGGTGTTCTTCCTTGAACAGAGAGAAGGCACTTAAGGAACTTTTCACGTATCTTTATTATCTCCCTCTGTTATGGTTCCTTTGTATTTTCATTCAGACATACTAAATCTTCTATCTTAAAATAAAAACAAAACAAAACAAAAACCTTTCTTACCCTGAGGAGTTCTTCAATCTACTAGTTTTTCTTTCACTTAATTGTTCAAGTCAGAAGCATCTTTCATTCCTTCCTTGTCCTTATCCCCTATACCCAGTTGAAATGCATTTCTGCCAAATCTGTTTCCTCAGTATCTCTTTATTCATTCAGTTTCCTTTATTTCCAGTGCAAAGGCTCTAAGTCAGTGTTGTCCAATAGAAAAATAATGTGAGCCATATATAAATGGTAAAACTTTCTGGTAGCCACAAAAAAGTAAAAAGAAACAATAAAATTAATTTTAATAATCTTTTTAATCCGATATATTCAGGAATGTTATTTCAATATGTAGTAATGATAAGAATTATTAATGGGATATTTGCCTTCTCCTTTTGGATTAACCACATCTAGATATATAGTTGCTAGTGGCTGCCATATTGGACAGCACAGCCCTCCATCACCAGTGCAGTCTGATTCCAACAATTCTTTGCTGAAGGCTAGGAGGAAACTTCCAGTGGTTTTCTTTCTGGAGCCACCTACGATATGTCCTATATACTACAAAGATAATTATTTTTCTAAAATTAAAATTTCATGTTGTTTTTCTCCACAGGACCCTGTGTGGTTTCTCAGAGATCTATAAGCTTTCCCACTTTGCAGCTTCAACTCTTCCCTTTCTGATTCCATAATACAGCACATAACCCCCACTAAATGTATTTTTGGTCCTTAAAGCCACTTTGATCTCCTTGGCTTCTAGGTCATTGCAAATTGTGTTTCTTCTGCTTATAATGCCCTTCTTCATCTTCTTTGTTCCCATTCATCCTCAATAGGCTAACTGCTACTCAGATCTTAAGTCTCAGAAACCTTCCCTGATCACCTAGCTCTGGATTATGTGTCCCTCCTGTGTACCCATATGAAACTCTTAGTTTCTTCTGCCACAGCCTTTAGTGTACTATGATACTTTCTTTAGCTTTAGCTGTCTACCCCCCTTGACTTTAACTATGGTCAAAGCATGGACAGCATTACCTTTGTCACTTTTTTTTTTATCCCCAGCTCCGAGCATAATGCCTAGCATCTAGTAGGTGTTTGATAATGGTCACTGAGTAAGTGAATGAGTAAATGAACAAAAGTAATTGTTTTAGTACTGAGAGAGAGAGAGAGAGAGAGAGTGAGAGAGACAGAGAGAGAGAGGGGAGAGGAAAGGAGAGGAGAGGGACCTTTGCTATTTGCAAATTCTGTGATTTAAAAGCCTTTTTTTTACCTTGTTCTTTCTTGATTCCTTGGATCTCACTAATTTCCAGATGAATTTGTTTCAAAAGAAATAATTTCTTTAAGGCATGTATTAAAAGGTAAAGAGCATGAAATAGCTCTTTCATTGAAAGAAAGAGAGAAAAACTTCCCACAGAGAATAACTGAAAATTGCATAGCATGTATTAGAAGAATTAACATTTGATTTTGTAGTGAAATAACTATAATTAAAGTTAACAATGCCTCCATGTCACTAAAACTAATGGACATTTTAAATCTTGGATATCTGACCTGATTTCTCAGGTGCTAGTATTTTAAACTCATCTCCCCTTTGAAACATTCTTTTCCCATTGGCATCCCTGAAACTTTATTCTACTGGTTTTCCTCCTGTCTCCCTGGCTGGTCCTTTCCATTCTCCTTTCTTAGCCTTTAAATGTTAAGAGTGCCTCAAAGCTAGACCTTTAGTTCTTTCTTGTCTCATTCTCTGCTCTCTTCCTAAATAGTCCCATCCAGTCCATGACTTTATTTTCTCTATACCAATGTTTCTCAAAAATATAGTTCAATGCCTAACCTGTCTTCTTGTCTTTAAATCTATCATCTAAGTATCAACTGAAGATCTCCTTTTGTAGAGATAAATGCACTTCAAATTGAACACAGTGAAGATAGAATTAATGATCACCTGTAAAACTCTCTGATGTTTTCTGTTTCATTGAATGACACCACTGTGCACATAGTTATTCAAGCCAGACTACTGGAAATCATCTTACACCCCTCCTTTTCTTCTAATCTCTATTTCCAACCAATATTTAGTGAATAGATATTCAATCAATATTTGCTGAATTAATATTAGAAATTTTTAAATAAATATATATGGAGTTCTTCAAACACATATATATATATGTATTCTATATTTTCATCATATATATTTGCATAGCTATGGAATTTTTTTCTGGGGTCCCACACAACATTTATCTAAATGTTATTATTAATCTTTCTGCCTTTTTGTACATCAGTGTGAAACTCTTTGGTTTCCTAAGTGAAGATAATACCATAGTTGGCTTCATTTTTGTTAGTCAAGAGGGACAAGAAATATGAGCATTTGGGATACCAGTTAATATTTATATCTATCTCATACTTTTTAAGGGGTTTGTCACATAATAGCAAAAGCTTCGAATTGGAGGGGAGCAGCACGAAGTATACAATCTTTGGGAGCTAAACCCTTGAATCCAAGGAAAACCTATGCTGCCTTTTTCCTCTTAATTTGCCTCCAATCAGTTATGGATAGTTAACATACAGAGGAACTATTGGGAAAGATTATATCCTTAGGGTGCAATTGCCTTTATCTCTCTTTCTCTTTTGGTGATAAATAAGCAAGAAAGTTCTATATCTTTCTTTACCTAGAATTAGTGAAGACGACAATCACTGTCTGTCATCTGACCTTTCTGAGCCCAACCTCCTTGGCTGTGTTGAAAGGGCCTTAGCCTAGTATTATAAAACTGACAATACTGGGAACTTTCTAGAACACTCAGTGAGAAGCAGATGAGCAGCAGCTTTCAGAGCTGTATGCAGCAACATTCTCCTTCCCACCCCTCCACACCTTCCTCAGCCTGCTCACCAACTGTCAAAAATGGTGAAAGAAACCACTTACTATCATGTTTTGGGGGTCAAACCCAATGCCACCCAGGAAGAACTGAACAAGGCTTATAGGAAGTGGGCCTTGAAGTAGCACCCTGATAAGAATCCAAATGAGGAAGAGAAGTTTAAACAGATTTCTCAAGCTCACAAAGTGCTCTCTGATGCAAGGAATAGGGCATTATATGATAAAGGAGGAGAACAGACAATTGAATAAGGTGGAGCAGATGGTGGTTTTTGTTTCCCCACGGACATCTTTGATATGTTTTTAGGAGGAGGGATGCACAGGGGGAAAAAAGGTAAAAATGTTGTACATCAGCTCTCAGTAACCTTAGAAGATTTATGTAACAGTGCGACAAGAAAACTAGCTCTGCAAAAGAATGTGATTTGTGACAAATGTGAATGCCAAGGTAGTAGAAAAGCAGACTGCTGTCCTAAGGGCCAAGGTACTGGGATGCAAATAATAATTCATCGGATAGGACCTGAAATGGTTCAGCAAATTCAGTCTGTGTGCGTGGAGTGTCAGGGCCTTTGGGGAGTGGATCAGTCCTAAAGATAGGTGCAAAACCTGCAATGGAAGAAAGATAGTTCGAGAGAAGAAGATTCTGGAAGTTCATATTGACAAAGACATGAAAGATGGCCAGAAGATAACATTCCATGGTGAAGGAGACCAAGAACCAAGACTAGAGCCAGGAGATATTCATTGTTTTAGATCAGAAGGACCATATTGTTTTCACTGGATGAAAAGATCTTTTCATGAGTATGGGCCTAGAGCTGGTTGAAGCTTTGTGTGGCCTCCAAAAGCCAACAGCTACCCTTGACAACCGAATCATAGTCATCACCTCTCATCCAGGGCAGATCATCCAGCATGGAGATACCAAGTGTGTGCTAAATGAAGGCATGCCAATTTATCATAAACCATATGAAAAGGGTTGCCTAATCATTGAATTTAAGGTAAACTTTCTTGAGAATGGCTTTTTCTCTCCTGATAAACTCTCTTTTACCTGAAAGGAAGAAAGTAGAAGAGACTGATGAAATGGACCAGGTAGAGCTGGTGGACTTTGAGCTAAATCAAGAAAGACGGCACCATTACAGTGCAGAAGCCTATGAGGACGATGCACGTCATCCTAGGGGTGGTGTTCAGGGTCAGACCTCTTAGTAAGGCCAGTGAATGACACTCACCGCTGGCATTTTACATACAGTAGTGAATGAGTGAAGGGCTATAATCATAATATGCTCACTACTTGCTATTGTTTTTATTTTAATATTCAACTATAGTAGTATTTTAAAAGTTAAATGAAGAATATACTCAATATATAAAAGCTCAAAAAATTAAAAAAAAAACAAACACCTGACAATACTGTTTCTCATCAAAGTATGTCTGTTTGGGCCATATGGGCAACATAATGTCTGTATGTTTACCTATATCCTAGAAAGAATACTTCTTTATATTAATTACATTAGGTTCTATTGTGGAGAAGCGAGATCCTGAATAAAGTGGCTTAAACATGACAAAAGTTAATTTCTTTTTCATAAAATCCAGATGCATATAAAACAGTTCAGGGCGGTATAGTGGGTCTACAGCTGGCTTGCAGCAGAGCTCCTTAATAACTGTCCAATGACAAGGCCTTTTTTTTTTTTAACCTTCTGTATTATTGTATTATTAGCTAAGCATGTGGCTTATTCTAGTTAAAAACAAAATCTGATTAGGAGCTATTATTTGTTTAAATTGCTGTAAGCAAACACAACATTGATTTTTAGTCTAGGAGTTAATTATGAAGGTGTGGTTTGCCCAGTTTTTGAAACTTTGGCTTTTCTGCTCTGGCTTTGGGCCTGCTGACCATTTCATTTATGAGGGTTGCTCTGCCACCACTAACAGAGTGGAAATTCTAGGCCTTCATCGTGCTGCCTGTTAAGGTCAACCTTACCCATAGTGGTTGCAAGTGACCTTGACCCAGCTCCCCTAAAACCAAATCTCTCCCGTGTTCCTTCCATTAGGATGTCTGAGGCTTCTACCACCTGGCCGCCTCTTGTGTGGGGTGGTATCAGTTTAAAGTGCATGGGGAAGGGCCAAATACACCTTGTCTAACTATAATGCAAGTTAGCTCAGGCACTTACCTAGCAGGCTAACAACTGGAGGGAAGAAATTCCCGAGGAAGAAGACGCAGTACATTTCTTCATTTGGAGCTGGGAGTGCGATTAGTGGTTAGGAAAGGTTCAGAGAACATTAAAGGTGTTCAGTGACTTACATTACTATCATATTAATCAGCCAGGTCTGTCCAAGATGTAAACATCAAACAGAAAAACACTTCTTGATCAGGTCGCCAGACCTGACTTTATCGTCATTTATATATAAACAACAAAGAGAGTGGCTGTGTCATTTTCTTTCTTTCAGTGTGGGCCCCATGAAAAAGAAGAGCGAGTTGCGAAATCATTCGCATCTCCAAAAGTTGGCTATAACCTCTACATATTCCAATTTGTGGGGATTTGGCGTGAACACGTCCTTTTCCGGGTTTGAGGGTTTATTTCAGGGATGGGGGTTGTACAGATAAACCTATAAAGTTTTCAGGTGCGCATAGCAGGTCTCCACCGGTCTGCTTCACGAGCAGGTCTCCTGGAGCACCAGGGCGACGCTTGCGGCGCGTCCCACCAGCTAAGTCCCGGGCAAGAGTCAGAGTTGCAAGACCCAGGTAGGGAGGTACCCAGACGTCCCAACTCTCCCGCGCCAGCGCAGTAACCCCGCCCCGTCCTCCCCCCGGCCCCCCCCCCCCCCCCCCCCCCGCCCCCGCCACCCCAGTAGTCTAGCTCTGACGGGCACTCTGCGCACGGAGGTCCAGCCACCGTAGGGCGGTTAGGTGCCGGATTTCTCCTTACCCGAACTCCAAACGCCCGGGAGGAGTGCTTAGAGACTGTTTGGTCCTCGCTGCGTGCCAGATTGCTGGCTGCACTGGGTCCAGATGCACCACAGAAAGCACCTAAAGAAGGGAGTAGGAAGGGTAAAAACGTGTAACAGAAGCACTTACCAAAATAAAATTCTTGAAATTAATGTAGAAATTTGACTGATGCTAAATATACTGAATGAAAGTGTGTACCAGAAGAGGGGTTTTCGGCTGGGGGATGTAGCTCAGTGGTAGAGCGCGCGCTTCGCATGTGTGAGGTCCCGGGTTCAATCCCCGGCATCTCCAAGCAGCCGTTGTTATTGTTTTTTTTCTATTTATATTGTAGAACGCAATATATTCTATTACCATACATAATAAAGGGCTCCCAAAAACAATCTAAATGGGAGGCTGAAAAAGAACAGTGAAGGTTAGGAAAACAGACCTTTTGGTTGAACAAAGTAAAAGCAAAATGGGAAATTTGCCTTGATTCATACTTATTTCCATAAAGCAAACATTTCCATGTTGTTATTGAACGTGTTTTCAACACTTAGGACAAGCAAGTGCAAAAAGAAACCTAGACTGCATTGGCCGGGAATCGAACCCGGGCCTCCCGCGTGGCAGGCGAGAATTCTACCACTGAACCACCAATGCCCCGTGTATGTTTACTTTCTACTCATTATAAATGGAGACATTTTCATGTGAGTAATTCTTTTCTGTAATTGTATAGTATTCATATATTCAATTTTAGAGAAAGCAATATAATGCTTACTTAAATCATCATCAAAAATATTGAGAAAACATTAACATTTACAAAAAATGTCATATTAATTTTATGTTGAACTTTGTGAGGAGATTCCTCTGAAGCTGTCCTTGGTGAAGGAGGCAAATGAAAATTTTGTTATGTATGTACAGGATTATACAATTACCTAGGAGTTTCTTCAGACATTTAGATAATTTATAACAACTCTTTCCCCCGCCCCCCACAAACACGCCATTTATTTTTTATATTTTAGCTATTAGGACAAGTACATAATGATGTTTGTCAGGAATAGGATTAGGGACGAGGGAGCACTGAAGGAGAAACTGGGACCTTGAACCAAATTATCAGGGTAAATTGGTACTCTGTGATGTGAACAGGGAATTTTAAAGTGTTGGTGATTCTAACCAAGTGACCTAACTCTCAGAACTTGCCCTTCTTTCACTGTGAATGACTTCTCAACATAAAATAGTATGAGTCTGGTGCTTTATCCTTAGTTGCTGTGGAAAACCGTATAAGGATAGATGAAGGGGAGAAGGTAAGTAAAAAGAATGTATTTAGGGAAATGAATCTAAACATAAGTCAGAAGTTTCTGGATTTAGCCCTTTATCTCTGGGAGGGAAATTTCCAACAATTTTCAGGATCATTGAAGAGCAAAGAGGATTTGGGGGGAAAGTATGAGAAAATAATAGTAAACACATAGCAGTGTCTATGTGCTAGGCTGTGTAAGTATTATTACACATGGACTTCAACCCATTGAGGTAAGTATTATAATTACTCCAACTTAATAAATGAGGAAACTGAGCCTCTTGGAAAGATTGGAAAACATGTAGCATCATAGTTAACATCTAGATGCTTAGCTACCACCCTGTTCTGCATACAACAGAATAAATCACCGTGTACTTGCACCAGAAATATAGCACATAGCTCAGGACATTATGTATCAAGAATAGTAGAATGGAGTTAGAAAAAGATTATAAAAGGCTGCTCAAATAATATAAAAATTCCTGTTAAAATTTATTTTTAAGGACTTTTTAATATGTGGATGCAGAAAAAAATTAAGACAAATACATCACAGGATTATAAATACATAAATGATATAAAGAGATTAGGGAAGCAGAAAACCTAGACTACAATCCTAAGTGACCTGTGGAAAAACAAAGTCAAATCATTCCAACTCTCCGAACCTCAGTTCTTTAAAATGAGAGAACAGAGGAGGGATGTGGTTTTTTAGGTTGCATTCTGCAGGGCTCCAGCTTTCCAGAAGAGTTTCAGGGCCACCGCCTGGTAAGGCTCCACCTTCTTTAGGGTGGAGAGGTGTCACCTCCACCAGCTCGTTTTTTAAATTCTCCCATTTATTTACATTTGCTTGATGGGTTACAAATCTGAAGTGAAAAAAAAACAACTTTGAAAAACCTTGAACTAAATGACCCAAGTTATTTCGAACTCCGAAATATTATGATTCAAAATAAAATAACAATCTAAAACAAAACAAAACACAACAAAAAACCCCTCTGTGAGAAACACTACCAAAAGTTTAAAACAGGTGGAAGGAATCAAATAAGAAATATGATGTAATTGCAAACATTACTAGTTGCTTATCTGAGGTCATTTTACTTTCTTTCTTAATAAAAGTTGGGACCAATCTACCTAGCCCCAGGAACAAATGTAGTCCCCTAAGCCAGTTATTCCATTTTCCTTTCCAAAATTTTTTCTGGAACAGGATTCTGACAGTTCGTGATGAGAGGGAAATATAGTCAGCTAGGTGCTTTTGGGAAAAGATAGGACATATCTTCTGCCTTTTCTACGCTGCTTGTAACACAGCCTTATGATTCATGATGCTTGGAGCTCCCAGACATCTTGTGACTTGGATGACTAAGGATGACTCAGCAGAAAGATGTAAAGAGACACTGCACCATCCTTGCATGTTCTCTTTTCAGGCTTTTGTTTAGGTAAGATAACAAAAGATCTTTACTGTCTAAGCCCCGTTAAGTTGGGCATTTTTTAACAAGCAGCAAAAATCATGCAGGGTATATGTGAGTGTGGATGTGTGTGCCCAGCAGTTCACACATTTTCTGATACACTTCTGGGAGAAATCTTGTATTATGTAGAGAATAGATACCTTGAGATTTGAGTAAGACTAACTTTCCCCCAAATCTCTGTTTCTCTGTCACAATGGTAGAAATGTGAAACGGGCCTACCCAAATATTTCCCTCGCCATTGTGTTTAATTTAAAGATGGGTATGTGACCATCCCAGGGACAATCAAATCCTTACCAACATTTTCTTGCCAGAGCTGTAAGCAAAGACTACCTTTCACCTAGAGTGAACAAACAGGTTGACTTTCTAGCTGAGATTGCTGATGTCAACTTGCTTGTCCAAAAGAGAGACAAACATCTCTAATATTTAAACGTTAAGCCCTTCGAAGCAGCCATGCCTGGATTTTAGTTTATGCGAATTAGTAAGTTGTCTTTAGACAATAAGTTGTCTTTATTTTTTAGAGTTAATTTAAGTAGCATTTATATTGTTTGCATCTGAACAACATGAATTGAGAACCTATTTAACCAAAACATAGTAAATTTAGAGAACTCATTACCCCAGAATGTGACATAGGCTGAAAATATGAAAGTATAAGAAAGGTTTAAAGAAACTCATCAGTGATAGAATTACAAAGGGACAATAAAACCCAGGCGAAATTTTTGAAGGACTCATCCCTAGTTTGTTGGAATAATGTAAATTCTGTAGCAAGAAAGCCACTAAAGATTTTTTTCAGCAGGAGAAGGATCAGAACATTTGAAGGGGTGATCTGAGAACAACGTGTTAGAGAAGTGCAAGTGAAAAGTAGAGAAACTCGCCCAAGTGGTTATAATGGGAGTGGAGAGCCAATGAGGCCCTGAACCAGGGTGAGAACTGTAGTGTGAGGTCTATGGCAAGGCAGAATGAGAAAGAAAAATGAATGTAGGAATCTAGCTTAAGTGACTGGGAGGACAGCAGCATAAGTCAGGAAGTCGGGAGGAGAGAGGACTAAAAGGAACAGGGTAAAGTGTTTGCTTTTGGAAATACTGACACAAGTAGGGGGAGCTGCCTGTTGGATAGCTGACATCTAGACCTGGGGAAGTCAAGGCTACAGAGGTGAAGGTGGGAGTCCACTGCACAGAAGTCAAAGGAAAGAATGTAGACATTGTGGAAATCACAGAAAGAGAGGAGAGTGGAAGGCAGAGCCTTGGGAAGGTCTGTTTTAGGGAGTACAAGGAGTTGGGGAGCCAAAAGTAGAGAAACAGAGAAGTAGGGTGTCATGGAATCTGTAGAAACATGCCTTCTTCAGGCAGGCAGAGCCAGCTCTCCTTCTCCAATTCTCAGTAACACATCATGACAAATACATGTATTATTATATATCATAGATGTACTCTGTATTAATTCTGTCTCACATCTTAGATGCTACGGCAGACAGGGATTTTGTCCTTAGCATGGTCAAGCATGGAAGAACCACGAGATGGCCAACAGCGCCTTCTAGGTGGCACACGCCAACGCGTTCCCTAGTCCACTGTGATCCCACGCTCTAATGAGCAGCCCCCGTGGAGGCTGGCAGAAGGAAGAAAGTAGGGAATTCTGTGACATGTTACACAGCGGTCTCTTTGGGGAAGCCTGGTCATTGTGACAGCCCAAAGGGCAGGCAGGGAATTGTAAACTGCATCATAGCCTCTTGGAACACTTGTTCAAAGGACCTAGTCCCTGGGTGATGTTGGCTCACTGTGGAAATATGGCCAGATTTATAACATCTGAAGAAAGCAAACCATTAAGAAACAGAGATAGTTCATATGATACACAGCCACCAAAGCCGTGACATTTTTTTTTTTAACTTGTGAGTGATTGTATTGATTTAATACACACAGCTTATTTCTGTCCCAGGTTACAAACTAGCCCTGGGGAAATGGAGGAGCCAGTCATTTGGATTGCCCTTTACTGGCTGGGAATTAAATCATTACTTATTCCATTTTAGAATCACAAGTAGTACCCCAAGGCCTACTTTCCTAAGGATTAAAACCAAGGCATGGAAAATGAAGGATCCAGGTGTAATTCTCAGATGCATGCAGACGTTGAGAAGGCAGCGATTTTTCCTGGAAAGCTGTCACCGCAAAATCATTCTGCTCATGATACACTCATTCCTAGTCCTCCAGCATGTCCCGACTAGTCAACAAGTCTGATTTTCCCGTTCGAAAATGGCACTGAAGCTTGCAGTTACTCCTCACGCCCGTCCCTCCTACCTGGTGCGGGGCCTTCCCGGCTCGCTCCCTAGGCCTCCTCCCAAACCTCTGATTTATTTCCCTCGCCATCCTGCGTGCTGCTGCCAGTCGGATTTTCTTCCTCTCTCTTTTTCCCTGTCTTCCTCCCTTTCTCTCCCTGTTTCTTATTTCCTTAGGTTTTTGAAAATTCAGTCATTCCTTTATTGCTGGTTCAAGAATTGACTTATTGATGATTTCAAATTCATACCGAGTATTCAGGGTGGAGGAAACGTGGGTGTGAATTTTCTTTTTCCTTTTCTTGATCCCTATCACTGTGTATGGCATTTATTTAAATACTTGGGCTATGACTCTTGGCTTCCCGCCATCTAACTGCAGAAATGTCTTTCCCCTCCCTTCACAGGGCTCTCTCTTCTTCCTCACAAGTCATTTGGTTTCTTAAAATATACTTGTTTTCATAAATAACCCATGCGTATGATGCAAAATTCAAAAGGTATAAGAGTATGTGTTAAAATTTTGATGGTTGCAAGATAGGAGGGAGGTTGGGGAGATGGATGAAAAAGGAGACGGGATTAAGAAGTACAAATTGGTAGTTATAAAATAGTCATTGGGAATGTAAAATACAGCACAGGCAATATAGTCAATAATATTGTAATAATTATGTAGAGTGTCAGATGGGTACTAGAATAATCGGGCTCGTAACTTCATAAATTATATAAATGTCTAATAACTAGGTTGTACACCTGAAACTAATATAATATTGTATGTCAGTTGTAATTTCAAAAAAAAGTTTGAGGTTTTTTTTTTTAAGTATGTGTTATTCCCACCCCCCACCCCTGTTCCTGGGTTCCCTTTCTCAGAGACAACTGTTATCATCAGTTTCTTGCGTTTCTCTCCACAGATACTCTATACAGATACAAATGTTGCATTTTACTTTTATGTACAAGTCGTACATATTATACATGAAGTTGTGCTCATTGGCTTTTCTTCTCTCTCTTTTTTTTTTTAAGAAAAATAGACCTCAGAAAAAATTGCTTCTAAGTACACGTAGAATTAACTCGTTCTTTTTAATGGTTCTGCGTTCATTTGTAACTGCCTTTTACTGACTAGGAATTAAGGCATTATTTACTCCACCTCACAATCACACAGAGTGCCCTAGGGCCAAGTTCCCTAAGAATTTGGAATCAAGGCATGGAGACACAGCATCCAGCTATAATGTTGAGGTGCCTGAAGATGGTGAGAATGTCCGTGGCATGGAGGTATCATAATTACCTTAACCAGCTACTTAGCAGAGAACATTTAGTTTGTTTCTGATCTTTGCTAGTAAAAACAACACAACAGTGAATACCCTTGAACAAATGCCATTTCACTCATGTATCAAAATATCTGCAGGATAAATTTCTAAAAGTGCAACTGCCAAGTCAAAGGGTGAGTGCATTTTAAATTTTGATACATATTTTGGAATTACTCCCCAGAGAGATCTGTATTTTTTAAAACATTGCTTTCATTATAGTGCTCTTATGCTCACAAACATCATTGGATCCTAATTCCAACCACATATTCTAAACCCTGCTAGATTCAGGGCAAGCTTCATGAACATGTAATCTCACAGCATCTCATACTTGGCTTAATGTTCTGCTGTCCAGCATGTTGTCATTCTTAATTTTTAGATAAGGGACCCTGAGTTTTTACCTGCACTAGGCCCTAAAAATTATGTAACCATTCCAGTCAGATTCTCCTGGTTCCCCATGCCCTGCTTCGAGCAGCCAGCCACACCCCTTTGCTGCTCTCTGTTACGCACAAAACACCGCACGCTAGTGCCATGTGATGATGGCTTTGTTCATGTCCCTTTCTTCATTAGAAAAATTTCCTCTTCTCTGTGCATCTTTCAAAGGGTCATTTCAGCTTTATCTCCCCTGAGAAGCCACATTCAACTATTCCAACCACTTTAGTTTCATTTTTCTATCTGACTCCAAAGCCCTGCCTCTTCCACCCGGCACCTTGCTGCTTATCAGTTCTGGTTCTGTCCCTCACATCCCTTTAATATTATTTATTAAATAATAATATTATTTATTTAATCTAGTTTCATGAAATGAGTCAGTATTTTCTCTAGGCCTGAGTTTTCTTGAGTTTAATATGAGGATATTGTTCTAGATTTTCAAGATTCTTCTAAGCATTAATCATCTGTGAACTTTTTATATTGCGTTGAAAGATGAAAAGTGTGAGGTTGTAGAGAAAATATGCAAGTCTGGGTAAGCGAAAACACACAGCTGTTTTCTAAAAGAAGTTGTAGCAGAGTGAAAGGAAAGATATTAATAGATTTGGAATGCGGAGACATTTTCTTATTACATCTTTAAAAAGTTATCAAAGGACTTCAGGCTAAAAAAGGAGATATTATTTTATACCTACTAGACTAGACAACATTATAAAACTGCATGCTGAGTGCGAACAGTGACATAGGGATGTGTGACCCTGATGTAAACCCCGGCATACCGTTTGTAGGCATGTGGATGGGTACAGCCATTTGGTAGAGGAGCTGGCGCCATTTGGGCAAATTAGGTTTACATGTAAACTATGACCTAGCATTTCCATTTAGATTTTTATTGCAAAGAAATTCTCGTGTACTTGCACAAGGATGTTCACTGCAGTGCAACTTGTGAAAGCAACACAAGTGTTCTCTGGGAGCGTGCACAGGTAAGCCATGATGGTGCACGCTTGCAGGCAGGGCATAGGAGGAGTACATTCCATGTATCACAGAGCAGCACATATGCTCTCAGAAACATGGTCCCTAGTAAGGGATGTAAGTTACAAAATGAGCTATAACTGTATAAATTGCACTAGTTTAAAATTATGCACTAAAGTTACACATAAACAAAAAAGATGTATGTTAAACATAATATAGTGATGGCTTATGAGAAGGCAAAAGAACAGAATGTGAATATGTGAATAAAATATGTATGTATTTACAGGGGTCCGGCAGAAGTAACGCCTGTTTGAGCGTGGTCAGTAGGGTAATAATATGGGTGTAATAATTTGTAGTTTTAATTTGAACACTTCACCTAAAATGTCATGTGGTGTGCTTGAGTGTGATATCGTGTATCTTACAGAATTACATGCTTATGATTTTGTAATAAGAAGGGGCCTTATTTGTACCAGATCCTGCACATATACATATGTATACTCATATATATACACACGAAACAACAAAGAGGCGTGGTCAAATTATAATAATATATCATGAACAGAAACATATGATTAGCTCAACTCCAGACGAATGAGGTCCCTCAACTCAAAAAATGCTCAAAATAAAGGATATACATTATAAAAATGCAAATAGCCCAGAAAGGTACAATGTCTAAAGTGAAATTCATCCTATATCCTAGTATCCTCCTCTTCTCTATTTTCTGAACCCAGTTTGCAGCCCATTAATAATTTCTACCTACCCTCTCTCTCTATATATCCATTTCAGCACAGTAAGATCTGCCTTTGCTATAATAATGGCAGGGTACTCCATAGTAGAGAGATATAGCATAATTTAATCAATTCTCTATTGATGAACCCTGTTTACTAGAGTGTTTCCCATTTTCTTATTGATTTTTCAGAATGTTCGTATATTAATAAAGCTCATTTGAATTTTCCTTTTCTAAGCTCCTGCAATATTTTCCATCACTGTCAAAATTTAGCTCTTAAGTACTTACTATGTGTGTATTTTACTGTTACTCACATTTCCCTAATATATTGTATTTATAGAATATATTGTACTTGTAGTCAAATAAACTTTTATATAGTTTTTTGTTTGTGTGATTGCTTTTCAGTAACCCCTAACACAATATTGGATATAAAGCCTGTGTTTACATATTCTGAATAGCATTGGGAATTGCATATGCAAAGGAACTTATCAATACTTATCAAAAAATATTAATCAGTGTTTTTGGTAGAAAATTCCAACTTAGGTCTGGATATATTTTTTAAAAATCTCAATAATCTCTCTCTCTCTTGCTCTCTCTTTCTCTCATATCCTGGAATTATAGCACTGATCATACCATATTCAAATGTTGCAAAATTACCACCAAAATGTAATAGAAAATTATAATAGAAGCTTTTGGTACAATTTGTTTATCAGATGTTATGTGTTGAATTGTGTCTCTCCAAAAATTCATATGTTGAAGTCTTAACTCCTAGTATCTGTGAATGTAAACTTTTTTTTTTAATTTTGAAATAGGGTCTTTGGAGATAATTAAGATGAGGTTGTAGGATGGACCTTAATCCAATATGAATTTGAACTTATAAAAAGGAAGAGTTTGGACACAGAAACAGACATACTCATGTGAAGATGAAGGCAATCACTGGGGCAATGTTTCTACAAACCAAAGGACAACAACAAAAAACATTGCCAACAAACCACCAGGAGCCAGGAGAGAGGCATGAAACAGATTGTCCCTCACAGCCTTTGAAAGCATTAACCCTGACAACACCTTTATTTTAGAATTCTGGCCTCCAGAACTTTGAGACAATGAATTTCTGTTGCTCTGGCCACATAGTTTGGTACTTTGTTATACCAGCCCTAGCAAACTCGTCAGGTTATCTGAAAAAAGAATGACATTCAGCAATTAGAATATTACAGTCTTAAATTTTTGACTTGGCAGAGACCAGTACATTTATTTATTACTAACATTATCTTCATCCTTAGCATGAATTCTTATCCTAATCAATTCCTATAATTTAAGCAACACAAATCTAAACCCAATAGTAATCTGATACCAGAAAGTCAAGAAGTTATTCAACATGAATCTATAGAAGAGATGCCTGAATTCCACAAATAGACTCTTCTCCAAAAGTATTATCCTAGTTACTAGAGATATAAGGGAACTTAGTAAAAGTACTTAAATGATTTAAGAATGTACTTGTTCCCTAAATAAATTACAGTGTAACTTCTTAAGAAGACACATAAATAATTAAATAATTGACTAGTATTTTTTTAAAATAGCTTTTTGCTTTGGATAAGTTTTTAGAATAATTTATAATCTGAAAATTTATTATTCTATTTTTATGGTTATTTTAAGGGCTAGATGCATTAAGTATAATTAATGCTCCTGAAGGGTGGGAGAGATAGATATAATACAAAACAAGAAGGACACAGCTTCCAGGAGGGAATGAGATATTTTTATTTTTACCTTCAATCACATAAATATCATTGCAAAATCTATACATTTGTTTTGCCAAATGCCTTATTAATCATCCTAGCTTTGTAAATTTTCTGATTTGCTCTTAAATGTACCATGTTCATTTATAAATGTAAGCCAAACTTTCACATACATCAATAATTGTGCTTGCACATATACATACACACATGGAGGTGTGTGAGAATGAGGCAAATAAAAGACATCATTAAGTATACATTTTTTAAAAAGATTTTATTTTTATTTATTTTTAGGGAGGGGGGTAGGAAGGATGAAAGAGAGGGAGAGAAACATCAATGTGTGAGAAACATGAATCTGCTGCCTCTCGCAAACCCCCAACTGGGGAGCTGGCCAGCAACCCAGGCATGTGCCCTGACTGGGAATCAAACTAGTGACCTTTTGATTTGTTGACTAGCACTCAGTCCACTCAGCCACACCAGCCAGGGTGGAGTATACATCTTTATATAGCTTTGTATTTTGAACTATTTAAACATATTTTGAGAATATTTAATAAGAAATGATGAAGAAAGAAAACTCTAAAATTTGAATGTAAACAGAAACCAAAAAGCTTAACTGTATTTAAAATATAGCCACACATATACAAAGGAATAATTCAAGTGACATTTAGTCAAGTACTTTGACATTGACATACAAGGTCTGTCTGGAAAAAGTCTAGTCATTGTTAATATAACAAGAATGGTTTGCATGAGGACTTCCAGCCAAGATGGAGGCGTAGGTAGATACACTTTGTCTCCTCGCACAACCAAAAGAAGGACAACAACAAATTTAAAAACAAAAAATAACCAGAACTGCCAGAAAATTGAACTGTACAGAAGCCTGACAACCAAGGAGTTAAAGAAGAAACATTCATCCAGTCCCTTAGGAGGGGTGGAGATGGGCAGCCAAGGCATAGAGGATGCGTGGCAAGGCTGAGGCTGGCGGACCGGGTGGTCCCACATTTGCATGTGGATAAACCAGGAGGAACATCTTTATGCTTTAATATTTTAATTGTGAAAAAACTATAATAAATTGTTTGAACTGCCTTAAGCTCACTTATACCAACCAGGATCCCTGAAAACTCTTCAAGAGTGGATACAATCCTTAAATTCAAACTCTTTGTATTATGCATTAAACATCACTGAATTCAGGTGAAATAAATCCTATTATTTAACAACAACAAAAAAGAACAGTTTGCACGACATCAATGTAACCAGGCAGCCAAGGAGAGTGCACTGGAACGTGCATTTGTGATCAAGGACAACTTCACTGTACTAGTCAGTGGGGGTGGTAGATGCCGTTGAGTGGGCATGTCTACTGTGTGGTCATCATATTCAAAATAACTGAGCAAGTAGAGCAATGAATCTGCATCAAATTTTGTCTTAAGCTTGAACATTCCTCTGCAGAAACTATTAGGATGATCAGAAGGCTGCAGCTATGGACAACTAGTCATTGGCAACTTCATCTTGACAATTCACCTGATCATGTATAATGAATTGTGCAGAGTTTTTTTGTGAAACATCAAAGCACTCAGGTGACTCAGACCCCCTACAGCCCAAATTTGGTGCCCTGCAGCTTCTGGTTTTTCCCACAATGACCTTTGAAAGGGAAGAGATTTCAGATGACTTCTGGTGAAGATGGAGGCATAAGTAGACACACTTTGCCTCCTTGCACAACCAGATAGAGAATTACAAGTATATCTCAAAACAAATAACAACCAGAACTCTCAGAAAATTGAGCTGTATGGGAGTCCAACAACCAAGGGTTTAAAGAAGCCATATTCATCCAGATGGGTAGGAGAGGCAGTGTGGTGGAGAGGGGCAGAGAAGTGCAGAGACATGATATGGTATGGAGAGGGAACAGAGGTGGAACAGGTGATCCCACACTTGTGTGGTAGATAAAAATCAGGAGGGATACCTTGGGAGTGAGGAATTCCATCCGCAGGCCAGACTGCACAGCCCAGGGTTTCAGCTCCCTGAAGACCAATCCCCATAACTTCCAGCTGTAAAAACCAGTGGAGGTTGGGGTGGCAGGATAAACTACTGGATTTTCAGAAGAGTCTGTTTAAAGGGTTCTCATGGACTTAGGATGTACACAAATCCACCCACTCTGGGGTTCACCACCAGGGCAACAGCTGGAGTGGTGCCAGTTGCATGTGGGAAGTATGTGAAGTGAGTGGAAATGGTGCTAGTGCTGGACAAGCCTCCAGAAGTCAGGCAGTGACATTGTCCCCTCTCCAAGCCATCACCCCACACAGATCAGATCCCCAGGGTGGGAATTACCCTGCCCTGGCAATTACCTAAGGCTCTGCTCCATACAATTTACATGTGCCTTGTCTAAGATAGGGAGTCAAAGCAGTTCTACCTAATATACAGAAACAAACACAGGGAGGCTGCTAAATTGAGAAGACAAAGAAAAATGGCCCAAATGAAAGAACAGAACAAAACTCCAGAAAAAGAACTAAATGACTAGGAGATAACCAATCTATCAGAAGCAGAGTTCAAAATACTGGTTATCATGATGCTCAGAGGACTCTTTGAGTATGGTTAAAAAAAAATAATAATGGAAGAAATGAAGGTCACACTAAGTGAAATAAAGAATAAGCCACAGGAAACCAAGATAGAAGGGAAAGAAGCTGGGATTCAAGCCAATAATTTGGAACATAAGGAAGAGATAAACATTCAACCAGAATGAAAAGAAGACACAAGAATTCGAAAAAGTGAGAATAGGCTGAGGAACATCTGGGACAACTTTAAATATACCAGCATTTGAATCATAGGGATGCTAGAAGGAGAAGAGGAAGAGCAAGGAATTCAAAACTTACTTGAACAAAAAAAAAAAAAAACTTCTCTAATTTGGTGAAGGAAATAGACATACAAGTTAAGGAAGTGCAGAGGGTCCCAAACAAGTTGGATCCAAAGAGGACCACACCAAGACACATAATTAAAATATCAAAGGTTAAAGATAAAGAAAGAATCTTAAAAAGAGAGAATTATCTACAAAGTAGTTTCCATAAGACTATCAGCTGATTTCTCAAAAAAAACTTTTCAGGCAAGAAGAGACTGGCAAGAAGTATTCAAAGTGATAAAAGCAAGGACCTACAACCTAGATTACTCTATCCAGCAAAGCTATATTTAGAATGGAAGAGCAGATAAAATTCTTCCCAGACCAGGTAAAGCTAAAGGAGTTCATCATCACCAACCCCTTATTGCATGAAATGTTAAAGGGACTTATTTAAGAAAAAGGAGATCAAAACTGTGAACATTAAAAGGGCAACAAATTCACAACTACCAACAAACTAAGCAAACAACCAGAACAGGAAAAGAAATATAGATGTGGAGATCATTTGGAGGGTTATCAACTGGTGGGGGAAGGGGGAAAATGGGGGAAATGGTGCAGGGAGTAAGAAGCATAATTGGTAGGTACAAAATAGGGGCGATGTCAAGAATAGTACAGGAAATGGAGAAGCCAAAAAACTTATATGCACAATCCATGGACATGAATTAAGTGGGGGATTGCTGAAAGGAAGGGGGGCACCTGGCAGACGTGAGCAAAGGGGGAAAAATTGGGACAACTCTAATAACATAAGCAATAAAATATATTTTTTAAAAAAGAAAGGGAAGAGATTTCAGATTGTGGATGAGATTCAGGAAAATATGATGGGGCAGCTGATGGCTATTGGGAGAACTGTGTGAGGTCCTAAAGTGCCTACTTTGAAGGGGACTGAGATATCATTGTTCATATACAGTGTTTCTTATTTTTGTATTTTCTTTAATAAATATCTCTATTTTTCATATGACATGGCTGGATAACTTCTGGACAGACCTCGTATATTCCAAGGGAGAAAATTGCAAAGTATTCTTAAACTTTACATGGTAAATGTATCATTGATAGTGGTATTGATGTATTGTTTCTATTTTATGGATATTTATTGGAAACTATTTTATGGATATTTAAGGTAGCACAAATGAGTAATATATTGATGTTTTGTGGAACTAAGTTTCTCATTTTGGAGAGGAAGATAAAAATATAGACTAGGGAAATATGGAAAAGAGCTCTTCATTACTGAATTTGAACTGGAGATTACCCCTCAAGTTTATAAGAATGATTTTTCTTAGTTTTATCAACTGAAAGGACATAGTATCCCATAATTATACCTCATGGCTTTGTCTCTAAAGACCTTCATGATGTATTGTGTTATTGTGGGGGTAGAGGGGAGAAAGGCCCATTATTAAAAAGCATGTGTAGTATAATCACATTTTCAAGGAAAATAATATATCTAATTGTAGCGCGAGGACTGTATGAAAAAGGAGATTATGGAACAAGTGGAATGTGAGGGTAACTTCCCATTCTGCCATTTACCAATTGTGTGAGTTTCCTGGGTTACTTAACCTCTCTGCCTTAGTTTTAAAATCTATTAAACAGGAATAACAGTAGTTCCAACCTATTGTGTTGTTTTAAGAAATGAAGGATTTAATACATTTAAGGACTCAGAACAGTTCTTGGAATGTAGTAAAAAGCCAGAAATTGTTAATTATTACTATAGGTAATTTTAAATTTTGAGTTTTTGTGCTTCCTTATTTTTAAAAAATTCTACATATATCAGTTGTGTGATAGACAAAAACAATACAAATTATTTTTTAAAGAACACAATGATCTGAATATCTTTAATTTGGTAGATAACTATCAGTCATTAGTTTGAAGACAGGTCTCAAAATCAAAATTAGCCCAGTTTATTTCCAAGAGTGTTCACCATAAAGCATTTTTCTTGGTTACTTTCCCATAGCTCAGGGTCTGGTCTTCAATTTTGCAAGTTTAGAAACTTCATTTGTTGCAATAATCAGAATAAAACCATCTCTCTGAGTCAAATGCACATAAAACAAGAAAGGCAATTATTTGCTTTCTAATTCATACTATGATCAGCTTATCATTTATAGATGACCAGAACATTTTTCTTCTTATGATCCAAGTATAAAGGAAGTGAGACTGCAATTTGAAGGATATTGGTAAATATGGATTACAGCATAGGAAAATTATCATAAATTCAAATGCTCGGTGGCATCAGTTTATAAAATGCTTAATGTTTCCATCTTCACAGTGGGTATATATCCCTGTCATAGATATTGAATAGGGTCCATGGACCAGACCCTGCACAGCCTTGGATGAACTGCACATACCTGAAGTGTACCTCTCTATTTTCAACTAAGGATTCCAGTCCTTTCCCCGAAACACAGAAATATATTAATAGCATTGATAAAATTACAGCCAGTTCTAGCATTTCTGTTTCTTGCTTAGGAGATTATTTTTGCCATCTGTAATACATCTTCTTTATTGTTAAAATCTGCTGGACGGCCAGACCACTGTTTCTAGGAAACACCGAGAATGTACAATGTATGGTTAAGCAACAAGCAAGGCCTCTCGCTCCAGTGGTGGAGTCTCTTCCAAACATCTTCATTTATTCACAACGAGAGAGTACTGATGAAAAATTATAGTATAGTAGGTCATATGAAGATCTAATTTCCTAATGTTCAGACCTGCCCACCCAGTGCCCACTCTGCTGGTGCTGGCACTCCTTAGCATCTATGCTCCTGAACTTTGGCTTTTTCAGGGTGTGTATTCTGTGGTTTCGTCTTCCTGATTGCCCTAGACTTGTTCTGGCAAATGATTGTCAACGTCCTTGCTTCCTGAACTCCCACTTTTGGGCATTTGTCTCCTCTCACCCAATGTTCCCTAGGCTCAGTTCAGCTCACTTGCAAGGATCCTGATTAGAAGACACTGGCTAGAAAGTAGAGCCAAGGCAATGCTTTATACAACTTTCTGCCCCCTCAGCTTTTTGCACAAATTTAGTTTTCTGTTTATGCTAATATAATGTGCAAATCCATCTTTTGAGGTGTTTATATATGCCATGAGTTTTTTTCCATTCAGCATTGAGTTATCCTAGAAGTGAAGTTGTGGAAATAAGATATCTCAATAGGTACATATAGATTTAACTTTGGTTGAACACTAAGAACCATTAATGTGTTTTATTTTTTATTTACACTCATTTATTGCAAGGAACTGCACTGCAAAGACATATGCTATTTGACTCTGTTTTGCTCCTTAGCACTCATGGCCATCTTATCTTCAGTTTAAGCTTAAAAGGTTAATACTGCTATTAGTTACTTGGAGACCTCTTCACTTTTCCCCTTTCCTCTATAATAGGTATACAATATTTACTGAAAAAGGATATCATGCTGGTAAAAGGAATATTCCATTTAGTCAATTAACTGAATGTCTAACACAGACTAATTATTTCCAATTTAATGTGACTTATTTTCCCACTTCTAAGACTAATTCTATGTAGTGGAAGGAAAATAATAGGGTTGGTGAAAATAAATAAAACTACATAGAGTATTTTTAAGAAACCAGTCTTTGTTCAGCTTGAACAACAAAATAATTACCTCAAAATAGAGCACTTCTAGTTAACAGATGGAAAAATTAGGGCTTAGGTAACTTGCTTAACATCCTTCAAAAAGTAAGTGGAAGGTTGGTATTCTGACTCTAGAGCTTATACTCTTGACAACTGATCTATATCTCACAACTGATTTGCTCTGATTCGCACAACTTTCCAGTCATATTAAGTTCTGTATATTAAACTGTGAAACAGTGGACGTTTTCAGCAGCTTTTCCTTTAGCACCAAGTAGCTGGAAGACATCCAACTAATAAGGTGTCTTCTATTATGATCTTAAGGGTCATCAAAACTGAAGTTGTTCCTCAAAAAGGCTAAGGAATTCCAAAAATAATTGCCATAGTCTGTCTCTATGATCCTATATTATAGAGCCAAGATATAGAAAAATAGTATTTAATATTTAAATCATTGATAAGAATATTTCCCATGGAATTCTTCATGAGCTTAAGGAATATTATGCCTGTCCAGGAAAACCTGTTTGGTGAAAAGCCAAGCCCACTCAGATATTAAGTAGTTTTCTTGGCTTGATTTACCATCCTGAGTGAAAGTGCTTGCCCAAGTCAGTTGAAAACACTGGTAACCACTCAAAGATTCTACTAGCAGTACTGAGTAATAAAGACATAGGCTTTATCAGTCCACCTAGGAAAGTACTGCAGACAGCTGTACGAGACCCTTGGGGCATGGTATAATGGTGAAAAGTATAGGACCTGGACAGGCTACCAAGATTTAAATCCCATTTCCATCTCTAGCTCTGTGATTTTAGGCAAAGCATCTACCTCTCAGTCTCAGCTTCTTCTTTGGTAAAGTGGGTAGACAGCTGTACTTAACCGCAAAGAGTTGTTGTGAGAAGTGAATGGGTTAATGTATAAAAAGCTCTTCCACAGTGTCTGACACATAATTAGCTTAGCTCAATAAATATTTGTTATTAATAATAATAAGTGAGAATCAATATTGTAAAAGCTGCTTATAATCAATATAAAAATGGACAACATGGTTATAAAGACAAATAAATATAAAGCTGAGAGAAGAAACTACATACTGGCCAAAATATATTTTTGCTGAGTTAGCAAAAATGGCAGTTCTTTATTTCATCAATATTTCATAATCTTTGCTTAGACTCTTTGGGGCTATTTTGGTAGAGATGATGTCAAAATTAATAATCATATGGCCCTTTATATTTACAGTATATTTATGATCATGAAGTACTTCATAGGCATTTCACTTTGCAAAAACTCTATGTGATAGTAACATTTCCTTGTTTTATTAGCGTGGAAACTGGGGGTTAGTCATATAAAGCTACTATTGTAAAGGGGAAGAACTGGGACTGAAACACAATTCTTTTGTTTTTCATTCTAAATTCTTCCAGAGAAGTATGGAGGATGTAGATATAATGATTTATATACTTAACACAATTAGTGAATCAGGAGAAAGTGTTCAATTGGATTGAGTTTGCCTGAAAAAATTAGTCACAGCTGTGTAAAGAATTATCAATTCTAAATTTAAATATTTGATGCAAATGCACAAATCATTTGGAGAAAATGTTTGATTTTCCTTATAATTGAAGTACAGGATATTTATATTATTCTTGCTGTTACTTAAATTTAAAAATTATAACACAGTTACAGAGAATATATCAATGTATTCTCATTGTAGTGTTCTAAATAAAACTGCTTTCAGAATTGATGTTTTAAAGCAGACTAATAGTTTTTTAACATAAACGACATGCAGTTTACTACTTACCTATCTTTTTATTCTTCCGATTTTATATAAACTGAAAGTTCAACCCAACATTTCTGTAATAATTGATGCTGAAGCAGCAGAGAGAATCAATGCGAGGTCAAACATTCACATTAAATTTTAAAGCATAGGTCTGTTACCTGAAAGTATTCATAATGCTTCTTATAAATACATCTAAATGTGTTTCAACCCTAAGAAATACGTGGGTCCTGAATAGCTTATATAGTCACATGCTTTATGGAAAAGGTGTTAACCAAGTGATCTCAGGTTACTTTCTGGCCCTGTGGCTCTGACTTTTCAATGGTTTTAGTAGCATCATTTTATTGGTGAAATTTATTTAAAAAGAAATCAAATTTTACATTCAAAGTGAATGAGATCTGAAAACTTTTTCAAACGTAATTACAATACTAGCATGATTTTAATGAGTACTTGCTTTTTAAATGATTGTGATTCCAATGACATTTGCATTAAAAATGGGGAATGTCATCAGTTATTCCATGGGTATTCTAAATAACAGTGACGGTCTCAGAAGGGATCAATAATTTCTTCATATATGTTGTTAAATGAGGACATAAAAGTATTACATAATATCTACCTAGATTCAGTAATTATATTATTATGATGATGAGTGTTCTTATTTCCCTATCTTTTAGACACTATAATGAGAGGTGCTATTATGAAACTGTAAAAGGGTAGAATAAGAAAGAAGTCTAATCCAAACTTATTACTTTTCACTAAAAATTTTAGTTGTTCATTACAGTTTTTTGAGAGCATTTATTTGCCAGACAGCCTTTGAGCCACGTGAGGAAAAGAGACAATCCCTGCACTGTGGCACTAACAGTCTAATATGGGGAGGTGCTTCCTTTATTTTTAAGTATATTTTATTGATTATGCTATTACAGTTGTCCCATTTTTTTCCCCTTTATCCCCCTCTGCCCTGCACTCCCCTCCCTCCAGCGTTCCCCTCCCTTAGTTCATGTCCATGGTTAATACCTATAAGTTCTTCGGCTTCTCCATTTCCTATACTGTTCTTAACCTCCCCCTGACTGTTTTGTACCTATCAGTTATGTTTCTTATTCCCTGTATCTTTTCTCTCATTCTTCCCCCTCCTCCTCCCTGCTGATAACCCTCCATGTGATCTCCATTTCTGTGATTCTGTTCCTGTTCTAGTTGTTTGTTTAGTTTTAGTTTTTGTTTTTTAGTTTCATCATTTTTGAGTTTGTGTCATTTTACTGTTCATAGCTTTGACCTTCTTCTTTTTCTTAGATAGGTCCCCTTAACATTTCATATAATAAGGGCTTGGTGATGATGAACTCCTTTAACTTGACCTTATCCGGGAAGCGCTTTATCTGCCCTTACATTCTAAATGATAGCTTTGCTGGATAGAGTAAGAAACAGCATAGGTCCTACAGCTGAAATGGAATGAAGGAGGGGAATGTGATGGTTGATGAGGTTAGGAAGATAGGTAGGTAGGTGGTGGCCTCAGGAAGGACCGTGGCTTTGACTCTGAATGATATTGGAAGGCATTAACAGGGGAATGGTGTAATTTTACTTAACAATTAGACTAGCTGTTGAGTTGAGAAAAGAGTGAATGGGGCAAGAGAAGACACAATGAGTGAAGTTAAGAAGTTATTTCAATAACCCATGCAAAAGGTGATAGAGGCTGGAACCAAGATGGTCGCAGTCATGATGCTAAGAAGTTGTTAGACTCTGAATACGCTTTGCAACTAGAAACAAGTTGGATGCCACCAAAGCTGAGAAAAATTCAGGCCCAGATATATTGTGGTTTGACTAAGAAGGAGTGGCCTGTTAGTAACAGAGCTGGCATAGGAGCGTGATGTCTTCTACTTCATTTGTTTTTCCCAAAACCTCACTTGTATAAAGATTGACATGACTCATCCTTTGAAATCATACTGGAAAATTAAAAATATATTACTTAAACAAATATGTCAGAATTCATGGTTTAAAATTAAATGAAAATATTTTGGTATCTCCCTGAGTTTCATACCATTTTATCCTAAAGTTCAAACTCACTTGCCTGACATACTGGACAGGTTAGATCTGGACTGATTTATTTTCTGTTTATCCACATTGCTAACATCTGACTCTATTCCTTTACTTTTGCATGTGTTTTAAAAATGATTCTTGAGTGTCTATAAACTGCCAGATCCTAGAGTTTAGCTGCAACCTGTATTCACTGAAACCTCAACTTAGTTATCCTCTGGCACTACTGGTCACTCACTGGTTTGTACTCCAGTGACACACATATCTCTCTTGAATTGTATATCACCCTGAATTACATTTATCTGTATAACTGCCTGATTTTCTCATAACATTTTAAGCGATTTGAGTTCAGGATTAAACCTTATTTATCTTTGCATTTTCAGAAACTAGCATAATGCCTCACACATAGTATGTATTCATTGAAGGATAAATTAATCAAATTTACTCAGAAGTTTGGCCTTGGACCATTTCCTTTTTTTTTCTTTGATTTCATTCTTTGCAAGGTAAAAGATAAACAAAAAAGGGTCACTGAAAATTTACAAAATATTTCTGATATTTGATTAATACAAGCAATTAAGTAAATTCTAAGGCTGCATAAAATTAAACACATGCCATTAAAGAAAATTATGGTTGATTTGATAATTTGGGGCAAAGTCTTAATAAACAGGTAAAGATTTTCTCTTTGTATCTTGTTTATTCAAGTTCCTAAATAAGATGCTAAAAATAAGTTAGGATTTATTCCTTAATTTACCAAATATTTATTGAGCACCTATTATGTCATGATTTGTCAAACACTGTAGGCTCATGAGATGCTTTTAGGTGGTATATAGACATTTAAAAGTTTAAATTTATTTTAATTTGTTTATATTAAAGTTTAATTTATGGAAATTATTTACTAGGAAATAGCGAATTGCTTAAAAAGTAAGATAGATTAAAAAGTAAATTGATTTGAAGAAAAATATTAATAATGAAAGAAGCAAAAACAGTGAGATGGTACTGGAGTTGAACCCCTGACATTTGTTCCTTTTTTCTTTTGTAATACAAATGTGACTTAAGCTTTGATGGTCCAATTCAAAGAGTAATCTACTTCCTTCAAAGATGGTTATCTGGATTAAACTCTTTGCCAGCCACTGACTAGGTTAAAGTCATGTCACCTTCCCTCACAGGAGGCTCTTTTATTTTAGAAATCTTGGTTGATTTCAGGAACTGACCATGTGGATTGCCTGTTTGTGTTCTCTTCCCGTGCTTTAAATTCCCGCTGTGTTTTAAATTCATCAATAAAGAGTGAGCCCATGAAATGTCAGGCTTCTACCCTTCACCCCAATAAATGCAAACCCCAGGCCATGTGCATGTTCCCATTGTGTGGCCCCAGGTGCTCTGTATAATTTTCAGGTTCTATAAGTAATAAACATCTATTCAAAGTTTCCTAATGGCTAGTGCTGGAGGGGTTCTTGCAATCATAATAGCCACAAGGGCTGCTCTAGCCACAAAACTGGTTACGGACAGGCTGAGGCCAGTACAAGACATACACAAATATTACAAGTTTTAGAAATATTATACCATGAATCATAAAATGGCAAGCAAGAAATTTCCACAGAGATTATTTTTTAATCCTCACCTGAGGATATGTTTACCAATTTTAGAGAGAGGAAGGGAGAGAGAGCATCAGAGAGAACATCTATGCAAGACAGAACCACCGATCAGTTCCCCACATGCTCCCCAACTTGGGAATTGAACCTGTGACCACCCTGGTATCCTGGACAGCACTCTAACTAACCATGTCCTTAAATTTTATATGAGCATTTTTATAGTGAAATTGTTACTGTAGGTAGTAAGCCAGTTATTAAGAAGGGGTAGCAAAGAAATTAGACATTGAGCTTAATAAGCTGGGAAGCATGAGCCTATTTGCTTCGCCAGGAAGCTACAGCTTCACACCTAGAGGATTTCAGCATTACCCCCCCAAGGGAATTAACACCCCTCCCTTCCCCACTCAGGTACCAGATTGTTGGGGAACACGGGAGGAAGACCTGGACCATAGAGGCCTGCCAGTCTAACTAGAAAGGTGGACCCCTCAAAAGCCCACAAAAACTTGGTAAGTTCACTGGCCAATTCAAAAAAACACATGGTCCATCCTAAACCCAAGCTAATATAATGCCAAGTGAACAAAGAAGTGCGCTCTCTCTCTCTCTCTCTCTCTCTCTCTCTCTTTTTCTGGGAAACCCACACTTGCCCTGTGTGCTCACATGCTCTCTGTCTATAGCCACGTGGACTCCAGCACCAGGGCCTCCAGGGACAAGCCGAGCTATAGCTGGATTGGGGCTGAGACCGCTTAGCGGCTGCCTGCTGGCTTCAAAAGACGGAGCTTTAATATGAAGCAGAAACTCTGGGCCTTGGCTCTTGTTTTGACCTTTTTAAGGACAGGTTTGGACATTTCCCATGGCGGTGTGGACAGAGAAGGGACATGGGGGCGTATTTCTACACAAATATACCATCTTGCCAAACCACAATCTCCTGTGTGTGGGACCTTGGAGTGTCCCCTCGCCCCTGAAGAGCCTAATTTCCACCACCAACAAAGTAAGTATCAATGAATACCAATCAAAAACTTGTAAGTGCTCTATGGTTATTTCTGTGTCTTTGTTGTTAATCAAAATCGACCATTGCCTTATCTAAATTAACACAGAGGATGAGGACATCTAAAGTTGCCTTGCATTTATAAGGTCTAACACATTTTGACATTTTTCTAGCTGTAAGTATATGTGAAACACAAAGAATTTCACCATAAGTAGTTAACTCGTTATTAGTAAGAAAGAGCGCAAAGAGAATTAGACATTGAGTTTAATAAACTGGGGAGCACAGGCCTGCTTTCTTAGCCAAGAAGCTATAGCATTTACAGACTCACTTACACACTACAGGGACTGCTGCAGAGGAGACCTAATCCTCAGAGCACAGGAATTTTCCCCAGGGCACTGCTTGTCCTCCAGTGCTTGATTGCTGAGGGGTGCACAGGGAGGTAAATTTATGCACAATAGAAGCCAAAATGGCACAGGGGAGGCTCTTGACCAGAGAAGCTGATCAGTCTAACCTGGGAAAGGAATTATTGACTAGGGCATGTACCCATCATAAGCCCATGAAAGCTTGGGAAGCTGATTGGTTATTTTGAAAAAGCTTTTGGTTATAACCCCAGGGGAACAAAGAGGCTCTGTCTCACTTGGTGACCTGCACTCACCCTGTTCTTTTTTACGTTCTCTCCCTCGGCCCATTTGTTTGGGCATTCTTTCTGTTGGCTGGGGAACACAGGTAACCGTGTGGGTCTAGCAGGGCCCGCAGCAGACTGCACAGTCTCCGAAGGACTAAGCTTTAATATGAAACAGAAGCTTTGGACACTGGCCTTTGTTTTGACTTCATGGGAGACACAGTTGGACTTTTTGTGTGGCCTGCTGAATAGAAGTGGGACACTGGAAACCCAGAGGCAGATTTCCACCTGAAGAAATTTTGCCACATCACATTCTCCCACATGTGGGTCGTGAAATTCTTTTCTCATGATCCCGTGGAAGAGCCTGATTTCCACTGGCAACAGAATTTTGTATTGCGGGATACAAAATTGTTACTTGATCCAACATATATATTTCCGTTTGGGTTTATTGCAAATCCCACCATAACAATAAGAAATAATTATTTAACTATTTAATGAAACATGACATCCTAATAAATGTTCAGATTTGATTACAAGATGGTTATCTTTAGCCAGATTTCTAAAGAGACTAACACAACGAAATTTGTAACTCAGTAGGATGTATTTCTACCAAGTTTGAACCTCTTAAAATATCAACTAGTAATGCTAAATAAAAGCTTCATCATTGCCCCTATTTTCTTTTAGTTCTAGCTGCCTAATTTACAATTTAAAAGGTTGGTCAATAAAAACTGACAAGAGAAATAAAACCAAAACCAATTTTATTTCATTTAGCATCTATTGATCATATTTCAAGCTATTTAAGTCTTTTCCTGAAACTACCCATAAAGTCATTTATACTTAGAAAAGAGTTTAAAATTGATATGTAAGCAGAAGGGGATAACTAGGGAGCTATTAACAGACCATTTAGATCTCATTTTTTCTCATTACTTTTCCTGGAATGTTTGTGAAGTTGTCTTATATGCCACAGGTTTATCTTCCTGGGAATCATTTTTTTCACCCAAATTACTCAATTGGTGCTGGAAAGAATTTGAGATACAAGGCTTCTTGCTGCATCTTCCCAATATCTACTATTATCTGAATTCTAGGTCCCCCTAAAACCAAATGGATGGAACTTCTAGTTTTCATGGGAAATTTTTTGTTTTGGATCTACTCCCAGATTGTTTATTGACAGTTATCCTACAGAACAGGATTTATCAAAATGTACTGTACATACGGAAAACTTGCCATAGTGCAAATTCTGTGTAGTGCGTCCAGGGTAAGGTCTGAGATTCTGCATTTCTAACATGCACCCATGTGATGCCTTTGCTGTTCATACGGGAAGAGCTCTTTGGGTAGCAAAGTTCTACAGCAGAGCTGTTCCACATTGTGCAGCCTGTTCAACATGGTATACAGTCTGAGGGCTACCTTTGTCCAGATCAGTTGGGGATGCTCATTAGAATGAAGATCCTTCATCCCCAGCCTGTCTTTATAGTGACAAAAATCTATGCAAGGTACCCTTTACTTGTAGAAATAAACATTTTAAAACCAGTGCTCTAGGTTATTTTTTGCATACATTTATTATAAAACAAAAACAACAACTTTGCATCTCATTCTGTACTTTTCATGAGAGCAGAGAGAAGGTTGAGTAGGTATTGGCAGAGTAGGCTAAGAGCTAACAGTGGTTTGCCATTCTTGAAAATTCTGTCTGATGTTGTGGACCATGGGAATATGTACGCTAGCATTTCAGAAGTGCTCCAACTACTTAGAGTGTGCTTGAGAGTTGAAAGGAAAAAACTCAACCCTTATTCTTTATATCCTTTTCCTTAGATTACCATAAAGTTCTTTTTAAAAATTATTTATTCATATCATCTATTTAGCCCCAAAGATGCCTTGCTTTAGAGCAGCAATTTTCAACTGGTGTGCCAGAAGAATTTTTAAAACTTGCAATATCTATTTAGTCAGTGGCCCTGACCTCTTTCCCTTTAGATTGCCAAATAAAGTTCTGAAAACAGCCAACACAACCATAAGCTACCTGGTGTCAATGAATCAAAATTATACCTATTTTTTTTGTCAGATCAGCAAAAATATATTTTTTGGTGTGCCGCACAATTTTAGTAACTAGTTTATGTGTGTCATGAGATGAAAACATTGAAAATCACACTTTAGAGAATGACCTACTCTCTGAAAAACTTAAAAATAATGAATTCCTTCCTGTTTTCCTCTCACTCCTCCTAAACCTTTCAATCCTGAAAAGAGCCAGGTGGCTTTGGCTAAAAATAAATGACAAAGATTTATTCAAGGGTCTTAGGATTTGTGAATGAAAAACACAACTGGGCAATACCCAGAGTGTTATGTAGGAGAAAGAAGTTTGAGAGTTTTTCCAGTAAAAAGCACATGTTTGAAAAAGTCAGTTCTGCATTCTTAGCCTACAGATTGGCTCAGGAATGTAATCTTCCCGATGTTAGGTGGTCTGGATAATGGATGTCAGGTGGTTTGGATAATGATTTTTTCTTAAGCATGACAAGTAGCTATCTATAAAAGATGTACAGGGTGGGCAACAGTAGACTTACCATTGTTTGTATGGAAAATACAATAATTAATAATGATGCAAAATAACCTCTGTGTTTTACACACCCCCTACCATAAACCTGCTGTTGCCTGCCCTGTGCACATCTCTGGCACATCAACACTCTTTCTTAAGTCCTTCAGAGGGTTATCTGTGGAATTTAGATGCAACCAAACACTGGTACACAACTGAATGTTCAGAAGTCTAAGTTCCAGTCTAGTTAAAACAAGAATAAAATTGTTCCCTTATGCTCAACCTACTTGATCTTAATAATTTAGCGGCTTGCCAATAGTGACTCCATTTTATTTCTTCACTCTTTTCCTCATACCTCTCTTCCACTTACCCTTCAACACCTGGCTCTGGTATACCTTTCCCTGAAAGCTTTCTTTGGGTAAGCTAGTAACAGGTGTTAAAAAGTTTTTTAAATGTTCATCATCTTTGACTCCAGAATCCCACTCAAAAGATATATCCTTAAGAATCAATTGGACAAGAATATAAAGATATTGAAAGCAATTTTCTTTATAATACAGATTGAAAGCCATCTTTGTAGGTCCTTTAAATAGACAATTGGTTGAATAAACTATGGTATATCTTCCCCCTTGGAATGCTGTGAAGTCAGTAAAAATGATGTCAATCTATCATTACTGTCATGTAAAGGTATTTTTGAGGTTATGTTAAATGAAAAGAATTATAGAATGTTATATTAATAATAATACTATTAAAATAAATAGCATGTTTAGTTCACTGATGTTGGCTAAATTCTTAGTACAAGAGCTCTTAATAAACATTTTTTGATAAATGAAGCTAGTAAGTGCTTTATACTGCCAAAGTTTGTTCTCTAAGAATTTTACTTCCATTAAATCACTTATCTTTACAACACTTCACTAAGGTAGATATTATTACTCACATATTATACATGAAAAAATTGATACTAGGAGAGATTAAGCAGATTCCCAGTCATAAGGCACTAAGTGGTAAGACCTGGTTTGAATGATCTGATTCAAAGCCCATGTATTCACATAATTTTGGGGCTTTTATGATTTTAATAACCTCTTTCTTTTTAAAAAAATATTGATTTCTGTGCGTGTGTGTGTGTGTGTGTGTGTGTGTGAGAGAGAGAGAGAGAGAGGGAGGGAGATTTGTTGTTCTACTTATTTATGCGTTCATTGGCTGATTATTGCATGCGTCCTGACCCAGGATAGAACCCACAACCTTGGTGTATTGGGACAATGCCCTAACCAATTGAGCTACCTGACCAGAGCTGGGCTGTAATTATTTTAAAAAGTTGTGAATACATATCGTAAAAAAGATTCTTACAATGTTTACAGCAAGTTATTAACAGTGGTTAATTGTGATCTGAGTGGTGGGATGGCAGATTTTTTCTTTTTTTTTTTGTCTATATATTTTCATGTTTCCAAAACAGACATGGATTATTTCTGTAATAAAATATCTACATTATAAAGGGCCTTTTGGGTTGGTTTCACCACCATCAACAACACAAAGGCCTTCTTGGCATCTGTCTTTCTAAAAAGAATGAATCATTCCCTTTGCCATGTTATGTCAAAACCCAGTTCTACATCTGCTTTTTGCTCTTTCCACTCTTTTATAGAAATTATTGTTCCAATGTTGTTCCTTCCAACTTGACCAAGTTGGAAAATGTATTTTATTCATCTTTTTATTTTTGGAGCTAATATGGAACCTGACACACCACACATTTATCAAAAGAGATTTCTCTAATAGAAAAATAACTTCAAAATAATGAAATGGCTCTTTGTCATGCTATTTTTCTTTGTCCCTTTTCTTGTGCAGTAACTCTTATGTGTTTGTTCCTTTTCTCTGCCATGGCAGAGTGAGCCTCCACTGCCCTTTATCTCCTACCGCTAAGAGCAGTAGTCACTAAGTGTAAAAAATCAAAACAAAGCACTTCCCCATCTCCCTGATGGAGTAAAAGCAGTGAAGCCCAAATAATACTTAGTTACCAAAAGCCACGCCAGGTGTCTAATCGAAAGGGTATTGATTTTAGCTAGTAAATAGCCCTTAATATAGTTGGAACCTGGGTTGAATATGCAGCCTGGTAATTAGCTAATAAAGCAAACAAGAGCTAGAGAGGACGTGGCACAGTTGGATAAGCAGCAGCCTCTCATCCAGGAAGCTTGCCCAGGTCTAATACCTCCTCATGCAGGGGACTGAAGTTACCTTTAAGACTCCATGCCTACCGTTCTCAGCCATTAAATGATGAAAAACTATAACCCTATCGTAGTATCTGAGATATAGCTAAAAGCAGTTATAAATGTTTGGTAAATATTACAGGCAGTAGAGACGCTTCCTGAAGACAGATGTTACAATTTAATAATCTGAAGTGGGGAGGTTTAATAACTATTTTAGATCATTAGGATAATGTTTAGTGCCCTAGGATAATTATTAAACAATTCTCAGTTTGCTAACTGATCTGATACTCCAGAGAACTCAATAGCCTGATTAATTCTCACATTATCTGCCAGCTAACTGCTTAGTGAAACTGGAAAGTAACAGAGGTCGGCTGGGAAAAAAGAAAAGCTAGATATCACTTTGAAAAAGAAGAAAATCAGGGGGAGGGTGAGATAGCTAAGGTGTAAGGAGAAGGGTCAAGGTGCGAAGGATCTAAAGCAGAGATGGTAAATTAGAGGCCTACGGGTCAGCTACAGCATCCAAATGCATTGTAACAGGCCTGCAGAGGGCTTTTTTGTTGCTGGTTTTTAATGTTCTTAAATTTCATTGCTAATATTTTCTTAAGTGGAAAAAACATTTTATATACAAATTCCAGATTTATGGGGTTTTTTTATTTTTTGTGTTTTTTTTCTTATTTGTTTAATTTGGAGTACCTAGTAACAGTGAGCCTAATTCACGCATGACAATAATGGACAAGAGCTGCATAAAGTCAGCCCCTTTTATTTTTTCTAAAGATTTTGGTTATGAAAATCTAAAGGCTCATGGGAAAACAGAAAAAAATGTCTATTCACTTTCCTCTGCATTCAACAATTATTAGTATTTTACTATAGTTATTAGAAAAGTGAATACTTATATCTACGCATTTATATTTTTGCAGAAACAATTTAAAGTAGATATATTACTTTATCCCTAAATGTTTTACCATATGTTTTTAAAACAATTTTATTTATTTTTTAAGGAGGAGGGAGGCAGGGAGAAAGAGAGGGAAAGAAACATTAATGTGTGAGAGAAACATTCAGTTGCCTCTCACACAACCCCAACTGAGGACCTGGCCCGCAACCCAGCATGTGCCCTGACTGGGAATCAAACCTGCGTCCTTTTGGTTCTCAGGATGGTGCTCATTACTCTGAGTATACATTTAAAAAAAAGGACAGATTCCCACATATTGGCAATATTATTATCATGCTGAAAAGAATTTCAGTTGTAATTCCTTAATGGCCTCTTCATTAGTCTATATTTAAGTTTCCCTGGTGTCCCCAAAACATTTTCTCCACTCATTTTCTTTTCAAGCTGGGATCCAATGAAAACACATGCATTGAATTTGGTTATGTCACATTAGTTACTTTTACTGTAGATTGGGCTCCTGCATCTCTCATTTTCTTCTATGACACTGTCTTGTTGAAATGGTCAGTTGTCTTCAATTCCTGTGTAAAGACTTGATTGATTCAGGTTAAATATTTGGGGCAAAAACAATTCAGAGGTTGTGAGACAGAGTTTACATTACATCGCATGTGGAGGCACATAATATCTAGTTGGTAACACAAAGTTTAATCACCAGGTTAAAGTGGTGGGCTAATTTCTTTGGATGTGGTCTGCTCTCTCCAAGATGCCACAGACCCCATCATTCCTTATTTGTTTTACATATAGCCTCGTCAACTCATTTTATCTTGCCTGGTAAGCATATGTAAGTGCCAACCTAAAGTATATCCCATGCTACAATCTGGGCTGTGTGATAAGAGCATATACAACTATGTCCCTGGAATAATAGATCAGTGCCTGGTGCATAGGTGGTGCTCAACAAATACCCATTGATTAATTAAAGTTAGAAACACCTCAGTTAGAGAAACCTAAAGGAAAAAAGGATATGAGGAAAATTCTAGCAACCATGCTCCTGAACACCAGTTCAGGGAGGCCTTGTGACCTGAGACATGTAGAGCAGATGACAGAGGCTCCTGGCTCTAGGGAATGGTTCTTGATTTGAATTAGACTGAACGGTACAATCCCAGGGAAGAAATCAGAACGAGGAGAAAGAATGATTTCAGAATTCTGTGGAACTCAAGGATGTCAGTTACCTAGCCCTCACATTCATCAAGGATCCTGTCACAGGTTGGGTTTTCTGGAAGCGGACAAAGCATTATTAGGAATGCTCATGAAAAAAGGAGCACATGAGCAGGACTGAGCTGAGGGAGAGGTAGAATTGCGATGTAGACCTAACAAACCCTCAGTCCCACCTGAGGGGCTTTAGGAGCATACAGAGCCCACCAGGGTTTCTCCCAGTGATCTAGCTGAGCTTCACCGCTGCTTAACTCAAGCGCAGGGTAAGGACTTGTCCGGGACAGGAATGACCTTAAATGAGGTAGCTCTCTGCAGTCGTGGCAAATTCTGAAGAAGCTGGCAGCTGGATGCTACTTGTTGAAGATACTTCCAGCAGCTGGTAAAACAAGTTCTGCTTAATGAAGGGTCTGGCGGTGGGGGGTGCAGCGATCTACCATAGACCTCAATTTTAAAATTTTGCTCTGATCTATAAGTGAAGCTATATAGACAGTACTCTTCCGCTGAGCATTAGTTGGCTAATTGTAACATTTAAATTATACTCTAATTTTTTCATCCTTGTTTTTGCATTTCTTTGCTTACTAAAAAGCCAGAAAAGATATAAAGAAATAATCCAGGAATCTCTCAAATTTTAGAAGGCTCTGATATTGCTTGACTCTCTCACAGGGTAGAAAATTGAGCACCCTTACATGGTTGTATATTGCTTTGGCACCTTGAATGAAAAATACCCTATAAATGGCAATGACATACTGAGGGGCTAGCTCTGCAAAGACAGGTTGGCATTAGTGCCAAAGGGAAGTGAATGGAGGAAGTTATGTCAGCTGCTACTGTAAAAAATTACTACAAAGTTGGTGGTTAAAACAACAGAAATATATGCTTCCAGAGTTCTGGAGGCCAGATGTCCAAAATCAGTATCAGTGGGCCAAAATCGGGGGTCAGCAGGGCCTCACTCCCTCTAGAGGATCTAGGGGAGAACCCATTCTTTGATTCTTCCTGCTTCTGGGGGCTGCTAGCACTTCTTGGCTTGTGTCTGCATTATTCCAATCTCTGTGTTTATGGTCACATCATCTTCTACTATTTGTGCGAAACCTCCCTATTACTTCTCTCTCATAAGGATCTGCATGTTTGCATTTAGGGACTGCACTATCATCTCAAGATTCTTAATTTAATCATATCTGCAAGTCCTTCTCCCCCGTCCCCATATAAGGTAACATTCATGGGTTCCAGGGAGGTCATTCAGCCCACACAGGGTAGCTTTTACGTCTTTGCTTTAGCTGCATAAGCCTGGGACAATTTGCTTTTCACCTAACCCAAGAGCAGGAAAGCAAGTTGTGCCTAGGGTAAGCATAATAATAGAAAAGCTAGAATTTCACCTGCAGTACTTCGAGACCCACTTTAGGAGGGCCATCTTTGTCAGTATGGGGCTATATTTTTATTGCAAGACCAGAGGAGAACCAAGCTGATCCTGAAGAGCACATGCTCAGGAAAAGTTGCCTTCTTCCATATTTGACTATTGAAATATATTTTTAGAACACACTTACCAGAAAAAAATATTTTTAGATGCCCTGACACCAGTTTCTGGCTTCTTATCACATATCAAGTTGTCTCAGTTCTCAGAAACTTGGCCAGGGCTAAGAGTCAGGCAGAAGGAAAGGAGATTATTTACAGTGTGGTCTAGAGAATTTAAAAATATAGACACTCCATTAAGGAGTCCTGGTGGGGTAGCTCAGTAGATTGGAGCATCGTCCAGATATGCCAAGGTTATAGGTTCAACCCCTGGTCAGGGCGCGTACAAGTGTCAACCAATGAACGCATGGACAGGTGGAACAACAAATAGATTTTTCTCTCTCCTTCCAATCTCTCTAAAATCAATCAATAAAAAAAATTCAAAAACAGACAGACACTGGAGACACTCCATTAAATTGTTAAATTTCTCCTTGATGAATTTTCCATTGAACCATTCTCTCTTTCTGATTTACACTTGCCAAAAAAGACATTTCAAAAGGAAACTTCAATATGTTACTCAAAGATAATAGAACAAAGATTCTCTACTTTTCTTTTCTTTTCTTTTCTTTTTCTGGCTTTGCATAATGCTTTTGCTGATAGAGGAGGAATGAAGGAGACTTGCTTTTGAGGCCAAGGTAGTTGCTGAGGGAACAGCACTGGTTACTCTCTGGCTTATGTGCCCTGTGTGTTAAGTGTCTTCCTCTTGTCTTAACAAAAATTAGGTCAATGTTTACATGTTTCAAGACTACTGAATTACAACACAACATTGTCATTTTAAAGCTAATCAATCATGCACAGACATAAACCCTGTCCATTTTTATTGTTATCCTATTTTTGCTAACTAGATTCATTTATTTAAAAAAAAGTCATTATTAAAACATTACAAACAGGTCAAATTTATTTTAAGCATTTACTGCTGAGATTCAAGCCATCTTCAGGTCAGATAGTGGGTATTCAGATATGGAACTAAACAAATCTCCAGTTTCTTGGGCTCTTTACCTTTGGCTCGACTACCTCTTTCATGGAATCATAAACAGGTTTTACTCTGAAGAACCCAATTCTCCATTTTACTTTAGCTCCCATCTCAGAACGTAATACTTACTCATGTTCTTTGCATGAGTTTCTTAGGACATTTCTGCTTACCCACAATGTTCCTGCTGTTATTAAATAGGAGGCTGTGTTCCAGAGACAACATTATTCGATTGACATCATCAGTATTTGCTAAAGCTTGTTTTCAGTGCTGCCCTGTCTTCGGAACAAAGTGGATGTCTGCCTAAAGAAGAAGTTTACATTTCCTTTACCTTCAAGACCTTTAAATCTAAGTGAGTTTTTTTTGGTGCCACTTTATATTGACGCTTTAAAAATTTACTTTAAAAATACTTTCCCAGATTCGTATAAAGCAGAAATACATCTTAAGTACCCACTAAAACATATATTTAGTAATTTATTTTATCTTTTCAAGGATCATATATTTTCACCTCAATCTTGATACTAATTCTTTGACAATTACTGACATGGAAAAATTTTCTGTTGGATATTTTTAGATGCCTGTAATTCTGAGTTTAAGAAGTAACAAGTAGGTGGAGGCCTACTAACTGAGCTGTTCTAATTTCAAAGTCCCAAAGTCACTGGTCAGGTTTTGTTCAAGGATTTGTTTTAAGGTTTTTCTGGACAACATTGTTAATCTTTTAGAAATACTAATTTTTTTTTTCTTTGTAAGTAGTAAACTTGAAGTCTTCGTTTAGCTTTTGGTTATCTTCTTAGTATTCCCAACCATTGTTAACAATGAATATTATAAGTGCATATAGTACACAAATTATGAAAACTACTAAAATGCACCAGAGTAAACAAATATGATGAACATGCACAGTAATTAGAGCTGGGAACAAAGGTGTCTTGGCTCAATATTGGACCAAGAGTCAAAATGTATGGGGTTTAGGATAGGAAACTCACATTGGTGATAGTGTTATTGACAACCTGTGTGCCAGGCCATTTCACATATATTATCCCATTCAATCCTAGCTTGGTTATTTACTAGTTGTGTTATCTCAGGCATGTTACTTAACTATTTTCAATCTCAAATTATGCATTTGTAAAAACAATACAAAACTCATAGATTTACTCTGAGAATTAAAGATTATAGGTACCTTGTTAAAACTAGTGTCTGGCAGAGTAAACACTATGTGAATGTTCACCATTAACCTCTTCACTGATGAGGAAACAGAGGTCGAGGTAGGTTAGAGAATCAGGTCCAGTTTACAGAACTTTGAAGACGGATTTGAAGCCTGCACACTGTTCTCTCTACCAAGCAGTTTCTCATTTCATTCTTGGCTTTGTGTTTAGCTAACTAAATAACCTTAGATAAGTTACTTAATTCCTCTGGTCTTAATTACATCATTTGTAAAACAAAAATGTGGGTGTTAATAACATTTATTGCCCCTTTCAATCTTTTTATTACATAAATTTTATAGTGAGTTTTGGTGACTAATGAACACTTGGGGAAAATTTGTTTCTCTCCTGTGGACCCAAAAGGGGTACTATGGAAAAATAACCTCACAGGGTGATTTGATTAGAAATTCTTAATGTCAACTGTAATTGAAAAATAAAACAAATTTAAAAAAGATTCATGGTGGATAGTCGCACCCCAGGCATATAACTTTTTAGTAAAAGATTTATCTTTGCCTAGGCAAGTCCTATCCATTGTTTCTGTACATCTCATTTAGCCCACCTTTGAAATGCCTCTCTTAAGACCCAAGTAAAATCACCCTCAAAGGAGCACATAATCCTGCTAAATATTCTGTACTCCAAACCTACCTTGTTTTCTTCTACCTTCATGTCTTCTTTTTTATGCCCCCTCCTTAATCTCAAATGCATAAGAGAAATTGCAAACTGCCTTTCTAAGAAGCATTTTCTCAGTCTGTTGAGATCTTACTTCCAGGTATATCCCCTGTTCGGCTCAACTCAATTTTTATAGAAATTCTTTACAGGTTTGTACGTTCTTATGTTGACACTGTAGAAATGGGCGGGAACTAAAATAGCTGGCCCTTGGCACGTGGTGGATGGTCATAAAAAGTGCTTGGTAGAATCCCGGTGGAAGATTTTCCCTTGTTGGGGAAAGTTTACCCCAGCAGTTGGGTTTCAGATATCTTAGCAGCAGGTAGCTTGCTCTCCAGGCTTGGGGAAGGAAGAAATTCTTGCTAGTTTAGTTACACTAGGATATGGAAGATAACATAAATTCACCTGAGAATACTACGAAAGCAAAATAAATTTATTGTGGGCAAACTCAGGCTTTGGTAAGACATGAATGAATAGAAAGAAGAAACCTTTTAGATTTTGGTGGCCATGTGAGACTTGAAAACCCATGACTGTCCTTAAGTTTTTGTAGGTACACCAGAAAAGATTTAGGTGGCACTAAAGTTATTTGACACTCTCAACCTGAAAGACAGTAAACATAGTTTTATTCCAAATGCTGAGTCATGCCTGTGATGACAAGGAGAAACACTTAAAACTTTAACTTCCTGGTTCTGCTGAAGTAATTACTTCATGTTTTTAAATTGGGGTTATCGTAAGTGCTTCCCCTCCTACACCCTCACTCAGTTTGCCATGTTTTTAGTCCTCAACCTGTTTATTTGTTTGGTTTGTTTTAATTCCATGAGCAAAAAGAAGCTGTAGCAAGAGTGTGTGTGTATATAGGAAAGGTTTTTTTAAATGTTGTTTATGGATCTACTGTAATACTTAATGCTGCAGGGTAGTTCCAAAATTAATAATTACTCCCCTTCTTCTCACAAAATTATCTTAATAATCAAAAGAAATTGCGTGGGTATACTGGAAATTATGCTGCTGTTAGATAACCCAAACAGTAACCAAACTCAGTGGAATTCTTGCAGTAATATGCAAGACACAGGGACAGAGATAGAGAGGCAGAGGCTACTCTAGCTACTCAGAAACAGTGTCCTTTTTTTTTTTTATCATTTTCTTTAATCCTCACCCAAGGAGATGTTTATTGATTTGAAAGAGAGAGAGAGAGAGAGAGAGAGAGAGAGAGAGAGAGAGAGAGAAACATTGATGTGAGAAGGAAATGGATCAGTTGCTTCCTGTATGTGCCCTGACCAGGTATCGACTGACGACCTTTTGGTGTACAGGACGATATGCCAACAATTGAACCACCCATCCAGAGCAATAGTATCTTAAATTTTAAAGCGTTATGTATAAGGCTAAAAGGAAAAAAAATTTTTTTAAATATTTTATTCCCTTTAGAAAATACTGATGAAGTAAATAGGGAATAGTTTTTGATTTCCTAAGTCTCTATGGGTCTTAAAATAGAAGTATCATAAAACTTTGCATTTTGAAATTAGTGCTTACCTTTTAAAATTATCCACTTTTTAAAAATGATTTTTGCCTTGAACAAAAATGGATGCCTAATTTCTGGTGAATAATTACATCAGCTATGGTTTCATGGATTAAATGGAAGTAACTATTTTATAACACTTTCTTATTAAATTTTTATTTTTCAGAGCGGTAGTTGAGATAACATGTGTGTATGGAGGATGGGAGCGTGGAGAGTGCAAGCAGGTTGTTTAGAAAATGAAGATACAGACGCTGATCATATTAAGCTTCCTTATCTCTCCTTCCTAACTGCTCCCATACACACCTTTTGCCTTCGTTTCCTTTCCTGAATTCCACTGGATTCCTGGCGTCCTTATGCTTTCCTTTGGTTGTTTTGGGCCGCAGCTTTGACACGAGAAATCATGTCCAATGCTTTGATTTTTTTCACCTTCTCTAAATTCTCTGCCTCCTCCCATGCCTATCCATCAGAGTCTGACTTAGGTGAGACCATCATGGACAGTCATGGGTTATTGATGAGAGCTGAATCCCTATTGGCTTGTTAGCTGGCAAGGTGACCAGGACTTGTGGGGAAAATACACAGTAGACATAATAGGTCTGGGAGCAAATTGTTCACCTAAGCATTCATTTCAAATCAATAAACACTTCTCAAACATCTATTATGTTATAGGCAGTATGCTAGGTGCCAGAGTACAAAAGTGAATAACAGCTGTTTTCCAAGCACTGAACTGTTCTGGGCGTGTTAGAAGGAAAGAAATCCAGGACTGGCGCCTCCATTCCACTGGATTATTTCTTTTCTGTTTAACATGTTGGTCTTCTAGATGAATGTTCGGGACTTGGAAAAAAAAAAAGCATTAGTTTATTACATTGGTTCTCAATACTGGTTGCTTTTTAGAATCACCTGGGGAAGATTTTAAACAGTTTCTCAAGCTTTAGAGTGACCTAGAATCACTGGAAAGGCCTGTTAAATCAGATAGAAAGGCCGCAGCCCCAGATTTTAGGAATCAGTTTATCTGGAGTGAAGCCAAATTTGTATTTGTATTAAGTTCTGAGGCGATGCTGCAGGCTGCTGGCTCCCAAAGCTCCCCGCTGAGAACCACAGTTTTAAAATAGAAGGATTTCCAGGTTCCATCCACAGACCGATTCAACTGATGTGGGGATGGGAACTTGGCATTGGTCATATTACAGCTCCTTGTAATATGTCCATAAAGGAACAAACTTTCCTCTACCCTTCTAGCTTCTTCTGACTGGTCTAATAATCAAATGGACAAGATAAATTAACAAGAGAAAAACAACCAAATGTAATTAATTACATAAGTACCAACGGGAACCCCACATTCAAGAGAGGTTCAGAGACAGAAAGGGAAAATGAGGTATTCTGGCATTCACATGGCATTCTGAGGTAAAATGACATCAGGCCCTTGGGGCTCCAGAGGGGAGGAAGGTCATTTGCAGGAAGACAAGAGATGTTCCTGCATCTTTTCGAAGTAATTAGGTGTTTGCACTGCCCTATAGAGAAGTCATAAAAAGTGATTTCATGTAAGAACCTCTTATCTGCAAGGCCCCCAATTTAGATTCTTTAAGGGAGAGGTAAAAGTTTCTCCACAAGCCCCTCATAGGGTCATTATTGTCTCAGCTCCAAATAATCCACATGCCAAAGTAGCACATTTGGGTGAGGCCTGTTCTGAACCCCTTCAGTAGCCACCGCTGACAACCACGTTCCACCAGATACGCTATCCACTGGATAGGCTGGTTTCCTGAAGTTACTGAATTTGGTACCCAATGAGTCGACACATTCCTCTGGGTCAGTTTTAACAATTACGCGGTATTTAAAGAAATTAGTACGTGACTTAATAAATAATTGGAACACCCCACCGCTGTGATTTTGGTTCAAACAAAGTTGGCTACCTCCCTTTGGAAGGCCTTCCCAAACATGCCCTGGGTATTTTCCAACAAATGATATTTGTAAAGCGCCCAGAGGTCTCAGAAGGAAAGGTCTTAAAGAAACGGGGTCCATTTGGACCCCATCTGCACCCTCCTTGGGTCCACCTGGTCTGTCCTAACACGGGTAGTTCCAACAAGTGAGCTGGGCATGCTCAGTGGGCAGGGTTGGTTTTGGGGGGTGCAGCCGGGAAGCCTGCTGCTCATCTGCAGGGCTCACGGCCTTCCCCCACCTGTTCCTCCCCCCACCTGTTCGGTGCTGGGCCCGAGGAGTCCGTCCTCAGCCTCTCCCTCCCTCCTGGTGCTTGGCTTGGTCTTGGTCTTCTCTGCAGGTCCCTAGACTGACATACAGGCGAGGAGTCAGGAGGCCACGCGCGACTCCAGAGCACACGGGGGGAGCCTGGGCAAGGACTCAGGGCTCTGACGGTGGGGTCCCGGGGGTTCGCCCGCCTCCCACACGCGTTTCTAGGCCCAAGGAAGCCTGCCTACAGAGCAGGCGGGGAGCCAGATTCGCGGGCCGGTGACGAGAAATCAGGTAAGGCAACACTGCCAACGGGCAAGCGGGCGAGTGTTTCCTCTCCCGGGCAGGTGGCGAGGGCGGCTCGAAAGGCGGAGGGCAGAGGCAATAGGACACCACCATCTGCCCCGGGCCTACCCCAGCCGAGGCTCTCCCGCCTGGCAGCCGACTGGAAAGGCGGGGCGGAGGGCCTGGAGTGGGGCGCCGCGAGGGCTCAGGGCAGCAAGCGCCGCTTGGCGCGAGGGCCGCCGCAGCCGCCGCGCTGCGACCGCACCCGGCGAGCCTCACGTCCCCGCGTCCCCGTCCAGTGACGCTCATTGGGCGGCAGAGACCTTGCTAGCTCGCCGAACGCTGGAGCGCGGCGCTCCCCTCCCCCCGCGCTCCCGCTGCCGCCTCCACTTCCGCGTTTCCCGGCCGGGCCGGAGGAGCCTGGGCCCCAGCGGGCTGGAGTAGCGCCCGCACCACCCAGGCCAACCCCCGGGGGCGGGGGGTGGGGAGGAGCAGGAGCCGGGGAGGAAGTTGCCAGGCGGGAGGGGGCGCGGTGGCGCCGGGCGCGTCGGGTTACACCGGCTCAGCTTGCTCGGGAGTGACATCCACGCGCTCCTCGCTGCGAGTCCCAGGGCCGAGGCTCTGATTCCGAGGGAGACCGACTCCGCCCCGGCCGGAGGAACCAGGTGGTCCTGCCCTCTCTTCCCTCGCGCCACAGGATTAGTCTCAGGTGTGTGCTTCCTGGGAGACCCCCCCCCCCCCCCGCCCCGTTCCTTCGCCTCCAGGGCTGTGGCGCTCCCTTGCAGACCCCGGCCAGTCCGCTTTGATTCTGGTGTTGGGGTGGGTGGTGGCGGGAATTTGGAGAAAGCTTTTGAATTTTTCCCCAACAACAGAGGGTGGACACATTCTTATCTAGGGCTTAGCTGTTTACATTCTGGGGGGCGGTGAGGTGTAGTAATATACTCGCCTTTTTAGTTAAGTGGCAGGACTTTTTAGGGGGAGGGTTGGTATCTCACTGAAAGTTCACCGCAAACTTTTGGCCGTGGATGTCGCTCATCTGGTAAGGATCGAAGCCCCTTTCGGAAGCAAGATAAGGAAAAAGTCTAGAAGGGCGCGGAGGCTTCTTTGAGATCCTTAGGTGCTGGAGGCTGACAGTTCTAGGAGGAAGTGGAAGGCGTACACTGATGAACTTGAAACAGCCTCCTCTCCCTGAGTAGCAACTTCTACCGAGCAAAAAGGATATTTGCAAAAAATGCATGGGCAGGGAGGTATAGCCTGCGAATGAAGTATTTCTTAGCAGCTAGTCTCTAGACTGCCTTCCACCCCATGCAGAGGGCCATTCACTCTCCAGCAGCCTTCGGTAGGAGTTCCGAAGTAATTTACAAACACAAACTCTCACAAAGTCTTCGTGACACGGGCCAACCCAAGTTACACAACACATTATAAATTACAAGAGGCAGCCATAGAAATAGCTAACAGCTAATTTGGTCAGCTTGCACTTGTACAACTAGGTGAGGGAAGGAAGGGTAAGTTACAACGCATCTTTATTGCATAAAACGGAGCAGTTAGAATTTTGCATATGTTCCAAGTTTAAGAGATGGGAAGTTTCTTTTTGGAGTGTGAAGGGCAATGGTAACTGCCCAATTGGCACCAAGCACTTCCTGGTAGCTATTGAGTGTTCTAGTCTCTGAGTCCTACAGTTTTTGCTGGCCATCTGCTGAAAGCTGGATGCCTTTGCCCAATGGACACCACGTGTAGCCTGGGGCACCTTATGATGTGTTTCTCATAGAGGCATATGTCAAGTTGTAACACTCCTTTGATTTTACAAATCAACTCTTCAAATAATTTCCCAGTTCCTTAGTGAATAATGGATGCAAGGTGGAATTTTGTGTTTGAGAACCAATGCTGGTAAAGCCGTTCATTCTGATATCTCACATAGTCACTTTATTTTATAAAGAAATTCTGAGCAGTGTTAAAGCTGTGCTTCCTTTTCTCTCCCTCTGATTTATTTATTTTTTTATTTTTTAAGATTTTATTTATTTATTTTTATAGAGGGGAAGGAAGGGAGAAAGAGAGGGAGAGAAACAGCAATGTGTGAGAGATCCATTGATCGGTCGCCTCTCGCACTTTCCCAACTGGGAACCTGGCCCACAACCCAGGCATGTGCCCTGACTGGGAATGGAACCTGCGACCTTTTGGTTCACAGGCTAGCACTCAATCCACTGAGTGACACCAGCCAGGGCTCTCCCTCTGATTTATTAAAAGATGCAATGGCTTGGCTTACTAATTGACAGTAGGGCCACAGTGATACCAGTTGTCAGTGGGTTTTACACTTCTCCGTGTTTAGTTTTTGCAACTATTTAATCTCCTTGCTATTTAAAAAATTTTGACTATCGTACAAAAATCATATTGGTGAATTATTGTAACTTCAAAATTATCCAGTTTTCTAATTTGTTTGTTTTCTGTCTTTCATCACTAGCATGTTGGGCCTGTGAGAGGACTTGGTCAGCCTTACACACTTTTGTATTTCTAGTGCCTAGAGGATTGACTAGCATGTAGTAAGTGTTCAGTAAATGTTTTCTCAATGAGTGACTAAACTTAGTAGGACAAACTCTAGGAGAGTGTAGTAGGAGGAAGAAAACCAAAGACTTTGACCTTAGGTAACCTATTTAAACTCACTAAGCTTCAATTATATCCTTCGCAAAAATGTGGAAAAACGTTAGCTTCCATCTTGTATTTATTTATTTTTTTTTACATTTATAAAGAGAAGAGTTGGGCAAAGAATATAGTTAGCTAGATAATTTAGCTCTTGCGTGTTATGCATGAATTATCCAAGCTTACTCCTCTTTAATTTGGTGTGTGTGATTGGCGGCTGGGGTGGGGAAGGTAGTTAGTGACAACTATGGTTGTTAGAGAAGGGAAGTAATTTCTGGATTATTACCTAATGTCTTCTCTATTATTGTTATTATTTTTAATGTGATGATGTTTCTGCTTAGGTTTTCCAAAATGTGATTCCTTCTGCTTTGTCAATCCTTGGACTCACTAGGTTGTCCTAAGTGCAGAAACAATACTTCAGAAAGAGCATTAGAAATCAAATGCATGTAACATTGGGCTTCTTAAATGAAGTTTTCTATGGGCTTGTGCAGCATTACATAGCAACAAGTGCTAGGTAAAGAAAATGTATGGTTATCCTGCTTTTGAGAAGTTTGAATTTGTTTAACAAGGTAAAGCTTATGATGTAAAACAATTAGAGACTAACAAAAGATCTTGCATAATCATATATCCAGTGGTAGAATGTTGGTTTTTCACTCTTGCGGTTATGGAAGGGAGATGTTAAAATGGGCCCAAGTACTGGAGACAATTTTGTGGTGAAGAGAATGTCAGTTCAGCAACAGGGAGGCTTAAAGTTTCCTGAAGATTACAGCAGAAGAAGGTCATCTTTGTTTCAAGAGTGTTTTCTGTTTTGTACTTCAGTGTAGTAAAAAGCCAGCACAATTATATACTTTCAAAAATTAACTTTCTATGGAAAAGGATATTAGAAACTTATGGTAAAATTCTGTATGTGTAGTAAATAATGCTTCTCAATATGTCTGTGAAGTTTTAAATAAGCCCAGGATTGGAGTTGCCGCTTCTAATATTTTACTTGCATAAAAATGTGTCAGATGGCCTGTTACTCTATTCAGTTGTGTACAATGAGATATGGTTTTCTTTTGAAGTTTCAGGGGAAAATTACTAGTCATTAGGTTTGGCGTCTCTACAACTGGCTAATTTCAGGATTATTATTTTTGGGAGATAGGGGAAGACTGAATGGAACTAAACTAAGAAGGTATTATCAAAGTGGTTTTTGATGTTCATCAAAATACTTAGATACAAACTCCACCAGGACTCACCAGTTTTGAGGTAAGAAGAAAACTTGGAAATTGTGCCATACAGGAAGAAAAAACTAATAAAGGGCATGTTGTATATTTCCTTGTTTAGAATTATTGACATGATGGGGGAAAGAAATGTCGAAGGCTGAGATGATCAGATTCAACTTCAAGTGAGAAAGACAAGGGCTAAGGTGGCTGCAAGCCTGGAAATCTGTAACAACTTTAGAGGAGACCTGTTTTTGTGTTATCTGATCAGGAATTGATCTCAGGTATTTTTAAGAAAAAGAAACTCAGGGAGCTGATGGTTTAAATATCTGAGGATGTTTAGATAATACTTGTGGTCAGTTTGTCTAGAACTCTAATTTTGTGTCCTGACATGAATGTGACCATGATTTTTTTTCTTCTTTTCCAGGATTTTCTTTTTTTGTTGGAGGGTCTTACTGGTTCCTTGGTTTAAATATGTCTTCATATATCATATTTGTTTTCTTATTTCCCATTTTTCAGTTGAAAATTTTATGTTGGTTCTTTCAAAATCAGACTTCTGATTTACTCTGAAATCAGAGTGGACAAAACATGGTTTCTGAATTTAACCAGGTCAAGCTTTGGTACTATTAATTCACTAAAATCAGTGGGAAAAATTAGAAAATATTTCCCCCCTAACTAAAAATTTGTTGTGACATACGTATTAACAAAACTTTAAAATGTTATTTGGAGATGTCTTTTAATCATTCAGGCAAATTGAAATTAATGCTGATGTAGTTTATTTTTTAATAATGAGGTGCTGTTCAATAAATATGTGAGTATTTATTGAACAATTACTTGTTAATTTAGATTTTTAAAACATACACACACACACACATTTTTATCTTCACCTTAGGATATGCTCATTGATTTTAGAGAGAGGAAAGAGAGGGCAAGGAACATTGACGTGAGAGAGAAACATCAATTGGTGACCTTTCGTAGGTTCCCTGACCAGGGACCAAACCCACAGCCTAGGTATATGCCCTGACCAGAAACCAAACCATTGACCTTTTGGTTTGCAGGCCAATGCCCAACCAACTGAACCACACCATCCAGGGCAAGCCTCATATTTTTAAAAGAGTGATATGTCCTCTGCGGAATCTCATACTTGATTACCTACCTATATTCTGTGAAAAACTTTAATATAAAGGAGAAAACAGACCCCATAAACTAACAGAGAAGAAAGATGGTTTTCTGAAAATGAGATTTCTAGAAGCTGCTGCTGTCAAATGAGACGACCTGTGAGTATGACTTGTCGACATAGCTTAGAAAGCTTTATTACTTACCCCTTATTCGACAGTGATCTCTAAAACCAGTGGTTATAGAATAGGAACAAAAGTATATGTTCAAGGTAAATATTTTGGGAAAATTTTGGTTAAGATTTTATGCCGTTATTATTTCATTAATACACAGTCATCTTCTAAATGTATTTGAAAAGTAGTAAAAATACTGCAGTTCAGAGTACTAGGTTCTCAAAAGTCATTTTCCTTATTTAAATGGAATAAAGAAAGGATGTTTTGTTTCATTGTGGTAATGTCAAAACTGCTTTGATCATATCACTCTCTGTCCCACCCTTCCGTGGCTTACTCTCTGCTGTTGGATCAAGTTCTAAATATTTGTCTTGGAATTCATGGACTTCTCCAGTCTTTCTCCAAGTTGAAATTTCTTCCCTTATCTTCCTCGTGATCCAGCCAAAATGGACTACTTTAATGGAATTCCCTTAACCTGTCTTATTCTTACTGCTGACCCTATGCGAATGCTCTTCCTCCTACTTTACTATTTTGAAATCCTACCAGTCCTTGAATGTTCTGACCACTGGCTGCCAGTGTCATGATGCTTTACCTCTCAGCCCCCGTCTGAAGTATTATGTACATTTTCTTTTTTCTTTTTTTGGTCTTAAATTCTATTTTTTAAAAAGTTTAAGTGTAGTTGGCATATTAGTTTAAAGTGTACAATATAGTGATTTGACATTTATATATACCTTACAATGTGATCACACTAAGTCTAGTAATAATCTGTCATCATGCAAAGTTACCACAGTATTATTGACTATATTCCCATTCATTTGTTCTACCCATCCCCCTACAGCCCTCCCGCCTCCATGTCACCATGTGATTGTTCTTTGTTTTTATAAGTCTGTTTTTATTTAGTTTGTTTGCTTTTTTTAGGTTCCACATATAAGTGAAATCATGTAGCATTTGTCTTTGTCCAACTTATTTCACTTAGCATAATACCCTCTAGGTCCATCTGTGTTGCACAAATGGCAAGATTTTATTTTATTTTTTTATGGCTGAATAATGTTCCATTGTAAATATATACTACATCTTTATCCATGTATCCATTTATCCAGTGGACACTTAGGTTGCTTTCAGATTTTGGCTGTTGTAAATAATGTTGCAGTGAGTATGTACGTTTTCTAATCCCTTCAACTACTCTTTTTATGCCACTCACAAGTCTCTCATTTACTTCTGTGTATGATAATTAAACATACATCATTTCCTTTCCTGCAGAATATCATGCAGATCAAAGGTTGCATCTTACACAATCCTGTATACCTCACATGCCCAACCCATGAGTATTGCATGTGGGGGACACTGAGTAAGTAGTTGTTAAATGAATGATTGTCTCATAATTCACTCATCACTTAATTACTCAACAAATAAGTAATGGAAATGGGTTGGATGTGATTAGACATTAGGTAACACCCAGGCAGGCGCATCTCAGGTAATCAGTTAAACTGGATACTTTCTTTTTCAGGTCCCCCTTTCTCCCTACACATTTGGCAGTTTTGATATCTAAAGGGTATTTAGGGGGAGGGAAGGAAAACTGCATTTGAACCAAAGTTATAAAAGCAATTCCTGAAAATCAGTGGAGGAATGTACAAATGAGGAGGTCATATAATATCCCGAGGGCTTCACCATCTTTGGGAGAGCTCTTAGGCTCCCTTTGCTTCACTCATTTCTCCCTTCTCCCCCACCTGTCTACTTAATCCAGTCTCCTAAGAAAGAATCCAGAAAATAAATCCATAACTAGATAATTGATAAAATTAACTTGCCACCTTCTCAAAAGTTTCTGGATTCTAAGGGGACAAAACCTTGGAGATCATTTATGCAGGCTGGGTAGAAGAGCAGTGTTTGCTTTTCTCCATCCCTGAAGTGACATCATAGCCACTTAAGTATGGCTTTGGTCAGCCTCTGAAATGTTCAGTTTCTTCCTCTGTAAAATGAGGTGGCTGGATTGCTTGGAATTTAAAGCCCATAAAAAAGCACGGAGTGTTTTATTACTCTGTCCTGCCTAAGGGGAAGGCAGTCTTGGCTAGTGGGTTGTGAACCCTAACTTTCCTTCTTACTTCCCTGAGTTTGGGATTTTCTTCTGTCAGCCTCTTAACGTGGCATTTATACCTGGAAGATGCTGTGCTCCTTGATCTCCCTCCAGGCTTATATGCATAGGATCTGTCATAGCAAATGTATTTTCACTTATTTCTTTCATTAATATTTACTAATATTAACCCCTTTACCCTACCCTATTCGACCATTAAATAGTTGGTATATTTATCTAAAAAATATAGATTCACAGAATTTTAAAATAGGAAGGGGGTTAGAGAGCTAATTCCACTCTATCTTTTTATTATTTATAATAAATAGTAATAAGTATCATTTATTGAGCAGTGTATTCTGGACACTGAGCTAAGCACTTTGTGCACATCTTTTTATCAACTCCCTTGAAAACTGTAAAGAAATAGAATCATGAGAGAATCTACTTGTGTACCTGTAATATGTTCCTTGCATTTTGCTGTGGATTCTATTCCTGTACTTGTTGAACTTTGCCTTTTAACACTTCTACTTTCTAATCCTTTACCTTTTGGTTCAACAGTTTCCACCAGTGATATGGAACTTGTTCAAACATTGAATGCATAGCAGTGTATGCCTACCTAAAACAACATTCCTTTTGATTTGACTTCTAGGAATCCATGCCATTGTTAAAATCCCCTTTAGTCTTAACAGATATGGAAACAACCCACAACTTGATAGCAATCTGCTTTTTGTACTCCTCCACCTGGGTTTATGAAGGATATTGGGAAAAATGAACACAACCATGCCAATTAGCAGTACATACAAGTTTATGTTCTCCAGCTGCAGTCATGAGGCAGTTCTTGCACCTGTTCCTAGAGAGCACCTTTTTCCATTTCTTGCCATAGTTTTTCCGAATCTTTAACATTTTCTTTGACCCTTTTACCCTACCTGTGCATTTTTTAAAATCATAAAATGATGGATAGTGGTTAAACCAGACTAATCTGTCGTAACAGAAAGACATGAAAATAGGTTAAAGCACAAACACAACAGATCATGTCTTGGTTATTGGTGAATGGCTTTCTTCCACTGGATGATTCATGCATCCTGGAGCCTTTTATTTGTGACTGCCATCCCTTAGAGCAGCGATTTTCAACCTTTTTCATCTCATGACACACATAAACTAATTACCAAAATTCTGTGGCACACCAAAAAATACATCTTTTGCTGACCTGACAAAAAAGAGATATAATTTTGATTCATTCACACCAGACGGCTATTGCTGTGTTGGCTGTTGTCATTTTTTAATTTAGCAATCTAGGGGAAAAGTGGTCGAAATAGTTGTGGCACCCCAGTTGAAAATCACTGCCTTAGATGCTTTATTTCCAATTGCATCCAGCTAGTGGAAGGTGAAAGAGAAGAAGCATATCCACTTTCTGAATGCTCAGTCTTGAAATGAATATATCAGTTTCACTCACATACCATTGGCCAGAAATCAGATGCACAGACCACTTATCAGCAAAGGGAAATTGGCAAATGTACTCCAGCTGGGGACCCAGGTAGACAAGAATATTGTTTTTTTCAGTGAAGAATTACCTATCCCTCTCACAGTGTTCTTGTATCCTATTATACTGAGAAAACACAGATATGTCAACTTTTAATATTTTCTCTCCTTTCCACGTCTTCCATGTTTCCGAGTCTACCAACTCCATCAGTTACTACTGATGCTGAAGTGGAGTTCATCTAAAGTTGATGCTTTCCTCAGTACTTCGCATCCCATCACATAGCCTACTCCATGAAATTTCTCCATGTTCACCTGCATTTTTAATATTTACAAGAATGCTCAAGAGCCTCCCATCATAAAAACAAACCATACTGAAAACCAGAACCCCTCTTCCACCCTGCACTCCCCTCATGCTGCATGCTCATGTCCTTGTTTCTTTCAAACCGTGCTTCCTGAAAGTACATTTTATGTTGTTTTTCTACTTTTCCACCTTCCATTTACTCTACAACTGTTGGAAATTTGGCTTCTACCTTAGGCAAATCTGTTCTTCTTGTTGTTATTGCTGTGCTCCTGACCGGCAAATCAGTGGGACCTTATTTCTTGAAATTTCTGTGATGTTGCTCATTCCTTATTTTATGAAATTTAATTTTCACTAGGCTACTATGATTATTTGGTTTTCTTTTGGACTACTCCTTGTGGATCTTTTTGAAGGTTTTTCTCCTTGATATTGGAGTTCCCAGGGTCTGTTCCTCAACTCACTGTCTTCTCATTGTAGATGCTCTCTGCACCATCAAATTTATCTACTGTATCTCATTTCAATGATGCTCAAGTCAACATCACCAACCAGAGCCCTTCCTTGAGTTCAGACTCAGTGGACACCTCTACTTGGATGTCCTACAGTCAAGACAGGACTCACCATCTCTCCCTGCTCTCCAAATGTTGTCTCTCCTCAATAATTGAAGAGTACTATCATGTTTTCTCCCACCTATGTCATCCACTCATTTGTTATCAATCACCTAATTATATGCCAGGCATTTTTCTACAAATTGAGATTATACTGGTATACAAAACAGATACTCTGTCTGCTTTTTGGGGGTTTACATTATGAGTGTTGGGGAAGAAATAACAATGATTACCCAGAGAAGTGACATATCAGATAATGATAGCCATGGGATTATTTTGGATTCAGTTGGTTTGGGAAGGCCTCTCCAAGGAGCTGACATTGGAGCTGTGTCCGGAACGACCGGAAGGAGCTAGCTATTCAAAGATGAACAAAGCATTCCAGGCAGAGAAGACAGCTGGTATTAAAACCTTAATTGTATTCCTGATGAATTTGATGGGCAGAAGTCAAATAAACCCGGAATTTTGTGAATGAGAATGAGAGGTGCCTATATTATTTTCCTGTGGCTGCTGTAACAAATGATCAAAATCTTGGTGGCTTAAAACAACAGACATTTATTTTCTCGTCGTTCAGGGGGCCAGAATTTCGAAATCAGGATCACTGGCCAGATTCAAAGTTTTGGCAGTTTGTGCTGTCTTCTGAAGCTCTAGGGGAAAATCTGTCCCTTGCTCCTTCCAGCTGCTGGTGACTGCCAGCATTTATTAGCTTGTGGCTACACTACAGTCTTTGCCTCTATGGTCACAATACCTTCTCTTCTCTGTGTGTCACATCTTCTTTTGCTTCCCTCTTGCAATGATGCCTATGATTGCATTTGGGTTCTATCCTGGAAATTCAGGATAAGCTCTCCATCTCAAGATCCTTTATTTAATCACATCTGCAAAATCTTTTTTGTTTGTTTGTTTGCTATATAAGATAACATTCACAGGTTCCAACGGTTATGATGGGATATCTTTCTTTTGGGTACAAGAGAATCTTTAAAAAGTAGGCAAGAGCCAGATCCTACAAAGCTTTATAAGGCGGGATATGGCATTTAGATTTCATTGTACAATTATATAAGCCATTGGATGATTATGTGCCACTAAATGGAATGCTGTGGTTTTGCTATAAAACAGTGTCTCTCTCAACTTTTTTTTCTCATGTCTCTCTAAAAAGGAAAGTTAAATTGAAATCAGTTAATTCAAAATTTAAATTAATTTCTCCCTAGCAAGAGAGCGTTCCTTAAATATCAAAGAATAAGATTTTGCCCTGGCTGGTGTGGCTTAGTGGATTGAGTGTTGATGTGCAAACCAAAAGGTTGCCAGCTTAGGGCACATGCCTGGGTTGTGGGCCAGGTCCCCAGTGTGGGGCACACTGAGGCAACCCCATGTTGATGTTTCTCTCCCTCTCATTCTCCCTCCCTTCCCCTCTCTAAAAATAAATAAATACAATCTTAAAAAAAAGGATAAGATTTTGTTGTGTAGAGTTGAGCTTTGAAGAACAGCAAATCATTGTTACATATAATACACCCCCCCAACCCCTCAAAGAACCAGTTTTGTCCCCTTATGGCTATTACTGCCCCCATTCAGAATACATGCTATCAAAGACTGCTCTGGCTGTTGAAAGTAGACTGCATTAGGGTAGGTGGTGGAGGGAAGGTTACCTGTTCATAACAGGATTTCAGTTAAGAGTCCATTTTAATTGCCCAACCGAGAAGTCATAGTTGTATGGATGAGCATTGTGTTAAAGATGGAAAGAAATGGATGGATTTAGGATATGTTTTTGAGGTAGAGTTAGTTGACTGAACTTATTGATATATTAATTATATGAAGAGAGGAAACAAGAACCTAGACAAAAGGTTACATTTACTACTTGAGGAACTGGACCATAAACTGAGACAGGGAGACGTGGGAAAGAAGCAGACTTGATGGGAGATACAAAATTCTATTTTGGCTTGTGTTAGTTGAGTTAGTTTGGTTGAGGCGCTTATTGGATATTTCTTTGGAGATGTCAGGCAATTGGATTAGTGGAGTTTGGAGATTCTATGTGGGGTTTTGGCTGAAGATACAGAGTTAGGTGTTATTTGCATATAGGTCTTTTTTTGATACTGGATGGATTTAACCATAGAGAATATATAGGTAGGGAAGGGGACCATTAGTAGCACTGAGTTGTTTAGAAGAGGAGGAGTTGTCAGTGGGATAGGGAGGAAATCAGGAGAGGTGGTATCCCCAAAGTTGAGTTTGAATATTTTTAAAAGGAGATGTGCTAATTGTAGAGATTACATTTGGTGAAAGGAGGCCAATTGTGATTTTGACAATCCAGCATACAGTTTAAGTAGAAGCTGGGATAAAAGATTATTAGACTGAGTTGTGGACGTAGAGACAGTGCTTACAGACAGCTCTGTAAAGAAATTTTGTTGTGAAGAGAATAACTGAACTGGAAAAGTTCTTGGGAGGAGATAGTGGTTAAGGGAGAGTTTGTAAGAACCAAAGAGTAATAGCATGAGCTTAAGTAGAGAAGAAATGATAAAATGATTAAGGAGTGAGGAAAAACTGCAGAAGACAGGAGAGAGTGATGTGTAAATGTTGGAGTACGATTCTTAAAGAGCCAGGAATTGAGACCTAGGGGACAAATGAAGAGATCAGTGGTTAGTAGGTGGTTACATTCATAGTAAAAAGAAAGATTGCAGAGAGAATAGGTAGATGCTGAAAGGTCCTAGTTTGGGTGGTGGGAAGATGGAGTTTTATTTACCAAGGAAGTATGATAATGTTGGGGTGGGGAGGGGTGAAACAGCTTTGGGAAAAAAGATTTGCAGTAGCTATTTTGAAACATCTCTGGGAAATGCCAATTAGAGATTTGCAGCCATGAATTGGCATTGAGGCGAGTTGTGGTTATGTGTTTTTCTCCAAGCATTTTTTCAGGTGGAGGCTTGGGGCAGGCAAATGGTTGGGTTTAATTTGAGGATTAGCCAGGTAATTGAGAAACAGGAAGAGAGGACCAAGGGACTTAAAGGAGTTTACAAAGGAGAGATTACGATGATGGATCTTGACCCTAAACTGGGAAGAAATGAAAATGAGGGTGTAACTAATAGTGGAAGAAATGGTAGAGTCAGTGGATTGGAAAGCAGATACTGCCAAGAAGATGCTGGAATAGAAATACCAGAATATATGGTCCGGAAAAAGAGAAGGTGGTATTCACAGTGCACGATGCTTAAAGTCTCAGAGCTGGTGCCAGTAATCAAGATGTCAAATCAGAAATCATAACAACGAGAGTGGGTGGCTGAGGCAGGGTCAAAGAAAAGATCATCAGAGGTGAGGTGGTTTAGGAACTGGAGTTCTCCATGGAAATGTAGAAGACAGCAAGAATGAAGAGAGGTACAGGTTTGGAAAGGGAAACAGCCAGGTGCTCAGGTCATCAGTGAATGAGGGCAAACAGCAGTAGGTGAGTAAATGACAGCAAGATGGGAGAGTGGATGGTAAAGTCTAATGACATGAACTTCAAAACAGGTAATATTTTTGAAAGAAGATAGAGAAATGGGAAGGTAAAAGGAGAGACACTTAATCTATTTCCAGGCTGGGGGATTTTGGGGATAGGAGCTGGGGTGTTACTCAAAGTATTTACAACTCAGGTGGAATGGGAATCACAGATGCAAGCTTTTAGTCTGGAGCAGGGTGCTGGGTGCCTTTTGTGAAGCTAGGCGTTAACTCTGATCACTGGGTCATAGGACGGCCTCAGGAAAGGATCCACTTACCGTCTGATTCAGAGACATTTTGATATTTCAGCAACTGGTACAGCGATCCCTATTTATACTGGCTGAACATCTGACTTAAATGTGAGTGTATAAACAATCTCCCCTTGATGGAATGCTGGAAAAACAGTGTTAATAGGCTTCAGCCTTCAAAATTCAGGTTAAATCTTGCCTTCTCCCTGTTTTCAGGTTTTGCCTAATGAAAGGAACATTCAGAGGACAGAACAATATGGAGTTTGTGGAGAGTAGATATTGAGTTTCGGAGGACAGAATGGGTATGGGGAGGGCTGAGAAGGCAAGAAATGGGGCAGATTGGGCTTCTGGTGAGAAGTGAGGTGAAGAGGATTGTGAGGTGTGCTGGAATTAGTTCTGTGACATCTTGGAGGAAGCCAGGTGAAGACCTTGTGGCAGCTCTTGCTGACTTGGTCACAAAGGGTAAGCAAAAGCTCCCTTAGAGTTCTGTGGCCCCAGGACATCTCCTGATGGCCTGGTGGCCAGTTGGAGTATAAAGCCTTCCTTGGGACTGCTCTCAAGTGGTCAGGAGCACCAGTTGCTCTGAGGACCACTTCCTAGCCATGATGGTGGTGCGATCCCTGGGGGGAGGTGCTTTCTCCTGTACGGCAGAAACCAAAGGGTGCTGCTGCCGGGGGCAAACATCCCAGCAATCTTCTCTCCCCAAAGTGTGTAGATTCTTCTGCTCTCCACTCCACTGTCATTGTGGTCGGGTTAGTATACTCTTAGGGGTTTATTTCTGGATGTTTACATTCAACCTCCTGATTTCCTGGTTCCAGACTCATGTCTTTTTAGTTTATCTTCCAGTCCTGCTTCAGGGGACTGGGAATGGGAGAATGGTTTTCTTTAAATTTAAATATGCTTCGGTTTAGTCCTACTAGGAATGTTGTAAGAATTAATATAATGTGTATAAACTGAACTAGCACAGTCCTTATAACACAGTATGTAACCAACAAATATACTGAAAAGCCTTCCTTGGCAATTCATTGTCTGCTGGACAAAGGCTGAAGGCCTGTGGATGGCATATAAGATCTCCAGAGATTTACCCCTGCTGCCTGTTCAGTCTCCCCACCTTCTCACTTACAACTACTGCGTAGCGTCCTATGCTCCAGGCGTATCACATCCTCTTTTTCTTGAAAATGGAATATTCATTCATGTCATCGTGTCTTTGCCTCATGTTAAGCCTGCACCTTGTGAACCTTCAACATTTGAGTTAATTATTGCTTTCTCTACAAACCCGTCCTGATGGTGTTTCCTATCTTCCCTTTCCCCCAGGGTAATTACTCCCTTAACCCCTTTTCCATACCTTATTTGTATCACTTGTATGTTCTCTAAGATGAAAGTTTTAGAACCTTCTCTAAGCTATGAGTTTCTTAAAGCCAGAAATTATAAATTATTCATCTTTGTTTACTCTGTCTAAAACACTAGGTGCCCAATGAATATTTGTTGAATAAATGGAAATTCAATACATATTTGAGTTTACATATTGCCTTCCTGTTGTGAAGTCTAAATTATATTTTGTTTATCTTTTTACTTCAACAGTGGAGGCAAACATAGAGGCAAATTTTCTGATAAAGTAGAGGATGAATGTAGAAGAAAATCGGTGGCTATGAGTTAGGATGGGAAGCATACTTAATCCTGTTATTTTTCTTTTACTGAGTGACTTTTATTTACTTGCTCACAGTTATTGTTTTATTCTGAATTGGAATCATAAACTTAAATGTTTACAATTAAATTATAATTGGCATACAATATTATATAAATTTCAAGTTTACAACATAGTGATTCAACATTTATATACCTCATTATGTGATCACCAAACCAAGCCTAGTAATCATCCGTCACCGTGCAGTTATTACAATAATTTTTTAAATTTTTAATTGATTTTAGAAGGAGAGAGGCAAGGAGAGAGAGAGAGAGGAAGAGTGAAAGAGAGATTGATTGATTTGTTCTTCGACTTATTGATGCATTCATTGGTTGACTCTTGTATGTGCCCCACCGTGGGATTGAACCTGTAACTTTGGTGCATTGGTATGATGCTGTAACCAAGTGAGCTACCTGGTCAGGGAATAATATTTTTGACTGTGTTCCCTGTGTTATACACTACATCTCCCTTGCTTATTTTATAACTGGAATTTTATACCTCTTATTTCCCTTCACCTTTTCCACTCATCTTTCTCCCCTCTAGCAACCATCAGTATGGAGGTAAGATATTAGTATGTTCTTATATTAGTATGTTCTTTCAGGTAAATGTGTTCAGAGTTTGTGATAGAGCCAGAAAGCAATTCCTCACCCTCTCTGAACTAAAAATAAATTCCAAAAAATACCCTGAATAGAGGGAAAAATCTAGTACATCAAAGTTGTCCCAATGACTGGGGTTAACTCAGGTCTCAAACCTTTGCTTAAGCCTCAAGCCTCTTATGGGGAATGTTTTAAATCTATCAACTGAACTGCTCAAGATAGATGAGACAGACGAATAAACATTAGACTTCATGTGATTAGGGCCTGACTTAAAGTGAGGAAGAGCCTGCCGCCCCTGCCTGACCTCTGCAACAGGTAACCTGTGGCCTAGAGTTAGGTCTATGTTAGATGTTGGGCTTTATAGGGTTTTTGTTTTTGGTAGAACAAATGACAGTATCTGTTCTGTTTGAGAGAATGTTTGTTTTGTGGGGAGAGGCTAGAGAAATGCTGGAAGAGGCCTGCCTACTGTTTTTTTCAGGGAAGTGATGGGATTTATTTCCCCAGCCTGTGAGTCTTAAGTGCATTTACTTGGTAAGAGTCAAGTGCCACAGGCTAAAGCAGGGTTATGGCCCTGTGTAGATTGGTCAGAGGAGAGAACAAAAGCAGCCACATCTTCTCTGTCACCCCAATCTGGCAATGCAAATGTGTGATCCCATTGTAGGTACTCAGTAATGTTATGTCCTGGTAATGGGAGTTGTTGAATGCAGATGCATTTTTACTCCGCATTTATATTATCTCAGATTCTCTTGTGAAATAGATGAGATTCCATGGATGAGAAGACTAAAGCTCATAGTCATACTGCTACTAAGGGGCTACGTTGGAATTCAGTACAAGGTTGTCTGTCTCTGATGGCCTCTAAACTGACTGCCTCCTGCAGAGAATGTTCTCTGGACTGGGCAGTGTTATTTGATATACCAAGGACAGAGAGCACCCCATGACCAGGGGATCCCAGCTCTGCTTAGAGGACTAGCTGTGTTGCTGCTAGAGAACACTGAATTGTCCCAGGGCAGGGAGGCAGAAGGAATGTTGGCCCCATCCAGGATGGCCTGTCCTTTTCCTATCAGTGTGCTTCCTTCCGGTCCTGGCACAGTGGATGCCCCCCCACTCTGGATGTGTTGTTGGCTGAAGAGATTTCTGTGCTTTTGGAATCAACTTTGGGGAAACACCAAATTCTAGTCAGTTCCATCAGCTTTATAGTCACTGATTTGATTAGTTCTTGGGGCTTTTGATGTTTTGTTAAGCTTCAAAATCCTCAGAAGTTATAATATGAAATAACTAAAGACTCAAGATTAGTTTAGTATAATTTAACTTGGGCTGAAGTAGTTATTGTGTCAGTGCTCAAGGCAAATTCATTTCAGTTAGTGTAGAGACTGTTCTTCAGAATATGGTAGATAATTTCATGACATTTTCCAGTTCTTGTTCCAAGATTCCTAATAAATTATAAAGGCAAACTATCCTTTTCCTTTCTCTGTATGGATCTTTTACTGCAGTTCGTTAAAGATGAGAAAAGTTGTGTAACAGGAAAATCACTCAAGTAATGGTCAGATGATATGGGATTTAGTCAAATGTCAGCTATCTATCTGCATGGTGCTCTTTAGAATTCTTACTTTTTTTTTTTAACTCTTCCCCTTCCCAAACTGGACTTCATTTTTATTATGAGAATAATCCACGCTTATTTTAGAAATTTAAAAAATGATGCACATAAGGATGAAAATAAAAATGACTTACAACCCTACCATTTAAAGATGAGATAGATTTTAAACATTTTTGGGAATAACCTAGCCTTTGTGTGTGTGTATGTGTATGCACAAATACTTTAAAAAATACACACACAGATACTGATTTATCTACTTTTGTTTTCTTCATCATTAATTCTCCACTTGCCCATCACCTCTTCTCCATCCAGAGTGTAATAAACCTGGAAAGAATTAATTCCTAAACTATAAAGAAATTCTAGAATGTCTAACTTATTTAAGGCTGTTGTTACTTCTAGATGTGCCTTTACTTTATTATAATTATTACCAGCATAAGAAGTCAGAATGGGGTAAAAGATGTTGATGGCAGTCATTTTGGTGATGAGTGACCTGCACCCACTGTCCAGTTTGGAAAACAGGAAAAATGGCCGGGGGCCCTAGAAAGGAGAAGGCCAGGGCTATGGGATCTAGAAGAGCCATGAGAAAGCAAACATACTGATGATCTCAGTCTTTTATATGAGGAGACTGAAGCCCAGATAAGTCTGGGTTTGTGCAGGCTGAGATTGTGGAAATAGGGTAGGCTATCAAATACAGTCTGAACACAAACCATGCTGCTCCTAGTGGCTGCCAGACTAATGACCCAGGGGGTAGGTACAAGTGCACTGGGTGAGGTCAGGCCCGAAGGTCACCGCATTGATATTGGAACCTGGGGTTTTGTCAGGAGCTCTATTAGAAATTTCATTTTGTGAGTCACTTGCCTCCTGACTGCCTCATGGTAAGAACATAGGTTCAAACTATGAGCTAAATTTCTTGGGTTAACTTTGGCTTTCACTAAACATTATCTTGAAATTTATGGTTGAGGAGAGGCTGTTGAGTATAAATTGCTAATGTGCTCTGCTGATTTCCATCAGCTATGTGATTTGACTGACAACAGTGTGAGCCTAGCCCACTGGGGTCTGGTGAATTACATCTGCTCAGCCAGAGTGTTTCTTGAGCTGGAATTGAAATGCATGGCCCTTTAGTTTCCAGTGTGATGCCAACACTCAGGCAATTGACTTTTGCTCTTCAGTCTCCAACAGGGGGAAAATTATGAAATAAAATGGGGAGAGGCCAGGCATACTCAAGATTCAAAGCCATAAATATAAATAACTGCAATTAATCATGTACAGTCTCTCTTGTCTATTAAATCTATACTCAGTGGGTCAGTAAGTTTCACACAGCTCTTTAGCTTCTCAGCATGTGGTTGGTGGGGAATGTTCCAGGTGTGTCAGCTTGTTGAGATGTGACCCAGGGTTTTTTTCCAAGAAGAGTCCAAAATCAGTTCAAGATATAATGAATTGGGGGGAGGGAAAGTCACTTGCAAACAACCCCAGCCCAAGGGGGAATAGAAATATAAAAAAAGACCTCTGCTGTTGACATTTGAGAGGCTCTCTCAGTAGACACTTTAACTCTTCTTTGTTACCAGCTTGTTAGGCTGAATGGGATGGAAGTCTTTCAAGTGTGTGGGTTCAATAGATATTTACATTCAAGATTATCCCTGAAGTATTTGTTTTTCTATTATAGAATCCTGTTTTTGATTGCGGTGTACATTTTGACTTTTTTCTCATACGATTTGTTAATTCTTCCTCTCTCTATTATGTCCTTTTTTCTTGTTTTCCTCTGCTTACTAGGAACAAGGCTAATAGTGTTCTTTAGAAAGAAATGACTACATTTACTCTTACTACCTTAATAGGTAATAAGGGTAGGTCCTCTCTCCCTCCTTTTATTCTCCCTTCCCTTTCTTTACTTCCTTCCTACAAATTTCATCATATTGTTGTACTGATTAAGACCCTCAATTGATTTCCTATCTCCATCTCTTCAGAATAAGCACCTTGGTAGGAGGAAGTCATGTGTGACTCAGCACCTGTCTTGCTCTCTGAACTCATCTGGAACCTGTTATCCATATCCTTTGTGGTGCTGCAGCTAGAGTAGCTTTCAGTTTCCACAGAGGCCAAGATTGCATACCTGTTTCCTCCCTGTGGAAAGTCCTTTTCGCAGATATCTGTGTGGCTGCTTCTTCCTCCTCGATTGTGTTTTTGCCAAATCACCTCGATACACATCCTGTCTAAAGTGGATCCCCCCTGCCCTCAGTCAATCTCTAACCCAGTGATTTTCAACCATTATGTCACTGCAGACTGGTGTGCTGCAAGAATTTTTAAAACATACAATACCTGGCTATTTAGTCAGGGACACTGACCTCTTTCCCCTTAGATTGTTAAATAAATAAAAAAAAAGGCAACGACCAACACAACAGTAGCTGTCTGGTATGAATGAATCAAAGTTATACCTGTTTTTTGGGTCAGTTTGGCAAAAAATATAATACAGTTTTTGGTGTGCCGCAGAATTTTAGTAGTTTATGTGTGCCGTGAGATGAAAAAGATTGTAACTCACTGCTCTAATAGGGTACCTTATTTTCTTCATTGCATTTGCCAGTTTCAAAATACTCAATTTTAAAATTTGTTTACCTGTTTAATTTTTGTTTCCCCAGTCTATGAGAGCAGAGAAGTTGCCAGCCCCTGGAGCAGTGCTGAGTATATAGCAGGCATTCAGTAAATCCCAGTTGAATGTGCATTGCAGGACTGAATGTTCTTCCTTTTATTTTCCTTGCTTGGGTACTCCTTCAGTGATACTTCCTGAGTATTTGATCAAATTCTTGCTTTTGCTATTTTCTTAGAGTGTACAGTTGTCATCTTACCCTCACCAACTGTAAGCTGTGTTTTGCATAAGCTAGTCTTCAATAAGGAATTTTGTAGTTTTTTAGAAGTGGCAGATTATTTTTGTTCCATTTATCTGTAAACTTTTCTTTAAATCAAAGACAGCACAGAAAAAGTTGTTCTAATTGTTTCTAGAGCAGAAGCAAACAGCTTTGACAAATTTTTTTCAAGATAATGTGGGTCTGTTCTTTCTCTAATCTTGGACTGTGTGTTTGTGTTTGGTTTGAAATTCATAATCTTCATACTTTTATGAAGTTTGTGTTGTTTCATCCATACCGTATACAGCAAATTTAAGAAATTATCTGGTAAGTTCCTCTGACCTAGACCAGAGGAGGGAAGGGGACAAAGGCCTTTGAACAGACAAAGCCAGAATGCTGCAAATCCAAATGCTAAATTGCTAATAAGTCTCTCCTCTGCCTCGCTCAGAGTTACTTATTTGTATTTTAAACACAGTTTTAGCTAGCTTTGCTCTCATATTCCTGACCACAGTGCTAACACGTTTTGAAGTAAGCTAGAGAACTCAAAGATCAAAAGGGAAAATTATCACCAACCTGATAGTTTAAAAGGATCAGGAAAACTTTGTAAAGCAGACAGAGGAAGAATTCAAATGGGAGCAGTCTTGGTTGGGGCCCCTTAGTGAAGGGGGTAATAGTATTGTTCTGCTGTTCCTGAGGACATTACCCTTGGTAATAGCATAGTCTAATGTTCATATGGATGACTCTAAGTCATCAATTGAATCCATGGGTAATATTTTTTTTATGTAAGAATACAAAGTATAGCCCTAGTTGGGTAGCTGAGTTCATTAGAATGTTGTCCTGATATGCCAAGGTTGCGGGTTCCATCTCTGGTCAGGGCACATTCAAGAAACAACTGATGAATGCATAAATAAGTGGAACAACAAATCCATGTTTCTCTCTCTCTCTCTCTAAAAATTAATAAAAAATTAAGACAAAATATGGCTTGCATTATGAAATATTTTAATTCAAAGTAGTTTAAACATTTTAAGAAAAACTGTAAGCTTCTCTCAAATGTAAACTCTTGCAAGGCAGGATTTTTGTATATTTGTTCTCAGTTGTTTGTTTAGTACCTAACATGTTAGATATCTGTTAATAACTACTGAATTGAAAGAATGAATTCGTGCCTTAATTACCCAACACAGCTAAATAAATAGGACATTAAGATAGTAAGTTTTTTTTTTTTCCCTTCTGTATCTATTGAATGAAGAACATAATAAAATGATACAAATTTAAATTTAAAATAGTTCTGGGCATTTTCAGAGATACTTTATTTATAGGTGGTGTGAGGAACCACAGATTCAAATGATTTGCCTGAAATCACAAAGCAAGTTAGAGGTAGAAACATAATTACAAGGCAAGTCCTCTTAATCTCACCTTCTTGGTGATTTTTAAAAATATGGTGTTTTGAGAGTTAAAGTAATAGGGGTTTTTTTGTTGTTTTTTTTTGTTTGTTTGTTTTTTTGCATCAATAGCAACTCTAGAGAAAATATTGAGTAGAACCCTTTATCTTTTCATGTTTATGCTATTTAAATTTTAGACTGTCCAATATGAGGGTATTAGCTGTACAATGGTACAAAGTTATTTCATGCACTGTGACTAGACTTGTTTATAGTCTAGTACTTGAATGGTATCCACTTAGGGTGGGTGCCAGTCCTTTTCAAAAAGAAAAGAAAAATTCTAAAAGGAAAGGTTTGAAAAGAATGCCTTATTCAAGTAGGGAGAATAAGATCTTATGACTAAGTTTGTTTTAGCCAAGATTACTAAAGAGATAGAGAAAAACTTTGCTCAGGATTTTTGCATAGGTGAAGGGAGATCTACTTTTTCTTTTTCTTTTTCTTTTTGGGGGATGAGAGGACAGTATTTACAAAATGTTATATGATTTGTATTCCATACTTTTGAATGACATTTTTGTTAGAAATATTAAGAGTCAGTCATTTTTAGGGAGTGTGATTGATCACTAAGCTAAAAATATAATACATGATTACTTTGATTGTAGTACAGCTTAGGTTTGTTTTGCATGTATGCCGTGTGTGTGTAATTTGGCCCTTTGTTGAGAGTTACATTTATACATGCAATGGATTATTAGTTAGATGTGTAGGAGAGTGTGTTTTAAACACAAATTTAGGCAGGCTACATGGGAGAAAAAGGCAACTGGATGTAAAGCGTGGTTAGTTTTATTTCCTGGGAATCTCTCAAGCTCAAGGAGGTACAATAATTGGTCTCTCACCCTAGCATGCTTCTTGGCCTGTGTTGTAAGTGTCAGCCCTCGTTTGTGCATTAACAGAGTTGTAATAGAGCTGTAATCAAATTTAGAACTATATTTTTTACAATGTAAGTAAATTAAATTAACTGAAATTATTGTGCTATAACTAATTATCATAAAGCTAACATAGTTTTTTTTTTTTTTTTATGAGCTCAGGATTTCATGAACCATGTTCAACAAGTATTTCCTAAAATGCATGTCAAATGACATAAATATAATGCAATTGCAACTGGAACTTCTGAAAGAATTGGTGCATTTTCCTCTCATTCCGTGATAAAAATAATGAGCAAAAGCTAAGTAAATCAGTTGGCATCAGCATTTTGAAGTTAAAAGACGGCAGCCTTTCAAAGTTTTGTTTGTGCTTACAACATTGGAAGGAAGACAGATTCTCAAACCTTCTTTAGCCATGCTATTCAAAAAATAAGAGATTTCAGAATAATGACCTTGAGTCTCTTAAGATTTTGCGAGTCTTCAAAGAAAAATAGCTACATTTAGTAAATAGTTTTTTCTAATTTATAATGCTATATTTCATAAAATATAAGATATTGAAGAATAATAAAAGAGAGATCTAATTAAGACCCTGGTAAATAGAAACTTAATTATCTAATATACTTGTTTTTCTGAACATGCTATTTAATTGAAATTTTCTTAGGGTTTTTTTTTTTTTTGGACTATAAAGTTTATTACTACCCATATACAGGATGGAACAAAAGTAAGTTTACAGTTGTTTGTATGGAAAAATAATTCAATAATTAACAAATAATACAAAAATAAACTCTTTCATGTACCTCCACTGTAAACCTACTTTTACCCCACCCTGTATGTTACAACACCTTTTATTGATTTGCTATGCCTGTGCACTATTTTATAGCACATAAGCCCTTTTAAAATGCATTTATTTATATGGTGAAGTAATTTTTTTATGAAACATTTTGTGATGTATATTCAACAGCCATGATTGTTATAATTATAATAAATGTGGATGAGAGGCTTGATATATTTTAATGTAAAGAGATCTTTTTGAAGTCTATTGTTTGGTATGCAATTTATTCTATATCAAAATAAAGGGCTTTTTTCTTGTCTTAACTACTGAAGTAGATTCTATAACAACATGAAAAATCTAAAAAAGGATTTGTGCTGCCAAAGGAATGTGCACCATTTTTCTAACCCAACAATAGAACTAGTAAAGGGCAGAAAGATTCCAGGAAACACAGGACCAGTGTGGTCTATTTGCCTAAAAAACTGTTTTGTGTGATTCATTGGTAACATTCCTTCTTTCTCAGGCAGAATTCAAGGTTTTTTTCAGTGTTTGCTGTATACTTTCTTTAGTGAGGCATTTCTTATTGGTTAATATACAGGGCCCGGTACAAATAATGCCTCCTTTTGATTACAAAATCTTTTATTACAAAATCATAAGCATGTGATTCTGTAACATAACAATATCACACTCAAGCACACCACATGACATTTTAGGTGAAGTGTTCGAATTAAAACTATAAATTATTACACCCATATTACTACCCTACCAACCACACTCTAGGAGTACTTACCGTACAAATGCAAGTTTGTTTAATTTTATACTAAGCGTGTTAGATAGGATTTTACAACTTTAAACAAAAATCCATTAACACATCTGGGATGATAGTGAATATATAATAATTTTGGTTTTAAAATCAATTTAAAATGGAGAACAAGTCCACTTGCACGAACTAACTGTTGTTTTTGTGATTTTTTAATAGCAATTCTATGGAAAGCAAATGCAATAGAAATCATTCCATTATGAATTAAACTGATCATTAACATTTAATGAATATAAATCTATTATTAGCTCAGATGAGCTTCATTGATTTCATGTAATCCTACAGTGAACTTCATGAAAATAAGGGAAAAAGGTCAAATTTGTAATTTTGTAGTGCCAGTATGCATTTTAGAAATGGCAGGAAACAAATACATAATATGGAAATTGCCTTGAAAACACTATTTTTTTTTTTAAGTTGAGTCTTACATAACAAATAACTACCAGAGTACAAGCATGTATCCTTGTGTTTTTCTCTGGCCCTCTTCCCTTTCTATATGTTTTTATTTTAGAGTCCTTCGTGAAATAAATCCTTTAATTGGTTATTAAATTAAAACAAATTAAATTAAAAATTAAATTAAAAAAAACTTGCACACCAAAAGAATTCATGTAATAACATTTGAGACAGTTTTTTGAAGGAACAAATAGAGTCTTTTAACTGGTTCACTTTAAATGGTTGTTGACCTAATTTCCTTGTTTTTTTTTTCTTTTCTTTTGGTGCCTTTTGCTTACATTTCTTAAACTCTCATTTGAACCTCTGGAGCCAGCTCAGCCCTTCTGTGTGCCAACTCCTTGTTCTGTCAAGTTCCTAGGATCCTGCCCGTCTTTGAGCCTGAGGCATGGTTCTGGGCTAACCTCTTTCTCAGTTATCTGTAGCTGTGTGTTTGCTCCTGAAATGTTATAACTGACCTAAAAGTGCTCCAGAGAGACTAGTAGCAAGCTTTTCCAAAGTACTTTCTGGATTGAAACTATGTGAACCAGTACAAATATAGCATCTTTTTTCATTTTCTCTTTGTTTCATGGTTTTGTTTCTTTTTTTTCTTTATTAAAATAATAGTCTTTCTTTGTTAAGATTTTTTTTTTTCATCTTTTGGGTTGGGCCCTTCTGCTTTGGGATTTCCTGGGGAAATTGATTGGTAGTAGAATATACCTTTCTGACAGCAGTCTGGCTTTCTGATGGGGCATGAAAGGCAAGGAAAAAGCTAAGGTTTGAATGTATATGATTATGTAGCTTTAACTTCCTAATCAGACATGGTCCAAATTTTTGAACATCCAGAATCTGAGGATTCATTATATTTCTAACTTTTCTGACTTTTCCTTTTTCTTTCATTTATCTTGTTTTACCAGAATTATTTTCTCAATAACTGCAGAAAAACCTTTTCATTTGTCCTTTGCTATTCTGTTCAGTTGTATGTGTTTTTTACAGCTATAAGTTGTCATTGTTATTGTTGAATTTGTGGCTTTAAAAATTTATTTATGCATAATAGGGGAAAGGTGAGAAGAAGGTGATTCAAAGATAAAAATGTCTACTGTTTTCTTAGGACTTGCTATATTCAGTTATTTCCATTGGGATAATTTTTTGTGGATAAGCCCTGGGTCCATTTCCTATCCAGACTTAGGAAAGGATGATTGATTTTTCAGTTTATGGACTAGGACTCTTCTATTTTTCTGAAGGAGAGGCCAGTGGGCCTCCAATGCTGACTATTTTGTTCATTTAGGGCCTGACAGCTTTCAAAGAACATGTTTGTGTTTCTGTAGGGATCACATGCTGCTGTGTGACATGTACATGTGTAGAAGTGCCTCTCTGCTTGGCTAGGGAGAATTCCTTTGCACTTTTGACATTGTTACATCAACCATGGTGAAAGAGAAGTTAGTATATGGTATGCTTTGTTTGTTACTGTGTTGAGCATTTTACAGCATATGCTTGGTGTGCCTGAACCATCATATACTTTCGTGTAGAGAAGTATACAAAACATTTGATATCACATCAACTGGAATGATAAAAGGTTTGTTTTGTTGAAAGATGTCTTGTTTAAAGCACCCAGAAATCTTGACTTTCATAGTTAAAATGGGGCTGCTGGGTGGGAAGGTACTTTTGAGCTCACTCCCTCTTGTTCCATTTTGCTGTGGACTTGCTGCCAAGTTCCATGGTTGCCTAGGACTTCCTCTGATGAGGCATGTCGCCCTTATTTTGTAAGATCCATATAACTGTCTTCCATAAGTCACTGAATTTATATACAAGTGGACCTTGAGGCCTGGCCCTTTGTGTCGTACCTCCTGTGGGTTTGATAGAGTGTCCTGACTCGAAGTAGATGAGGGGGTGGTTTTCCATGCACAGCTACAAGGGGAGTGACTGCACCGTTGAACTATAAGGAGCTTCTTGCTACTTTTGAACCTGCATGTGCTTATGTAAAGGGTTTAGTGAAGTAGTACATGCTACATACATCTAGATTACATCCTGGTGTTTTTATTTTATGTTTTAAATCATTCATCTGGGTTTCTCAGTTTATGTGATCAGAGTGGCATGGAACGGTTTATATTTTGCTAGGGAACACATGGACTGCAAAGCTTATGATTGAAATTACTCTTCTAAAAATGATCTTTGAGCTATACCTCCTCCCCCACCCCTCCCTAAACACACACTGACTACTCTTGTAAGGGATGAGGAGAAAGAAATATGCTTACATCTATGCTGGCAAAAGATTCAAAACCCTGAGAAGGCCCAGTTTTTCTTAAGTTAATGGTGAGTATGGAGATTGGAAAGGAGATTGCTATTTATACACAAGAGGCCCAAGGAGAGGAGAATTTTTGTAAAAGTGGAGGCTCTTAGTGGGTATCCAAAGAGGAGTGATCATCCATATGGGTGGATTTTTATTTATGCCAAATTCAGAGAGAAGCTAGGGCTGTATGATGGAAAGAAGAGTTTGAAGACTCTATTTCAGGAACTCAGGGGCCAGGAAGTGTACTCTTGTTCTGGAATAAATTTGCTTGTGGGTGGTTCCTGAGGGGACCCTTAGCCTTTTTTAACTGGATAGTTATTTCTTGTGTTTAAGTCTAAAATATGTGGTTAAATCATCTAAATGCATGATTTAACTGAGAGTAGCATTCCTGCTGAACAGGAGGAGGCAGAAAGGATAGCACTCAAGGACTGTTTGAAGTAGGATCTGAGTGGTTACTGTCATTGTTGGAGTCGCTGTGTTTTTAATGAGACTCCTAAAAGGACAGCTGAGAATTAAGTTGAACCAGGTAAATTGCAGAGTTAGATAAAAACATGGGTCAGCAGACTTTGAGAAGTGGCAAACCCAGTTTTTGTTTGCCAAAGTGCATGTTTTTATGTAGGAGTTATATCTGTAGTTCTAGGCAGAAGATTCCCCAAACCATTCCGTTAGCTCCGACTGTCCTTGTAAGTTTGACACCCACCTGTCCATCTGTTTGCTTTTTTCTCTTAAGTTGATGTTCTGTCAATATTTCAAATTTCCCTAATTCCAAACTGAACTCTTTTCCCTTAAATCTGCTTCTCTTTCTAAATCTTTGTGTTGTAATATTGGGACCAGTTCCCAGTTACCCAGGTTAAAACCCCTATGACATTCAGGCTCTTCCTGCTTCCTTCTGTAATTGGTTTTCATGTCTTGTCCTGGTTTCTAGTTTGGTGCTGCCATAAGAAATTTCTGCAGAGCATTAGTCTCCGTATGTGCACTTTTCAAATTGTCCTAAACCAGGCTCTCATTGTCTCACATGGGGACTGTCTCATTGCTTTCCAGTTGGTTCCTCTGTCTTGATCATAAGCTTAATTCTTTATGTTTTCTTCTAGGAGTTGTATGGTTTCAAGTCTTATGTTTAAATTTTCAATTCATTGCGAGTTGATTTTTGTGTTTTATGTAAGACAGTGGTCTAGTTTCAGTCTTTTGCAGGTCGTTGTTCAGTTTTCCCACCACCATTTATTGAATAGACTATCTTTTCCCAATAGAATAGTCTTGGCTCCTTTGTTAAAAATTAATTAACTATACATGTGTGCATTTATTTTCAAGCTCTTTATTTTGTTTCATTGAACTCTGTGCATTTTTATGCAAATGACATACTCTTTTGATTATTGTAGCTTTGTAATGTAGTTTGAAACCAGGAATTGCGATACCTTCAGCTTTGTTCTTCTTTCTCAACATTGCTTTGGCTATTGAGAGTCTCTTGCCTATCAGAATATTAATAACAATATAGCACAATTAGTTATAAGACAGAGTTACAAGACAGAATTTGATATGTAATTCTCCAAATTCATTGTAATCCCATTGAGGGCAGGCGATATACCCACAAATATATTTAATTGAGTACCTTTTCATCTAGGGTTTTGCTTAGTTGAACTGGTGTTCTCTTTGCAGAGATCTGTGCACTGGTCTGTGCAAATTCAGAAGTCACTTCCAAGTCAGTGTATTTGTGATTTAATTTGTGAGTTATTAAATATGGACATGAGGCTATGCTAACTTAGCTAATTTTTTTGAATGATTTTTCCACCTTCAATTTTCTCTTCCTTTGAGTTGCAAAAGATAAAGATTTAGTGATATTCTTGTTCCTCTTTACTAAATTACTGGTTGCAGCTTGTAGAAGGAAGCAGTCTTTTCTTTTTGTAATCATTGTGAAAACTTTTCTCCTTATAATGGAGTGTCAATGGATATAAGTCATCCACAGCATATAGTTTATATTTATCTGGTTTTATATTTCTTTCAACATTAAAATAAAGTTCTTTCATTATTTGGAGGAGGTTGCTAGTAGGCATTTTGTCAGAGGGTTTTTCACGGCTTTAGTGAAACCTTAATGCCAAAGGACTGTACACTTTGCGTGAGTGTTCAGAATAGAACTTTCTTTTGGGAGTAACAGAAACACATGGTGTGGCTCTTGGGGAGAAGTTGCCTTTTTGAGAACAAACGCAGGACAGAATTACCCTGTGCTTAAGAGCACAGACTAAGTTGTGGTTTTGTCACTTAGAGGGAGCGATGTTGGGCAAATCCCCTACTGCCTCTTTTATGAAATTCAGATGTTGTAATTAATGTTGATGTGAGCTGATATACACACACACACACACACACACGCACATATATATAGTATTAAAAGCATGATACTTATTTTATTAGCAAATAATAAATGGCAAATACTGTTATACCATTCATCATCATCATCATCATCATCATCATCATAGGAGAGCCAGGTCAGATTGACTGATTCTGTGCATCTGTTTTTGAATTACCTGTAAGAGTGATTTATTCATTACAGCTAGCTGGATGATCTGATGGATGAATTGGATAACATAGAAATTCCCTAAGTATTGGTTATTTTATGAAATTACTGGAAAGAGAAACTCTTTATTGATTGTAGTCAATATTATTGCCAACTTTGCAAAATAATATATTAATGCAGTTTTTTGTTGGTATTAGTGGCTCATGGAGAAACCCTATGAAAATATCCCCAAGTTTTGGTTCCAGACAAATGAAATTTAAGCAATATGATAAGGTGGGCAAGGAATACAGGAACATAGACATTGGAAAAACTACCTCCAAACTTTAACTGGCTGAGTGAACACCTTTGCTGAAACATTTTCATTGACTGTATTATATGACATCCCTCAGTTGGCTATGTTGATGTATGGTATCCTTTCTGAGGTCATAAATGACATTATCAAGACAGAAGCAATGATACTGAGCTAAAGTCAATCAGATACAAAACACATCCAAGGGACCACTAGGCTGCTCTCTGTATGGGGAGGGCAGATGCACTGTTTAGGTATTGACTACGTCTCTATTCTCTGCCCTTAATTGTCAGGGGAACCCAGTTAGCCTAGAAATAGCATGCTATCATCTCTGGGCTGCTAGTGTTTCTGTTTGTACCATAGGCACTCATGTGAGCATTTACGGTAGTTCCAGAAACAGTGATGGTTAGCCTTAACAAATGGGTGTCTTCCAAATAGGCTAAGTTGTGCTTTTTACTGTCAGAGCAACATTGGATGTTAGGTTTTGCTTATGATTGACTGGATGATGAACAGAGGCCCCTAACCAGCACATACCAACTGTTTTGCATAACTTGGGGGGGAAGGGATGGTTGATGTAGAGAAGGGACAGTTAAGAAGAGACCTCTAGAAGCAGGGAACAGATGCATGTGAAATATTTTTCTGGTGAGAATCTTAATAAAGATGAGTCTTAGAATTTAGGAGTTTGTCAGAAGGAATGAGATCAGAGTAAAAATAAAGTTTTAGGAAATGCCAACTTTTATTTCAGTATATAATTTAAAGTATTCCAAAATAAATTTTATGTAGGATCGTAGTTACCAACTGCACTGCAGTTCTTTCTTTAAGGACCCAAATGTTTGAGGTGTCATAATTTACGTTGAGATACTATACGTTCTTTACTATACCTATGTTAAAACTGACTTCGTGGTAAATACTGTCTTGAGTTATGAAATGTTTGTAGAGTATAAGGTGTGTGGTCCAGACAGGTCAGACTTTCCCTCATTTTGGAAAATAGGGGAGAGACTTCCCTGAAAGATGTGGTGTACTAGCTGTTACTGTGAGTAAAAGTCTTAGGCAGGTAATATTGACTCCAGGTTAGAAATTTTTTCAATGATCACACAGCATTATCCTTTTTTTGTTTAGCAGAATAAAAGCTCGCTAGAGGTTTTTTGGTGGGATTTTCATTTTTATGCTTTTTTTTTGGTTTTTGAAAAGAATATTTAAGTCTTCAAAAAATCTTTAAAAATTTCATGGGTCTAATAGTAGAAATATTTTTTTATAAAGGTGAGGAGAAATACAGTCAAGAGCTAACACAATGCAAGACCTTAGAAATATACAGTGAACACAAAAGAGTGCTCGGTGTGGAGCATTTTCCCTTGAAATTGTGGTGTCATGCAACTCTGGCTAAACATAAGTTTTTTGTTTTTTCTTTTTTAAGTTTCTTTAATGAAAGGAAGTACAGCAATGTTAAACTGGCACTTTGTGAAATGATCAAGGCATGGTTTCCTTTGACTTTTGTCTGTGTGAAGTATAGACTCTTTCAGGGATAGAAATGTGAATATGTGGGCTTTGAGCTCTAGTGAGAACTTCATTAGGAAGGGGAAAAGAAAACTCAGGAATGGAGTTGTACCACAATTTGAATTAAACACTTGCCAAAGAACCTGAAGCAGGCATGAAGTTCGTTATCATGTTGAATGATGGAAGACTTCTACCAGTTCTTGTGGAGGGGATTAGCGGTTGAACAAATCTGCAAGGACAGCGTGCAGTTTTGTCGGGTATACAATGACATTTCTTTTCACAGCTCTCTTGACTTTATACTATTTAAATATCCCCAGTTGTCCCTTAATTTGCTTTTCTTTCTTTAATTCCTGTTGGATAGTAACTTTTGTTTAGTCAGTTCCCGTGTCTAGGTTTTTTTTTTTTTTCCTTGTTTTTGAATGGTAATATTCAAATTGGCATGTTAGTAACTTCTTTATTTTATGTTTTCTTTTCTAGTTTTAACATAGTTTCATTACCTATACAGTCTCTTTTTATTATTAGAACTGTTAATGCAATGAAAATCCTAATTAACTTTTTTGTCCTTCCCCTCCCTTTTTTTTTGATAGGCTAAGAAATGGCATTTAAAAAGGCAGTGAAAGGGACTATTCTTGCTGGAGGAGGTGCTCTTGCAACTGTTCTAGGCCTCTCTCAGTTTGCTCATTACAGAAGGAAGCAAGTAAGTAATGGTATATGTATTGATCATACTATGAAACTTCAATCTGTTAAAGAACGATGTATGGAAAGGACTCATGGACGTGGACAACAAGGTGGTGATTGCTAGGGGGAGGGGAGTATAAGGGGACTAAATGGTAATGGAAAAAATATAAAGATTATATATTAAAAAAACAATGTAGGGGCATGTATAAGCTAATGGTTTTATTTGCAAACTATCTCAGCTTTATCTGAAAGACACTTAATTTAGAATACTGCCTTAATGATCTTTGAGAACTGTGTGTATCCCATTTTTTCAAACTAAATTTCGTTATCAAAAACATATAATTTAGTCTCTGTTTTGGCCCTTTGGTTTTAAAAGACTGCCTCATTTCCAAGTGCCAGGGTTTGTTCATTTAGACTTCCCTTGCTTAATTCTTCCAACTGTCTCTATACTTTCTATGTCCCTGCCAGAAGTTTGTCTTATTAGAAGGCAGGCAGCTGAGAAAGGAAATGGAAAAGAAAGAGCCTATATAAAAAGCCCAACTTTGAACCTTGTTTTTGTTTTTAAATGTTAGTTGCTTATGTAGTATTACTTTATATTTGGTAAATTTTTTATGGGAAAGTCATGAAAATGAGATTGGCATGAAGTTTCCAAATAATATAAAGTGCTCAGTTTATTTTCATTTTATTTTTTTCCCTTTGGGGGAATAATTTTGGTGAATAGTTTTGTGTTTTTCTGGCTTGAAACGCTGGTAGCCACCTCCCTAGTCAGTATAAGACTCCTCATGACCTAAGGGCATTTTGTGATACCAGCTGGGTGGCTTATTCCCAAAGCAAAGGTGAAGGTGAAGGTATTTGGGAAGCTATTTATAGCTGGATTATCTATGAATTACTAATTTTCCACAGTTTTGTGAAAACCTTTAAGCCATGGTTGTCTTGCACTGGTTGTTTTGCTTGCTTTTGGATACAAGACTGTGGAGCCAGCCTCTTTCTCGGAGTCCTGTGTCCTGAACGGGAAATGCCACTTTAAAAGCACATATTAGGAAGGATCAGTTCGCTGGCTTAGAGTTTTTTTTTCTTAAGCTTATTTTTAGTGCTTCCTTCTAAACATGGACGATATTGAACAGGTTATGTTAGTCTTTTTCATTCTTAACTGTGATCATATTACCTTAAGATTTCCCCAGGTGTATATGTTGCAGTCATTATTAATGGACTAACTTGTTATGAAAGTTATCTTTACTCATTGATAATGCATACTCTCTTAAAATGTTGTCTTGTTTCCTTAAAAGTGAGTGTGAAAAGATATTACTTCTGCTTAGGCTATTTAAGAAGAGCAGTTATGTTTGGGACATGGGCTTTAATGGATTAGATTACTTCTACCATCTTTAACCAGTGCTCTCTGTAATGACACTGGAAAATGCCAGTGCAAAGGTAATGACATTTAATATGATGAGTTGTTGCTAAATTTGTACATGGTTTATGCCTTTTAACCACAGTAAGGCATGTTCTACCTCAGAGTTTATAACTTAACTTTGTACTGGGGTAATACCTTTTTTTTTTTTTAATGTGTGATTTCTCTTTAATCTCAAAGAACAGGATAAACAGTTGATACTTTCTCCAATAAATCTAGTTAGGGTGAATTTTAGTCAGCAAAATCAAGGCAAACAAGAGTCTATTGATTTCTGGGACAGTTTGTCATTTTCTCCTTCTTACATTAGACATCCTGACCACCCTAATAGCCAAAATGAAACAGATACCATCAGTTTGAGTCATTTATAATTTCAAGATGACACATGTTTTTGAGAAAAACCATCATAGCCGTATTCAATCAATGAGTTGCATAAGGCAGGCATCCAAACGTGTATTTGTTTGCAATGATTCCTCTTTTTCTTTAAGTCACTGCTATGAGCATATTTTGGGTAGTAGGTTGAGATGTAGGGATTAATCATAGGGATTAGCCAAAAAAAAAAAAGGAGACTGGGGGAGGGATGAGGGGCTGAAGGAGACCAACTCATTTGAGCCATTGACATAAAATGACCACAGGCCTCAGCTGTCCACTTTCAGAAAACACCTGCCAATCAGAACCATTCTAGGGGGAAAATTTTCTCTAACTTCAATAGTCAAGAAAAATCTGCCCCTTGATACTCATTATTTGGCTGAATTTTGTAGAAGTGTGGCCTTAAATGTAACATAGGCATGCTTCATTTTTAAAAACAGAGCAACACTTTATAGTATTGGCTTGTGTTTGTATATTTTTTCTAGTTTTCTACGATGATCCCAACTGATAAGTTTTCCTCTTTTAAGAATAAGTTAGTGTTAAAAGCCCAAGATGCTGATGTATGAGAAAACCGTCTCTTGACTTTAAGTTCAGGCACATTTTTGTGGCATTTCTGTATCTGCAGTTCTGTCTCCCCTAGCTTGTGCTCATTTGATATTCCCAGTACAAAGCTTCCTTCCTAAAATACAGACAGGGGTTGCATCCCAAATACAAATGGATTGATTCTAAAAGTTGATCCACTGTTAAAGCACATTTGATGATGGGGTAGTTCTCTAAGTGTTTAGGTGCCAAGTCAGTTAAATTAGCTTATATTTGCAAGGGAAAGAATAGAAAGGAAACTATCACATATACTTTTTTTGATTAATTAAACAGAAAACCCAATGAAATTGGATAAGATGTGGTCCACTTACATTTTACCCAGGTGCTTGAATAGGTGAGAAAATAGAGACATTTGTGGGGATGCTGGCAATTCTGGGGGCAGCTTGGGGATTAGAGGTGATAGCAACAATTTTTTGGTCTCACTTTACTTTGTGGTACGGCTTTCCTTCATACGAGCACGTTGTTTACATTTATATTATGTTTTTCAATGATGAATAGCATCCACTGTTGACCCAAGTGAAGCCTAGAGATTTTTATTTCTTTGGAGATAAATGAAGTCAGAAGGGATGAAGATCAGGCCTAAGGAGAGAGCTATTGTTATCATTATTACATATATTTTTGGAGCTAGGCAAACTAAATCTTTACTTCAGTGCAGAAGCTGATAGGGGAAAGGAAATGAATGTTGGCTGAGTTTTGACTACGTCCACCTGCAGGGGAGGAGGTTTGTGGCCCCAGTGTACCCCCATTCACCCCCTTTAGCGGTCCCCTTTAGTTACATCTGTAGGGGTTTTTCGAGGGGTCTTGAAGAGGCATTCTGTTAATTTCATACCCCCCTTCTTTTATTTCCTCACCCACAGGTAGATGATTAAGTTTCCACAAGACTTCTTGATTTTTCTTCTCCCCAGACCAGCCATTTGTCAAGGGACGGGAGGCTGAATATAGGGTGTTCACATCCTGGCTCTATCTTAAGTGCCACCAGGAATGTAGCAAGCAAACAGCTTCTGCAGCAGTGGGCAGACTTTCAGGAGCAAAGTTTTTGTCACTTCATATTTAGTATAGGTCCGTTCATTTATGAAGTTTTAATGGGAAAGGACTTAAAAGACATCCGGTCTTCCTCTCAGGACAGGATGCCCTTCCTGTGGTTCCTGAATATCTAGTGAGAGAAAAGTGTTATTTCATGGGAGAACCTTTCTTTCCTAGTACCAAGCTGATAAGAGAATGGAGCAGATGGAGAAGGTAGATTAAATCAAGAGAGAGGGCCTTGGGTATTTTTAAGTCAGTAAACAACCTTAGTGAGAGTCAGAGTAGAGGTTGTTAAAGTCAGAGCTACATGAGTGTCCCTCAGGGTGGGGTGAGAAGAATGGGGTTGGCTGGGGAGAAAATGGGGGCAAAACTAGGGTGGGAGTGCAGAGATTTAACTGAGGGGTCCCCTTAGCTTTTGTCCTTTCATAATAGACCAAGGACATTTTTTTGAAAATTAAAAAAAAAACAAAAACACCTTACCATTTATTTTGTACCTTCAAGACCCTAACTGGAAACATTGGTGTGACAGTGTGGGTTTCTTTTCAACCCCATTAGTATGGTGGATGTAGCAAATATCTATTTAGGTCTGACGGTGGGCCCTCTCACGTATCACATGTTAGGTTTGTTCCTTCCATTACCCGCTGTGAAGGTGTAGTGGGCTTTGTGAACCAACTCTGAGGTGGAACCTGAGAACCACTGAGAGCTTTCTCAAAGCCCGGATGTGAATGAAAGACTTTTTCTTTTTTTCTGCACCTGACGTAGGCAGGAAGTGGGCTTTGGAGTATGGAAATCAAGGTTTCTTTTCAGTGTGGGTAGTGATATTCTTAGGATCAAGGAATTGAGAGATTCCATTGATTAATGTTTTGCTCCTGAGCAACAAAGCAGAAAGCACAAGAGCATGATCTTTAAAGCAGTCTTTGCAGGCTGCCTATGTCTAACACCTAGCTGTACTTCTTAAGAATTAGGTGACTATCGGCAAGTTTCTAAAATTCTCTCAGCCTCATTTAATGAGGAGTAAAATGAGGAGAAGAGTGGTTCAGTCAGTCTTGGATAGGTTCTGTGGCTTTAAGTGAAATAATGTATAAGGAAACTAATTTTGCTATAGGATAATTGGTATATGGAAGAGGATCTTGAGAGTATCATATTAAGTGAAATAAGTTAGCTGGAAAAGGACAAGGGCCTTATGATTTCACTCATATGTGGGATATAAAACAGAAAACAACAAACAAATTAAACAAATTCATAGATGCAGGCAACAGTATGAAGGCTACCAGAGGGAAAGAGGGGTAGGGGGAGGTTGAAGAGGGTAAAGGGGGTCAACTATATGGTGACAAGACAAGACTAGATTTAGGTGGTGAACACACAACGCAATATACAGATGACTGATTATAGAATTGTACACTTGAAACTTATGTCATTACCCAGTGAATTTAATTTTTTAAAAAAGAGTTACATTCCTATGGCATCTCATCAATGTTATAACAAAATGACATTATTTGAGGATCTGCTATACTTCTCCCATAGGATTGTGGAGGAGCAGTAAAGCCTGGAAGAGTTTCTGGAATATAGTAAGCTTTCAGAAACGATTAGCTATTATTAGATTCCCAAATTACATGAATATAAAGTGTGGTTGTATTTGGCAACAAAGTTGTCCTTGTCACTGGAGATTCTTGCATTCAGGGACACATTGTTAAGACTGAGGTTAGTAGCAAATGGTATGTTCTTCATCTGAGGTTGTTGGAGAATGGCTAGAAAACAGTTATAGAAATGCCCTTCTGTTTTCTCTTCTTCTTGCTTTCTGAAGTGAAGATGAGCCAGTAACAAGGTGGACAGTCCCACTTATTGACCTAAACTCTTTTCCTGTTGTAAGTAATAAATTTCTTGACATTTCCACTGTTTCTTTTTTCTTTTTTCTATTTAGGCTTATATGAGTTATGGCAGACTTGATTTATATTGGCTGATATGTTCCTAAAAAGTTATGTGAATATAGTATTTTTTGGTAAATTAGTTAATATATAGTACAATGCTATTTATCAGAATTGTATGGTGAACCATTTAAAACACAAATGATATTTTTTAAAAAGCTCTAACATTTTTTGTTAATTCAGGATTTTCATATATCATTTTAGCTTGAATAATAGTGCAGTTAAATTTATGCTTTCGTAAAGCCAATGATAAAGTAATAGTTATTAATGACGGGATCTTTATGCTTTGCAAGTTAGTGTGTCACTTTGTAAGGGACAGCAAGTCACTATACTTTGAGTGGCTCACTAAATACTGTAGCTCACCCTACTTTGTGTATTAATGAAGGGAACATTAAAAAAACTGATAGTGATGGCGTGTTAGGTAAGCTGAATTATAGGTAAACGTATGCTACCGTTGTTGTTAATATCATCAAAACCTATGAGGACTATCATTTATGCTAATGAGAGGCAAAGTAATGCATGAGTGTTTAAAATTCATAGGAATTTTGAGGACATTGTTTTTAATTTCACCCTCTTTTTCACCTCTCAATACATTACTTGTAAGAGAGTCTAATAAATTAAGACCTTTTGATTGGTAATATCAATCAAAATCCAAAATATTGGCAAAGCAACAAAGAATAGAATAATCATATCTAATGAAAGTAAGGTGTACTTTTGGGTTTATTTTAATGGGTCCCCAGATGAAAAGATATTTAGCTTCCTGAATGTGTCTTTTATACAAGTGTAGCTGGGTTTTGGTGAGCTTGTTATTGTGCACAGGTTGTGAAAGTCTTTAGAACTCCAGTTTCTTTATAAGGTAAGGTTAATGTCACTTTACCCCCTAGAGGCAGGGTCCTTTCCCCTGCCTAGCACTACTAAGTCAGTATACAGAAGCCAGTGATCATAGTTCCTTACACGTAGTAGGTCTTAGTACTTCTTTCCCTTTCCATGATATAAGATACGAAAATTTTAAATAGACCTAGCCTTGTTAAGCATAATAAAAAAGATATATCACTAGATTTCTTTTAATAGCTGAGCTTTTGGTTGACATAATGTTGCCTATATTAACTGCTGGACAGAGACACTGGTAGATGTTAGAGAAACTTGAAGTTCAGATGAATAATGATAGAAGAGAAACCAAAATCATAAGCAAAACACCAAATACTGGTAAGGATGTGGAGCAGTAGGAACTCTCAATTTGTGCTGGTGGGGGTGTACAGTGTTTCATGGTTTCTTACAGAACCAAACATTCTTACCATATGATTCAGCCATCACGCTCACTGATATTTACCTAAAGGAGTTGAAAATTTATGTCCACAAAAAAACCTACACATGGATATTTATAGCAGCTTTATTCTTAATTTCCAAAACTTGGAAGCAACCAAGATGTCCTTCAGTAGGTGAATGGAAAGTAAACTAAACTGTGGTACATAACAGACAATGGAATATTTTTCAGTGCTAAAAGAAATGAACTGTCAAGCCATGAAAAGCCATGGGGGAATTTGAAATGCATATTACTAAGTGAAAAAAGTCACTATGAAAAAACCACATACTGTATGCTTATAACTATATGACATGTAGAAAAGGCAAAACTCTGGAGACAGTAGAAAGATCACTGGTTTCTAGGGGGTGGGAGGATCTGTGGGGAGATGAATGGGCAGAGCACTGAGGATTTCTAGGGCATGGGAACTACTCTGTATCATGTTATAATGATGAACATATATCATTATGTATTTGTTCCAACCCACAGACTGTACAACACCAAGAGTGAACCCTTAAGGAAGCCATCAACTTTTGGTGATTATGATGTGTCAATATACTGTAGGTTCATCCTTGGTAAAAACTGTGCCATACTGATGACTGATGTTGATAGTGGCTGGGCCATGAATATGTGCGGGCAAGAGGAATATGGGAAATCCCTGGATTTTCCTCTTGATTTTGTTGTAAACCTAAAACTGCTCTAATATAAATAAAGCCTTAAAAAAATAAAGAGAAGTATATACTTAAAATCTTAAGCGTAGCATCTGGAACATGATGTCAATTAAGCAAATTTAAATTATAAAAATTTCACTTTTTATCTTTGAGTATAACTATATATATTTTTTGAACACAGTATCTGTAAGGATTTAACTTCAGTTGTTAAGTATTCTCCTTGTTTCTAAGCTAATGCATATCTGGGGATCTGAAATTAGTATAACTTATCTTGAGCACTGATGTAACTTGAAATTATTATGTGACACGTTTGCTTACCAGATTGCTTTTAACTTCGTGAGTCAATTCAGGCTACCAGACTTGTTTGTTCTCTCTGAGTAAATAATCTTTCATCGCCAGAGGCATTTTTCATAGGTTCATAAACAGCCTTTCTCTTAACAACAACAACAAAAAAACCTTACAAAGTACTGTAGTAGCAGCTGTTCTTAAACAGTCTTCATTTTTGTTGATTTTATGTTTAGGTGGAAACTACATTGTTAGTTACCATATGAAGACTGTATATGTAGTAGGAGAAAGGGCTAGAGACTGAAGAACAGGGTTCTCAGTTCTACTTGCCTGCTTCAAGTGCCATCAGCATCCGTTGTGTGAAATTTGAAAGTAGACATACCTTTGCTTCATGGTTTGCAGGGGCTTGTATTTGATGACCCGTCCTTTTAGAGCTTTATCTCTGTGGGTTTATTTCTCTGTAAACAATGAGGACTCATCCATCAAGGAAGATTCTGAACCATGTATGGACTACATACAAAGCAGGCGAGTTGTGAATCTTGGATTTTAATGCTAAGCATATCTCATATTTGTGTATTTAGTGGAGTAAGCTAATTGGTTTAATAAACAACTCCTGAAGTTCAGTGGCTTATCACAATGAAGATTTATTTCTCGCCCATATTACAGTTCAGTGTGGATTGGTTGGGGACTTGTTTCTTGCAATTATTGTATTCAGGAACCTGTGTCCCTTTATTCCAGTGGCTCTGCCATATTGTAGGGCTTTTTGACCTCTTGGATCATTTTCAGCCAACTGTAAGCGAGCTGGAAAATGCGGTTCAGTAGTGTTCCCTAGAAGAAGAAAGAAAGTTTTGTGAAGTATGCAGCCATTACATCTGTGTCCCAACTTTAGTTTCTAATGTAGTTGACAAATGAGCTATATTTCTTTTGGTGTGAGTTTTAAGTTCATGCCAAAGATTCTATAATTCATTTATTTCTTTTATGTAGAAGCCCGTGCACAGATTCCTGGAAGAACTGTTTTTTTTTCTCCTAGAAATACGACTAAATATGTTGAGGCTATGTCTGATATCTAAGGCTTGATGAAGATTCTGAATACACTGTATTTTCAATAAGGCCAGTTGAAACTATTCTTAACTACGCTATATGGTTGACTGTTTCTTCAGAGGCATGCTTCATCAAAGCACTAAAATTATGCCGACAGAGTTGGAAATGTTCTTTGAAGAGCATCCTATCATCTTCCTTATAATTTTGGTTTTTGTTTAACACTTAGCTCCCAAAGTGGGGCCGTGGCAATATCTGTGAGTTCTAACTCACACCAGGCCTTCGAGGAGTTTGTGATGCTATTTTATTGCTGGCATACAAAATCGGGGAGGTTAACTGTATTGCTATAGGTCACACAGTGAGTCAACGACTGAGCTATGATTAGCGTTGACAGCTGGTGAGCTTCTAGGCTGTTGCTAACTGAGCAACACTGACATTCATTTTGATTTGACATTGCATTTCATTTTCAACTATTTATTCATTTTAAGGCCTTTTTAAGAAACTTTTTAGGGATATTGTAGGACTGAGGAAAGTTTCTATAAATGCTTTGGAGAGCATCCTTTAGCTTTTCTCTCCTCATCTCCCTGCTTAATAGTTACGTTGTGTTTATGTTAGGAAGGCTTCCTCTAGGTAGAGTTTTGCAAATTAAGGAGAAAACAGATGCTTTAAGATAAGTTAGGCAATGTTAATTTTACTCACTTACTTTGTAATTTGTGATTTTTCAACAAAGAAGTTTTTAGATCTAATTATAAGCTTATGAGTACAAACCAGAAAAGTTTTAAATATGTATATATTTTATGAAATATTTCACAGAGAAACAGAAAGTGTGCATCACACATTTGACCACAAACTGTTGTGAACATAAGGTTAAAATGTAGGCTATGGCCATCTGGATTCCTTGGAAACAGTCGTTTGACTCACTGGGTCAGCATTTTATTCACCTGAGAGGGATCCAGGAAGAGTGAGCCTTCTTTCAGTTCAGTATCCATTTCCAGATATATGTGTTAGGTAAGTTTTTAAGGAAAAGTGCTGTTTCTTGGAACCTCAGTTGTCAGCTTCACTGTCCAGTGTGGCTGGCGGCTGGCTACGCAGGGTCCTAAGAAGTTCCGATTATACTGACTGCCATCAGCGCTTTCCTGCATTTCTGGTGTCAGAGAAGGTGGTGGATCTCGGGCCCCAGGTTAACCCACACATGTAGGCAAAGGTAACCTAATAGAGGTGAGGATGTGATTTAGAGTCAAACCTGGGATTGAAGTGTGATTCTCTCAATTACTTGCCCAAGGAATCGCAAAACTCAGTGTCCTTGCTGGTCAAAGGATGCCCTTCTGTGATAATTTTTTTTTTTAAATCCTCACCTGAGGACATGTTCATTGACCTTGGAGAGACAGGAAGGAAGAGAGAGAGAGAAAGAAAGAGAAAGAGAGAGAGAGAGAAAAAGAAACACCTATGTAGGGAGAAACATCCATGTGAGGGAGAAACATCAGTTGGTTGCCTCCAGTATGCACTTGACTGGGGGTGGAACTTGCAACCTAGGTGTGTACCCTGATTGGAAATTGAACCTGCATCGTTTTGGAGCAGGGGTGTCCAACCCTTTGGTGTCTCTGGGCTGTACTAGAAAAAGAAGAGTTGTCTTGGGCCGCACATTAAATACACAGACGCTAACGAAAACAAAAATATATCATAATGTTTTAAGTAAATTTATGATTTTGTGTTGGACTGCATTCATAGCCATTCAGGGCTGCAGGTTGGACACCCCTAGGCAGAATGACATGTCAGCCGACTGAGTTACCTGGCCAGGGCCCTTCTATGGTAATGTGATACCTAAAGGAACTAACATGTTAGAGTGTGTGGTCTAGCAGCAATCAGTCAAGTGACAATTCTCATCATCTTCCCCCTCTGCCCTCGCAGATCTCAGGTTCCCGATCCAGATTTTCTGACTTTCAGTGCACTATTGGAATTGAAGAATGGTATCAGCTGTAGACACCTTGTCCAAACATGTATTCTCTATTTTAAAAATATTTACCTGAAAGCCAATGAAACATATTCCTTAAACTTCAGATGATAGAGTCTATTATGGTGTGAGTTTGTTTAAAGTGGAGCCAGGCAGAGCCACAGGGTTTTCCCTGTTTTTCAGCTGTGAAAAGCTTTTTAATGATATGATTGCTATTAAGAGTTTTTCTGTGATTTCTCAAAGGAATCTCAGTCACTTAAGGGTTGGGTGGCCTCTTCCAGGTGAGCTAGAGCTCTGTTCTCAGCCACCCTGGAAAGATGAACTTGTCTTGTTTCTCTTGTCTGGCCCCCAGGGGAGATGACAGTCTACACATTTGCAACCCTTTCTGGAGAGTAATCATGAATCCATCACCAAGTATGTTTACATTGAGAAATGTTGCTTACTCTCATGTAATTATAAAAAAAAAAGTCATTGTTTAGAATCACAAAGTAACTCAGAAGGTAAAGGCCATTAAAATATCTTAAGATTCACTGTAAGGAGGTGCTCGTTGCATTTACTTTCCAGAAATATACAGATGTAGTCAGTTTATTTCAGTGACAACAAAACATGAAGCAGTTTCCCTTAAATTTAACAGTTTCATTATCAATATGTGATTAAATCACATAACCTGGGAGAGAGCCATAGTTATTGCAGTATGAAGTGATTTGCATGAAACCCTACCTTGTACTCCAATTACTACTCTACATAATTACAGGACAACCTTGTTGTTAATTGCCTATGGTCTTTAAGTATGCATTTCTCTCAGAAATAGACATTAATTATTAGATCTTGTTTTCGGTCTCATCTGAAGTTGCAAATGTCTAGGAATTTGTTGTTGTTGTTTTAATTTGCAAGTCTAATGGTGTACAGACATAGTGAAACTGATCTCATTCTGAATCCTGTTCTGTGATCTGGGATATAAACTCTCAAAGATTATGAATGTGGCTTTCAATTCCAAGTCGGTGTTCAGTGTGCCAGTCTCTTGACAAAAGCTGTATGCTTTCTATCAGAATGCTGGAGGAATTTTGTCTTTTTAAAATGTATGTACAAATTTGCTTACAAGTTAATAAAACACCTCCTTCCTCATAGTCCTTAATAATTATAATAATAAATAACAACATCAAAATAATATTCAATATTAGATATTCTTCTGTTCATCCAAGAGAAGAATTTTTGTCTGGGGCTGTGGTTGGAACTTTGCTAGGCAAAAGGCAGTTTGCTTTGTGTCTTGGGCTCTCCTTTCTTCCGGCAGCAATGGCTGAATTAGGAAAAGTATTCTGAATCTGGCAGAGCCGGGCTTGTACTGTCTTTAGGCCAGTGATGGCAAACTTCTGTGCCTACTGGGGCCAGACTGGTGATATGAAGCCCGCGAATGGGAATGCTGGTCTAATAAGAGTGCACAAGCCCTACCTAAGGGTAGTACTGCTGTTCAATTTCATTAGATTTATCTCAGACATCTTAATTTTTATGAAATATAGCAATTTTTAAATATTGGGTGTGTAGCTCATGTTTTTAAGAAAGTAATGTGCTAATTTGCTAGTATGACTTCTGGTTTTAACACATGCAGCCCTACTTCGTTTACTGTTAATTGTCACCCAGTTTGGATTAGGAGTACCTCCTGTGGCTCTTGTAGCCTCTCCTCTATCTTAAATCCACCTGTTAAGCAATATTATACTTTCGTTTTTATCTTTTTGTTTTGTCCTCCATTGTATAGATTCCTTGAGGGCCTTTAATATGTATTGATTGAATGAGTGACAGCGGGTAAGATGTCTTCTTAGGACACATGAGAGAGTTTTGGTTTAACGCAGGTTGCTTTTGCAAGGCTTCTTCCAGAATCTCTGGATCACTCCTTTAATGGAGCCTGTCCCCCTGATTCCTGTCTGATCCAACTCCTTGGAAAGAAGGGGGGTGAGCAGAGGGCAGGCCTGGCAAGATTTGGAGCACAAAGGCCTCTTATAGCACGCTGTTACTTATTGCTGCAGCTTTCTCTTCATTTCCCCCTCAATCAACATATTCTATGGAAGGTAGAGTGCAGATGCGTTTTTGTAACTCCAAGCCATATGAAGCCAAAATGAGTTTCTCGTCATAATTAGAAGTAGGGCCTAAGGCTGTTTATTCCCTCTAAAATAAACTTGGTGCTTAGTTTCTCAGTTGCAACACTTTCCAGCTTTTATGAAAAAAATAAACAAAAATAAAATGTTATTTTAAATGTAGTGTCAGAAATTAAATAAATTGCCCTTAATAGTGTTGTATATTAAAAAAAAATTGTTTTGGAAGGACTGTTCAGCAAAACCTCCACAACAAAACCATACCAAAAAACCCCCCCAAAACTTTCTGCATATGGCAACTGGTGATAACTCATCCTGTTAAAACTACTTAGTCTGTTTCTTTTTTTTTCCCCCTCAGATTATATGTAGAGTGAGGTTGGTGTCACAATGTAAAACTTAGTCTCTGTTGCCAGGCTGTGTAGGTTCAATTCCCAGCTCTACCGTACGCCAACTGTATAGTCATAGGCCAGCTGCTTGACTTCTCTGTTACTTCTGTAAAAATGGAGACCATAGTAGTGCCTAGTTCATGGGATGATTGTGAGGGTTAAATAAGTAGAAAAAAGTAAAACCTTTATAATAGTGCCTGTTACATAATGGCTATACAAATACACCTTTTTAAAAAGTCAAATTTAGTAATATATAATTTGGGGTATAATTTTCATGTAGTAAAATTCACCCTTTATAATATACAGTTCTGTGAATCCTGACAAGTGCATATAGTCATATAACCACTACCACAATTAAGATATAGAAACATTTCTGTCAACCTCAAAAATTCTCTTACCTCTTTGTAGTCAATCTCTCCCCTGCCCCCAACACCCAAACCCTGGCAATCATTGATCTGCTTTCTGATCCTATACATTTGCTTTTACAGAACATCATATAAATGGAATCATACCATATGTAGACTTCTGGGTCTAGCCTCTTTCACTTGGCACAGGATTGGCAAACTTTTTGGAAAAGGACCAGCCAGGTATTAAATGTTTTAGGCTTACAGGCCATATAGTCTCTGTTGATACTCATTTTACTCTTGTAGTCATGGATTATGTATGAATGATTGGGTGTGACTGTGTTTGAATAAAAGCGTATTTATTAAAACAGGTGGCAGCCAGATTTGGGTGGAAAACCATAATTTGCCGCCATGATTTAGCATAATGAATATGAGATTCATTCATGTCATTGTGTCTGTCAGTAGTTTGTTCCTTTTATTGTCAGTTATTACTCCATTGCATAGATGTATGACTGTTTAGTCAGTAGAAGGATGTTTGAGATTTTCCTGATTTTTGGCAATTATAAATAAAACCACTATAAACATGTTCCTACAGGTTTTTGTATTAATATAGGTTTTCATTTCTCTTGAGTAATTACCTAGGAGGAGGATTGCTGGGTTGTATAGCAAATGTATGTTTCCCTTTATGAAAACCTCCCAAACTTTTCCAAAACGGCTGTATCACTTTGCTTTTCCACCAGCAATGTAAGAGAGTTCCTATTGTGTTGGAACCTCACCAGCACTGGTATTGTCTACTCTAAAACACTGTGAAGAATCTTAGAAACTAGAGTAAACATGCTTAGCATTAACTTAAGTTGGAAGCTCTTGATTTTTACACATGGGAGCAACATTAGACAGGTTTTAAAATAATTACCCCAGCTGCAGAGTAGATAGTAACTTGGAAGGAGGCGTGGTGAATGTGTGAAGACCTGTAAGAGAATATTGTATTAGTATAGGGGAAAGCGAAGATACCTTGGCTTGAAAGGTGGCAGTGAAAATTAAGTGACTAGATGTGAGAATTTTTTAAGAGATGAACTTGGTAGAAATCAGTGATTCATCGTATATGAGACTTGAGAAAGTGGTATAAGCAACTAGATGTATAATTTTACCTTTACTGAGATGTGTAACATTGGCAGGAAAAAAAAGTTTGGGGAGTTAAAGTCATCAGTTCAATTTTGAGATATATGTGAGACATCCAAATGGAGGTACTAAGTAGGTAGTTTGATATCTGGTTTTGGAATAGGGGAGCAAAATTGGAAGTCGGTGTGGTGTAAAAGGTATCTGGCAATATGGAGGTAGAAGAGATTCTCTAGAGAGAATTTTTAGTGATCTGAGAACAGTGATTAGGACAGATCCAAGAGGAAGCTCAGTGTTCAAGATTAGGTAATAGAGGGATATCCAAAGGAAAGTAGTGGTGGTGGGGGGGTAGAGAGAGAGAGAGAGAGAGAGATTGGTTAAAAGGACAGAGGGAGGGAAGGAGAGAGAGGAGAGGGAGAATGAATGAGAATCTCAGCTCAGAAGGTTGTCTCCCAGATGCTTAGGTGAGGAGGAACAGTTATGTATGTGCTGAGATGACAACTAAAATGTGGGATGGAACGTCCTCATTGGATTTAGCACCATAGTGGACATTAGCCAGTTTTGGTGTTGGTGGGGGTGGCAGTGTATATGAGAAAATCGAAATTAGATTGAGTTGAGGAGTGGGTTGAGGAGTGAGTAGGAGGTAAGGCAGTAAAAAAAAAAAAAAGCAAGGATATGTAGGGCTTTCAAGAATTTTTAGGGTGATTGTTAGAAACATAGGTTAAAAGAGGCGTTTTTGATTGTTAAGACAAGTTAGAGCATGCTGGTGAGAAGGATGAGGCAGGAGATGAAGACAGAAGGATCAGTGTAGTCAGTGGAATGAGATACCCACAGGCAGGAGAGATGCCTATCAATCAGATCTAGCATTCTTGCTGAAGTTTAGCTGAGTTTAATATTCATAGTTATGACCTGTTAGCAAGAAGAATATGAGGTTTTAGTATTACCAAGTTCTAATGAGGCATATCATAATAAATTTTTTTTCAAGTATTTATAGAAAACTTACCAAACAGTAAATGTCAAATTCTTTTGATATGTGAAAATGTACTGGCAGTTTAGTCACTTGTCAGTCTCATGTTTCCAAGTCCTACCTATCTGTCATGGCCCAATTAAGATCTTCTGCCCTCATCTGTTTTTTGTATATATATAGATACACACATACACATTTATATACATTATATTTTCTCATTAAATGATGGAAGGTATAGACCATGACAGAAAGTTGTTTTTAGTCTCCACGGCACATAGCAGTTACATTTATTTACTTTCCCTTTAAATGTATGCAAATGTGAACATGGGGAAATGGCTATTAACAGATAATTAGAAGTTACATAAAGGAGAATAAGATTTTTGTGGCTTGGCATCTGAATTAGTAGCCTGAAAAATTGTAGTACCTGATTATAACCTTTTATTTTTATGATACTTAGTAAAGCATGTTTTGAAAGTTCCCTTTTATATGCTATTAAGGACTCAAACAACAACAACAGTAACTCTTTAGTGGTACTTTATATTTGACCAACTACTTTCGTATCATTACAGATAGAGGATAAATCAGAGATGAAGAGATAGAGACATCACATGGGCTTTACCCCATTTTACTAGTGAAGAAACCAAGGCCCAGAGAGATAATGGGTCAAAAGTCAAATTACTGGTAAACAAGAGCGCTAAACTAGGACTCTCAGACCCGAATCTAGGTTTCTTTCAGTGTACTCTGTGGCTTCTAGATATATTTTTATAGAAATCCAATTGGCCTGATTATATTTAAATCTAACTGTAAGGAGGAATTTGGCTTACTTTATTTGAATGAATGAAAATCACTTATCAAAATAATCTCTTGGTCAGTGCCAAGATCACCTTTTCTTGAGCAAACTGTGTGGCTTTGTGGTTCAGAGCACCCTGTGTGGCTCCTACAACAGAGAGGGAAAAAACACTGCCACTTTGGCTTGTGCAGATGCTTTAATTTAAAGAAAAGGAAATAGAAGTGATATGATCTGTCAGGGAAAAGTCCAGCCATTGTTAATATAACGAGAATGGTTTGTACGACATTGATGTAACCCAGCAGCCAAGGAGGGTGAACTGGAATGCCCATGCATGAACAATGATGACTTCACTGTACTAATGAGTTGGGGGCAGTAGATGCTATTAATTGAGCATGTGTATAGTGTGACTGTCACATTCAAAATGTCTCAGTGAGTAGAGCAATGAATTTGCATCAGATTTTGTGTTAAGCCTAAACATTCCTCTGTGGAAACTATTGGGATGATTCAGAAGGCTGCACCTATGGGCAACTGGCGATTGGCAGCTTCATCACTACTACATGGACTACAATGTGTCCACTCATGCATCACATCTCGTGCAGAGTTTTTTGGCAAAACATGAAATCACCCAGATGACTCAGCTCTTCTTCAGCCCAGATTTGGCACCCTGCGACTTCTGGCTTTTCCCAAAACTAAAATCATCTTTGAAAGGGAAGAGATTTCAGACTGTCTGTGAGATTCAGGAAAATACAACAGGGCAGCTGATGGCAATTGGGAGAACTGTATGAGGTCCAAAGGTGCGTTCTTTGTAGGGGACCGAGGCATCATTGTCCTGTGTACAGTGTTTCTTGGATCTTGTATCTTCTTCAGTAAATGTCCCTATTTTTCATATTACTTGACTGGATACTTACTGGACAGACTTGGTATATCAGTGGATAATGAACTGTTAGAGCAACGTTGGCCCACACTGTTCAATATAGTGAATGATCCTAGTGTTAGCATTTTGGGGAAAAACAGATACTTATCTATTTTTCTAGGCTTTTGACTCTAAGTTCTGGCAACTACTTTTCTTATTTTTAAGACTAGCATCGTTTTGAATTTAGGATAAGTTACATTTTAATGAAAGGTCATTATTCTTAGGGGGAGTATGGCCGGCTTTGGTTACATTGTTGTTAAAGCTTTCAAAAATCAAAGTAATGTATGTTAAATATATAAAATTTATAATTTTATATTAAACATTTAATGGGCAAACCTCTGACTAAAATCTTTGAAAAATATTATTCTCATTGGCTTTAGCTAATTATTTAGACGTGTTAAACAGATTCTTTTTAATTGTACAGACTTAAACTTATAGACCTCCAATCTCTAGAATGTATTTTTATCAGGGGAATTAAGGAATGAAGAACACATACTTTTAAGAAATTGTTGAAAGTCATAAAATGCTTTTTACTTCTCCTTCCAAAGCTTTAAAATGTTATTTGAATGAATTGCTGCTACTGGATAAAAACATTTCCTTATATGTTCTATAAATTGTCTTAGGCAAGGTATTTGGTATTTGGGAATTGCTGTACAGTGTGGGAAATAATTAAACTTGTCTGTGTATGAAACCATAACAAGCAGTAGAGAGGTGAATCTGAAGCCAAGTGTTCCAAGGCTCAGTAGTTGTGATTCATGAAACAAAAACCAAACACCTAGATTGAATGACTTTTTTCCCCCAAGGCTGTTGGTTGTATAACTCCATGTGGACTGTGGTCTTCCTCAACATATCTCTTGTAATATATTATAAAATTTATTAAATTAGCATTCCAGATGAACAACTGAAAGTGTTCTCCTTTTACATCAGATGACCCTGGCCTATGTGGAAGCGGCAGAGTACATTTCAGAACCTGTTAACAGGGAGCCTCCTTCCAGAGAAGCTCAGCTACTGACTTTGCAGAACACATCTGAATTCGATGTCCTTGTCATTGGAGGGGGAGCAACAGGGTGTGGCTGTGCACTCGATGCTGTCACCAGAGGTAAGTCCTGATGTGCATGAATGGAACACAGAGAAAGGTTTTGTGTTTCTCCCCAGTGTGTGAACGCAGCAGGCATTCTATGCTAGTAGTCATGTTACTCTTGTGTTTACTAACTTTCCACCCTTTGTGAAGCACCTTGAATTTTTTTTAATGTAGGCACTTATACAATTTTAAAATTAAATATAACTTTTATACACTTAAATGAATTTGTTTACAAAGGAAACTTTGTATTCCTGTGATTTTATTAATCTGATGTTCTTATTAATTTTTTAATACATCGTAAATAAATCCATATGAAATAAAAATATTTGTATATGATGTAAAATCACATTTGTGCTAGTAAAGAGTAGAATAGATTTATTAAAGTGAATTCTATTAAAATAATTCTTTATTTTTTCCTGTATCCCTTAAATTATTTCTTCTAGTGAAATACAGATTGTAGTTTGGGAAGAAACTCCAGTGTATGTGAATAATTGACTGTTGCTAACTTATACTTCTCTCTCAGTCACTCTATTAGCCAATGTTAGGAAACACATGGTAAAAAGTTCCATTTTTAAAAATGGAAACGCGACATGGAAAGAAAGAAATTTTAGTATGGAACACCAATGCTATTATGTAAGATATATTTAATAAAATAATTTTTCCTGTGGTTTATTAGTGTGGAGTCACACACACACACACACACACACTTGGGGCAAATTACCTAGTTTCTCTAAGGTTCCTTATCTTTCAGTAAGAAAAAAAACACTTGTCAATGATGTCGAGAGGATTGAATGTGGAGCCACGTGGAGGACTTGAAAACTGTTCTGTCACACAAAGTGTGATAGATAGTATTATATCTGTAATTGTTAACATGAAGGCAATTAGAACCAATTGTCCTGGACAAATAATGCTTTTTTGGTATCCTTAGATATATTGAATTGGGGGCTATGTACTGCTACAAGGAATTTTGACTCAATATTTTAGGTACTACCTAAGGTTCAGTATTTATTGCAGTTTGATGCCTAATGATAATAATTTGTTACATAACATAATTCTTAGACTATTTTACCACCATAGCCATCCTATGTTTTATTACCATACATACTTAGTAGAATTTACTCTTACAGAAATGAATTAAATTTAAGGAGATTTAGATATACACAAACAAAAAAATTGCCCTAGATTTGCTGTATTTGCATAGCACCCACACTTAAATTTTGATCTTTGTAGACTTCACAACCTTTTTGTCACTTCTAAATAATGGTAAATACAAAATGTAAGCCCTGGATATTTTTCTGTTGCCAGGCAGACCCCCATTTTCATATAATTTCCTGTCTCCATGGTTTGTAATTTGAGCCAGATTATCTGTGGACATAGTAAAGCAGATGGAAAGAATGCTTACAATTGTCTCAAGGTATTTGAACTCAACTCTTTCCCTGTAGATCTGTGAAGGAGAGTGGAAAGAGAGGACATATTCCCAACATAATGGGAGACCTTGTTTGGGACTACCCCAACTTGTGCTGGGACTACCCCAGGAGTTAGCATTTACCAGATGACAATTTTTTTATGTCAAGGAAGATCATTTTCCCAGTAGGGTTCAGAAAAAAATATATTTGTTGCTGTCTCCCCTTATGTTCATGCTGTGTACTGAAATGTATAACAGTTTTTTAAATTTCAGTTCGGCAAATATTCACTGAATGCCTGTTGTATACATGGCAATATACAAGGCACTACATGAGAATATAAAGATAATTGCTATAGTTGGTGCCTTTAGGGTGCTCACAGTTCTTTCAATTGTGTTTGTATAGACTGAATTACATTACAGAGACTGTGTGCCTTTTAAAAAGTATGAAGGCATTATGGATGTATAAAGGCAAGGGTAATTATATGTGAAGACAATGGTTGGGAGAAAGAAGGCTGCTCCTTAGTATAGGTAGAATTTTAATAGGCAAACATTGCTGGGTGGAAGTGTTCCAATCTGAAGGAACAGGCAGGAGGCGTGGCATGGAGACAGTGCATGCGGGAGATAGCACGTGTTTCAATTCGGAGCATCCAGGCTGTGGAGGGCAGAATGACAGAAGGGTGGACAGGCAAAACTGGGCCTGGCGCTCCAGGGAAAGTCCTCTGGACTTGACTGAATACACCACTTGGAGATCCTGAAGAGTATTGCTGGCTGCTCTTCTACACAGGATATTTGCGCGCGCGCGCGTGTGTGTGTGTCCCTATGTCTGACCAGTATTACTCAGAGTGGAGACAGAAAAAAAATTAACAGTTTGGTAGAATGCAAAATTGAGAACTTACTAGGTGTCAATGATAAAAGGAGAAAATGAGAAAAGAGTCTATGAAGGCAGAGGGAATTGTTAAAGTAGAGACCTAGAGCTGGCAGGGGTAAGGTAAGGGGAGTTGTAAAGCTAGTTTCCTTTGAAGAGTTAGTGTTGTTGAAGGGCTGAAAGAAATAATAAGGCAAGCACTTTTTATTTCTTTTCTCCTTTTAAAAAGTATCACCTATTCTCACTTCCTAGAAATATCCTTTTGACCCAGCAATTCCACTGCTAGGATTATACCCTAAGAATCCTGAAACACCAATTTCAAAAGAACCTCTGTACCCCAATGTTCATAGCCCCACAATTTACAATAGCCAAGAATTGGAAGCAACCTAAGTGTCCAACAGTAAATGAATGGATCCAAAAACTATGATATGGTTACACAATGGAATACTACACAACAGAAAGAAAGAAAGAGCTACTACCCTTTGCAACAGCATGGTTGGAACTGGTTAAGTGAAAGAAGCCAGGTGGTGAAAGACACACCATACGATCTCACCTATAAGTGGAACCTAATCAACAGAATAAACAAGCAAGCAAAATCTAACCATCAACATTGAAATAAAAAACAAACTGACAGTGACCAGAGGGGAGGGGAAAGGGGATAACAGGGGAAAAGGAGGGGAAGGGTCATCAAGGAATATGCATAAAGGACCCATCAACAAAGCCAAATGGCAGAAGGATAGAGGGTGGGAGCTGGGGAGGGGTGGGGCTGGGGAAAGTGGTGGCCAGAAAATGTTGACCAAAAAAAAAAGATGGACAGGGGGAGGCTAAGAATAGTATAGGAAATTGAGAAACCAAGGAGCTGATATGTACAACCCGTAAGCATGAACTAAGAGGTGTGGGAATGATGGGATGGGTGCAGAGCGGAGGGGATAAAGGGGAGAAAAAAATAGTACAACTGTAATAGCATAATCAATAAAATATACAACAAAAAATACAAAATAATACTGTAGTTACTGTTTTGTAGTATTTCTTTAAGATATCAGTATATTTAGTCAATCTTTACATGTATATAATACACATTCTTTTTAATAACTTAAAAATTAATTGCAAGGATATAGATGTTTTTATTAATGATTCTTTAGGCTGTTTCCAGTTTTACTTTTTCTTTTTTTTAAATTTAGAACAGCACTGTTTATGAGCCAAGTACTGAATCAGCTCTGAGAATACAGACTAAGAAGATGTGATCTTGCCCTCAAGGAGCTTATAATGTATTTATATTTGCTGAACAAATATATATATTTGTCTTTGGGAAGTGAAGGACATTCAGTAGTGATCAGGACATTAGTCACTTAGCAGATGATTATGGGTAATGATAGTGATGATGATGATTTTGGAGACAGAAGAGTTTCTAGAATCTGAATGTTGACCAGACTTTTAATTTTTATAGTTATTAATAGCTAAGGAAATGATGTGCTTTTAATGTCACTTGGCGTATTGATTGTTGTCTTTTAAAATAATTGACCGAATGTGTTATTTCATATATGTGGAATTATGATTTATCAAAAGGATGGATGGCCCTTAAGTTTGTATTTCTTTTTTTGGTGGGTAGGCCTCAAAGGGTAGCCTTTATAATTAAAATGTATAGAGATGCTGAATTGAATCTATATTTATCCTTTTACTACCATTTTTGATCGTATCAGTAGCCCTCTGAAGTGTGAAATAATCGTGGGCATTTGGTTAATGAATTGGGCATTGTTGCTGTTCATTCGTGGAATTTGTTCTTTTATTATATTTGATGCTTCACTTAACAACAAATTTTGCTTTCTTTGCATTTGATATTTTTTCCAAATTATTCCTGATTGTATCCATTAATCTTTAGTTACATTTGACAAAAATAAATTACTGTGATCTTTTAAAGTCACCAGTAATAATTATGTTTTTCAGGACATCAAAGTTTTGGGGGAACACTAGATGTTTAAGGGCTTGTATAAAAATGTTTTTACAAGCTTTTTGATAAAACACTATATGCCCCAATGCAGTTTGGGTAATGGGTACACAAAGAGTGTACAAGAAAGAGGAAGAAGGTCATGAAGTCTTAATGAACATTTACTTGCATTCTTACCATCTGCATTTTCTTGGCAATTTTCATTTGTTTCATTTGAGAATATTATTTAGTAAACATAATATATACAATTCTTACTTTCTTCTGCAGGTCTCTAGGATCAATAGAAATTGTTTCATTGTTTAACATCCCTGTGTCCATTTCCTGGGCAGAAGCACAGCCTTGAAGCCCAGTGGTAGGCACTTTGTCCCCAAAGAGAGTTGGAATGAGGAGAAGCTGATAAATATATTCGCTCTCTCAGCGTTCTGCAAGGTGTTTTTCTTCAGTTCTTTTTGTTCTTTTATGTGACTTATGTATCAGAGAGCACCGAGTACAGTTTTAGTTTAAAATCTGATTTATAAACATAACCTTTATGGTTTCTATTAAAATTCCAGAGATGACTGCTTCTTGCTGGAGGAAAATATTAATTATCATTGTCTTGTTTAAAAATGTATATATACTTTTAGTTTATGAGTAGATCTGGGTAGCAATTCCTGAATTCTCACTACAGTTTCTTCAACTCTAAGGCAGTACAGCACAGTGATTAAGGACTCAGGTTATGGAGTCAGAATGAACTGGGATCAGATTTTGACTTAATCATTTACTGGCTCCATGACTTTCCACAGGTCTCTTAACGTTACAGAGAGCCTCAGGTTTCTCAGACATGAATGAAGGAACGTAATAATACCCTTCTGCTTAAGTAAAAATTTATGAAAAGGAGGTATGTGCATTGCCGAAAAAATGCAGGAAAAGGAGGGCCTTGGAAGATGGTGCATTTTTGATAAAACACTATATGCCCCAATGCATATGAAATAGGAATTACAGGTTCCCATCCCTCTCACCCCTTCTATCATCACCCCTTCTCTTCTCCCACCATGAGGGAAGAGAAAATCCTATTTCAGGACAGTAGAATTGCAGCAGATGAAAGTTTGCCGAACACTGCTAGATAGACTAGATTGTAATTTTCTACTAAAGTTAATATGGAAATTTAATGTAATTTTAATTAACATAGTGACTTTCTTGGCAGGAGTTGGGGGGCAGCTTGAGAAACTGCTAGTTTATCTGGAAAAATAAGCCTATGAGATTTACTAGATTAATTTTGAAAAAGAATAATGATAAAGGAGGTAGAAATCTATCAGATATTAAAGTGTATTCTAAAGCTATTTTAATTAAAATAGTTTGTTAAAGGAATAGAGAGATCAGTGTAAGAAAAGTGAGAGTCTAAATACATAAAAATTTGAATATGGTAAAGACAGCATTTCAAATCTGCCATTTTTGGTTATTAGTAAGTGATGTTGGAGTTATGCATGTCCCTAAATTTATACACACACACACACACACACACACACACACACACGTTTATTCTGATTATCATATTCCATGTGGATCAAGGATTTACCAAAATACTGTAAAACTATTAGAAGAAAGTATATGTGAAGTTTATTTTATTTTTTATCCTTACCGAAGAACATGCTTATTGATTCTAGGGAGAGGGGAAGGGAGGGAGAGAGAGACAGAGAGGGAGAGAAACATCGATGTGAGAGAAGAACATCAATTGGCTGCTTCTCGTTTGTACCCTGACTGGGGACTGAACCCACAACTTAGGTATGTGCTCTGACTGGGAATCGAACCTTCAACCTTTCAATTTATGGGACGATGCTCCAACCAAGTGAGCCACACTGACCAGGGCTATATATGTGAATTATTAAAAAATGGAGTAAGAAAGATGCTTTTTAGCAGGATACCAATAAAACCATTTTTTTCTTCTGGAAAACCCTGCTAAATTTGGTTTCATAAAAATTGAAACTCATCTATGGCAGAAATATAACAAACACATGTCATAACTGGGAAGTCTTTATAACATATCAAACAGGGTTTGTTTCATAATTCTTTTGAATTTTCTGTATCTTTTGTTTTAGTATGTCAGAGATAAACTGCATATACCTGGTTTTTTAACCGAGGTGAATTTGATCCATTTCCATTTATTTGATACCACATGCATTTATTTCATATTTTTTTACCTTCCAATTTTTACTTTGTCCTCTTCCTTTCCTTCCTTTTTATTAAGTCAATTTTGTATCACTTTCTGCTTCCATTCCTTCACCTCTGTAGACATAATTGCTGCCCCCATCCAGTCCAATCAGAGACTTTTCCCTGAACCAAAATGAGGCTCCTGCTCTTGTGCTGATATTGGGCATCCCTTCAGCCGACTGCCACACTGGCTGGTGCTGCTCTCAGGGCTGTCTCTCTTCCTGCCTCCTAGGCATGTCCAGCCCCAGACAGTGGCTAAGAGGAGTCTTTCAACCTCCTTTCCTGAGAGCTGGAACCTTTCTCCTATCCCAGCACCCAAGTGCTAGTCTGACTTCTTTACCTTTCCTTACAGGGAGACTTATATTCCTCTTACCTTTTAGGAACACCCTTCTGCTTGGTTTCCTGTGCTTATTTCTTGACCCAGAGCCCAGCAAGACAGAGGCTGTGGGGGCTTCAGTACTCTACCCTGAGTTTCTGCTACCTGCTACATTTCTGACCCATGGAGTGTTTATTTTTGAGTCAGCCATATTTAAAAATATATATATAATATATGTAAAATATATTTTTATTATATATAAAATATATAACATTTTCTCTGTGGGGGGTTGAAAGCTGAATTTCATGCCATATTGATCAAAATTTTATTTATAGCAGTATTTATAATAGCAAAAAATTGGTACCTGGTTTAATAAATTAGGTACTTTCAGTTATTGAAAAGAAATTTATAAGTATTTACAGGGAAAATGACTAAAAAATATTGTAAATTGAAAAACAAGTTATGAAAAAAACAATATGGCTTAATACAATTTTGAGCTAGCTTTATTTTTATGGAAAAAAAGTATGTTAATAGTATGTTCTGACTTAACACAGTATCTGCATTAATGGTTTATCTGTTTCCTAATATAAAAAGAGAAATGGGTATTAAATAATCAATCCAATATTATACAATTCTATAAAATGCTAACATTCACTGTTAGAAAATACTAGTCCAAACCATGATCTGGAGGATTAAAAAACCAGCATCACTTTGCAGCTTTACAAAAGTGTTATATTTTAGAGAAATTGATCCTTTATATAAAATGTTCAGCCCTTGGGTTAGTCCCTTTTCTTATTAATGGCAATGGGTTTCTGAAATCCAAAGGTAAGTGCCCAAAGCTTTTCTAAAGAAAGATAAACTCCCCTTTCCTTAAATGATATAATTTTTCTTTCTTGGGATATGTGACATTAATACATGTGCTATGGTTCCAATGTACAGAATGTCTAAATTTTTGATTTGTGTGTTATTACCTTGGTGCCTCTGATGGTTATTTTATAGGGATTTTTCTTTCCTTTCTATTGAAAAATACCTAAAAATTTTCATATCTGAAAATTTATTCTAATGAAATAATTAAAGATGCAAAGTTTAAACAAAACAATAATCTTGCAGTTTTATCTGTGAAAGTGAATGAAGGTACGAAATAACCCAATGTTCAAAAATAGGAAATTGAATAAATAAATCATTACAAATATTTAATATAATACTCTCCACACATTAAAAATGAAATAATAAAAAACTGTGTATTGACTTGCAGAAATTTTTACACTAAACAATGTTAACTGAAAAAATGGCTTATATGATCCTAATTTGGAAAAATGTGCATTTGTGATCATATACATCCACAGAAAATGTGAACATTTAAACAACCAAATGTCAACTGTGGTTGTCTCTGAACTGTGTGAGAGAGTTTTATTTTGTTCTCTTCTCTGCATTTACTATGTAGAGCATGTTTTCATATATAATAAGAAAATCAGTAAAAGGCATTAAAATATACTTCTGTTCTATTTCATTGTGACAGTTAAATGTCGTACCATTCCTCCCCTTAGATGGTACTTATCCTCCTGTATTCATCCACTATTTTTAATTACTTTTTTTTCAATTACAGTTGACATACAATATTATAGTAGTTTTCAATGTACAATGTAGTGATTAGACATTTATATAACTTACAAAGTGATCTATTTAACTAGACTTATTGGGGTGATTACCTTATCCAACTGTCTTGATCCATGAATTGGTTTAGTTGGAAGTACCTGAGAGCTAGACATTCTCACTTAATTTGGAAAAAGCAAAACTATAAAGTTTAGTTTACACCCCTCCAAGCACCCAGAAAATATAATTTTAACTTGCTAAGAAATGGACTGAAGATGACTGAAAGGTAGATTTCAAGTTGACTTTATTCTACTACTATAACTAATCCTGTTTTCATTTCACCTAAGAATTTCAGAGTAATTTCAGTCTAATATTAAAACTTCACCACTGTCATGAAATTCCTGAGAATACCTACTAAAAGCAATTAATAATAAAAACAAAAACTAACGTAATAATACCATCCTAAATGTTCTGGTTCATCTCAGCAGTGATAGAGCCTATTGCTTTTCATAAAAAGTAACTTCTAAAAAGAAAAGAAACAAAAACTCTTATAAAATCTTGAACTACTTTAGTGAATTACCGTAAATGCAGAGAGGCCAGCCCTTCATGTCCTGGTGTGTGGGGAGGTCATTTTTTCTGTTCTGAGCGAAGATTTTTTTGAGCTCCAGATGCAGCCAGGAGTATTGGCTTGAAGCCTGGGTATGTAGTTTTGGATGTCCTTCAAATTTAATTATTTCCCTAAGAACACAAAATGTTAGCATTGAATATCACTTAAAAATACTGCTCATTCTCTTTGAGAAGATAAAACAACACTCTCTTTACTTCCTTGCTTTATACTTAATGTTGCAGAAAACTGAGCTCTTAATTTCAGATCAGAATTTTTGTTTTTTCAGATCAGTAATTTTTGAGGGGAGAAAAAGTTTGTATTTTTGAGAGGCGAAACAGAAAGGAACATGTTAGATAATGGTTAATCAGTTAACTAATACATTTTTGAGAAATGGCTATAACTTCTAGTAATGTCTTGACTCTTGCTTCATTCTATCGTTCTTGTCAACAAAGATGAGAAAGAAATTCAGAACACTTAGCATATAGCAGCAGTTGAAAAATTTTAAATATTTTCTTTTTCTAGAATACTTATTTTTTTGTGTTTCCAAAAACTTTTGGTAATACTTTTAGATTATATGATGTTTTAATATATCAATTTAACTATGACTTGCAAGACTAAATTTTTATATTTTTTGCTCTGGGAGGAGCAGTGTTAGTATTTCTCTCTAGAAATCCTGGTTGTTAGCTTGATAAGATGATACTGGAAATAAGGGAACTGGAAAAACAGCCTGGTTTGACAGAGAAGCCCATTTTAACTTTTGTTGGTATTCACTAGGGCTTCTCACATACGTACATGTGAATAACTTTTTAAAATGTCCAATACTTGCAAAAGCAGTTTTCAGGCTTTAAAGTGTTAGCTCTCACTTAAATATCCTGAAATATCCTCCTGAGATGGCTTGCTAATTCCTAGAGTAGTTCCCTGCCTCATGCTGTCAGTTTGGAAAAGAAAAAAACTGTATTCTGTTAACATGAGTCCATAAAGTTCTCTCCTCTTATTCCTCTCCAATATCATCTTCTGCCTTGTAAGGCTGGAATTGTCATTGCCCTGCTCTTGCTGTCTGGCATGAGTCCCCTAAATGATCTCCTGTCTCCATCTCTTCTGTCCATCCAGCCCTACCCTCCATGCCCACCGCCAGAGAAATCTTTCTAGAGCATTAATGTGATTTCTCAGCTTAAAGTATTTTGGTGGCTCCCCTGCTAGGCAACACAATAGTATTTCTCAAAACAATATCTGAGAACCTCTGGAAAAATTTTAACTTTATTTCTTTTTTAATAATGATAAAAAACCAACAAGTATACCCTTGCGAATGTATACCTTGTAATTGAGCACAGTATTCAGTTTCATGCTCATGTGGCATTGATGCCAGATCTCGTACTTTCGAGGGAGGGATTCGCTTCTCCAAAGGATTCGTGACTTGCAGGTATGTTCTTGGAGGCATTTTCCTTCTGAAGAGATTGGATATTACTTAACTTGAGAGAAACAATGGCGCTCAGGACGAGGTCCACATGCTCCAAAGTAGATGAAACGCCCTTTGTGGTAGGCAGATTACCATTCTTCCCTCTGGGTCACCTTCGCATCTGCCCTGAAGCCTGCACCACAGCCCCTGAGTAGGGACAAGTAGCTCCTATGTAAATTGGGTTATTTTAAGCATTTGATTTTCTCTTGCTTAAGCTGATCTCTGCCAGTGATAACTCCTTTTCTCCCCTCCACCTATTTGGAACACACACACTTCTCTGTAGACTCAGCCTTCCTTGAAGACCTCACCCCCCACATACAGTTAAAAACTTCTGCCTTGGCTGTAGTTCTTGTTCAGACAGGGGAATTGCGTCACCAATAAACTACTCCAAAAAAGGCTCCCAAATATTTTGTCCTTTTGAGTCAAGGGAGTTGGCCTGATTTTATGATGACATTTGGGTACAATATTTAAACTGTCAAAAGTTTCATTGGGTCAGGAATCTGTGCCTTAGCCTGGGTCCTCTGGCTTTGAACCTCTCACAGGATCTAGTGCTTCCTAGCAAGTCACATGGCTGTTGTCAGGATTCAGTTCTTCACAGGTTGTTGGACCGAGGTCTCAGTTCCTCATGACCTGTTGACTAGGGGCCTCTCATGGTTCCTTGACTCACAGCATGGCAGTTTGCTTCTTAGAAAGCAAAAGAGGACAAGGAAAAAGTCCCTTTTTTGTAGCCCAGTCATAGAAGTGGCATGCCATCATTCTAGCTGTGTTCCGTTCATTAGAAGCAACGCACTAGGCTCAGCCCACACCCTAGGGTAGGGGATTAGATACTAGAAAGTGGGGATTACTGGGGACTAAGATGTCTTTTCCCGCAACCTGCAGGATACCTTGGGGCGTGACCAGTTGGGGAGCCTTGACTGGATTGGAGGCTACTTGTCCTTTCTGCCTTGTGTCCCTGCCTCTCATATTTCGGGCATCTTGATGCCATGACTGTGATTCCAAGGTTGAAAGAAGGGTGTATTTTAAGTAACCTGGCTCTTAAGTACCATTTGAAAGTCAACTCCCTCATCTCATCTTCAACTAAAGAAAAGTGGTCTATTTTAGAGCTGGAGGGACACCCTGTGTTGGGATTACTAAGAAAAGGTGATATGCAGTAGCTTACCAACACAGTGCATTCTTTGGAGAATGTAAATGTAATCTTGACTACACAATTTTGGGTTTATGTCCTGAATTGAACTTCTAATCCACGGTAAGATGAGTCCTATGTATTTTCATATTTAATATCTATGAAAATCTCTTGCACTTTACATGCCTCTCTTTGGGCTGGGAGCTACTTGGTTGCTCCGTCCATGCCTAGTTCATTCTGGACATCATTACTTTGCCTGGCACTTAAGCTCTTCGTATTCTTATTAAAAATATGTACTAACTTGACATATTTTTTGTTTTTTTATAATATACCCAATACTAAATTTGTTAAGCATTGATAGGGTTTTTATAGTTGAGAATTTTACAGATCTTTCTCAGGCATAAATGTTTAAATAGAGTGACCTGGGTCTATGATACCTATATTTTCTGTTATTTTGCTCCTTAGTTAGAGCATTAGCAGTTTTTGCCCTTGAATCAAAGTTCTCTACTCTTCTCTCCACGGCTTCCAAATATTTTGTCCTTTTGAGTCAAGGGAATTGGCCTGATTTTATGATGACATTTGGGTACGATATTTAAACTGTTAAAAGTTATAAAAACGACCCTTTGGTATTAAATGTAATAAATGGCTCTGAATTGAATACATGCAGAGGTTCTCTTATATGAGCTTTGTGAGCCCAAACTGCTCCAGTTACATATTCTCATTGTAATTGGATTCTATGACATTCTCTCATCCCCCAAGAGTATGCCAGCCAGACCATGAAAATTCCTCATGGCTGGGTGTTGATATATACTTTGGGTCTTTTGAAGTTTCGAATTTCATCTCTAACTAGTGCATGCACCTCATAGCACTGCTGGTCTACCCAATCCTGGTGAGGTAGGGATGTCTCTGCAAGAAAAACCAAACCAAACCAAACTAATTTCACTTCTAGGAGTTTTACTGCAACCTTCAAAGAAAGGGACGGGGAGAGGGATGACTTCTGAAACTGACCTTTCTTTGCTCAGCCTCACCTTTACCAAGAATATTGTCTTTTCTTTTCTGGTGACATTCTGCACTGTGTTCATTATTTTTTCCTATTTATTTATTTTTGGCTTTTTCTTTATAGGTCTACAATATTGTGCTAGGATGTCTTAAATTAGACCATGAACTCCTCAAAACCAGAGGCTAATATTCTTCTTCTGTTGTGGTATCTTTGACTTCTTTTCCCATTCTGTACCCAGTATAACATCATTCTAGAAACAGGAGCCAGCACATCCGAGGACTAGTCTTGTTGTATCAATGATGCATTAGAGTGGATTGGAGATACGGGGCTGGAACATGTGTGGACAGTTGTAGTAGGTGATGAATGGGAGCTCCAGAGGGATTCATACAAATACTGAGTTAGCTCTCATGGGCATGGGTGGGTGCAGGCTCTCCTTGGACCCAGTGAAAGTACCAGAGTTTGTTTCTGCCATGAAGTTATGCTCTAATATTTTCTAGTTGTGATTCATTCGCACTTTAATATGCTTCTAATTCTGCTTTGACTTTTCCCCCAGGAAGAGACTAAAATCTCTTCATTATAACATAGACATTGTACTACACTGTGAATACAAATTTATCCATGTTCAGAGTAATTTTTCTTGTGATTGTCTCTACCCTGGAGAAGTGCCTTTAATAAATTACATACAAATTGTGTAATTTAAGAAGTTAATTTGGTTTTCTGGTTACACAGGACTAAAAACAGCCCTTGTAGAAAGAGATGATTTCTCATCAGGGACCAGCAGCAGAAGCACTAAACTGATCCATGGTGGTGTGAGATATCTTCAGAAGGCTATCATGAAGTTGGATATTGAGCAGGTAATTATGTATACTGGTTGTTAAACAAAAATTGTGACTATGCTTTCTTCTACCCAATTAAATCAATTAAAAAAATTTTTTTATGGCTTTTAACATTTCTTCCTGTTGGAAAGAACCCATTTAGTGTGTTCTGCTGGAATATCTTTCAGGAGAGGTGTGCCGGTCCTTTCCTGTGGTATTATGTTTATGGATAATCAGGGACTTTTCCTTCACAGGCGTGTCAAAGTAGCAGATTTACAAATCACTTTTGGTTGTATTGCCTTTTAACCGTTGTGATCTGTTCCCTCTTCCCCCCTCCCTCCCTTCCTTCTTCCTTTCACCAATCACCAAATTACTCCTTCCCAGGCAGTTTCAGGGAGCTGCATTGTAATACAGGGAGAGTATTAAATTAATCCTCTTAACTGAAACTGCAATCACATGTTAATCTTGTCACTGACATATTCTTAAGGAAAAGATGATCTGAGTCATGCCTTTCTTATGTCACACTTTGTTGTGTCCAGTCTGCCACCGTTTGAAAACTGCCAAGACAGTGTGAAAGATGACATTTCCCAGAGGGGTAAAGAAAAAAAAAATCAGCTGAACTCCGTATCTGCCTTTTGTACATGAAAAACACAGCAACACTAATTTGACATTGTCACTTTTGAATCTGTCCCCTTTTCTTAGGTGTCTTTTTGACATCATGATGGCTGCAAGGAAAAGAGCGTAGGGTGTAGAATCAGCTGACTTGGGATGTGTTCCAGCTTACTTATTTAATTTTTATGAGTTTTATCAGTTTTCTCATTTGTAAAATTGTATTGTACTAGTAATGCTGGTTCTTCAGAGGGGCATAATGAGGACCAAAGGAATTAAGAGATAAGCTTTTTAATAATAATCTATAAAATACTGCGCAATTCCTAAGTATTATCTCTTCCTGGGTTAGCAGAGGCAAGAAGGGAATGCTTAGCATGAATTTAAACAATCTGTTCTCTCTTACATGTTAAAATATGATAGGGGGCCAAGAAAAGCGACAATACAGAGAATGGAAGATAAATTGTTATAATAATCTTGTAACTCAAGTCAGGAAAATATCTTACACCTGGGAACTCTGACAGCATGTTTTTCTCCTATGCAAATACAGTTAAGGTTTCTAAAAAATCTTTCAGGTTGACAGCATGATGTATTATTAGAAATTTGATTAGAAGGGAGCTATCCTCGCTCAGAGGTAGAGAGGTTTCTGTGTATCAATCAGTTGGCAGGGTGTCTATTTGCCATTTGAAAATATTATGATCTGTTACTGCCAAACTAATTTTCTCTGTTTTGCTTTTCAGTATAGGATGGTAAAAGAAGCCCTTCATGAGCGTGCCAACCTACTAGAAATTGCTCCCCATTTATCAGCTCCATTGCCTATAATGCTTCCAGTTTACAAGTGAGCATTTTGATATCATCTATATACATTTGCTTATCGGAGGTCAATAGAACAACACTTTTACTGGAAATAGTCCCTCAACTTATATTTCTTAATGTAGTCTTAATTAGTCCTAATTTTTAATCATTCTCAAGTATTTTCCTTTGTTGTACTTAAAAATGTGGCTTTCCCTAACTTACTTTCTACTGACCCACTCCTAAGGGCTACATCGTCAAGGCAAAGGAAGTTGTGTTCTGTATTAATAATTAGTAATTCCTTACCCAGTTTCTATCAGTATATAGAGAAGCGGCTGCATTTGCCTTGAGGAACATAGGCTCATTTGAAGACTGAAATGCAGAGGCTGAAGTATCTTGCATCACCTGAGCCTAACCTGTACCAGCTCCAAAGCTACATCATTTTAAATTTATGAGCTAACCCAAACTTAACTTTATTTAGAGGTGTCAGATTATAAATTATAAAACCCCATTTTCCCACTATTGTTAGAGCTATTCAGGAAGTTGCCTTAAAGTAGAATACAGGTAATATGAAAAAGTGGATTATGTAACTTTGTTAGCCATGAGTTTTTTTGTGGGGGTGCTAGGGAGAGATTTTATAATTGTCCATATTTTGTCATAGGTTGCTTAGGACATCTTAAAGCAGTGATTCTCTACCCTGGGTATTCATTAGAGTCACTGAGGCCCCCTCCCTATGTGTTTTTTTTTTTTTTTTTTAATGCTTTCAGGAGAATTCTAATATGCAACCAGGTCAAGAACCATTGTCTTACAGGTAACTGATTCATTTAAAGGCTCACTGATTCATTCACTTGCAAATGCAGCTAGGCTGGTGTCAAAAACAGCAGTGCAGTTCTGTTTCTTTTGCAGTACACTTCTAGACATACTTTGCCTTTCTTACATGAAAAGTGTCTAATAACTTAAACTGACATTCTGTAATGTTAGACACTGTTTCTAAAGAAACTTTTCCCCCTGTTTATGCTATAGGTGGTGGCAGTTACCTTACTACTGGGTAGGAATCAAGTTATATGATCTGGTAGCAGGAAGTAATTGCCTGAAAAGCAGTTATGTCCTCAGCAAATCGAGAGCCCTTGAGCATTTCCCAATGCTGCAGAAGGACAGACTGGTAGGAGCAATTGTCTACTATGATGGTATGTGATTTTTTTTTTTTCCAAGATACTTTACTCTCACTCATGACTCTTATAGTATATTCTTAATGAGATCATTTTGTATTCTTAATTGTAATGCTAATTTTACACAACACACAAATAGACATGGATAGACCCACTCTCTATTTTCTCTAATACTAGCAAAAAAACTCCACATAGTGTTTTGCTTTTCATATTGTTTAATTTTGCATATTTCTTTTCCTCTTTGATTTCTACATTGTATCTTATGGTTGGTTTGATCCATTTTCCCTTGTTATGAATTTGGACCCATCTTCATGTCATTTAATTTGTTGTGTTTGCCAGTGACTACTTGCCTTATGAACATATTATAATGTTGAAAGAAGCTGAGGATCTTTTAAATTTTCTAGATGAAACCTCCATTCTCAAGGGATTATAAACCTAGAGAAAAATGCCCCGGGCTGAAATTGACATGTTTGTATTTTGCTCAGGACACAATTCTTGAGCATATAATTTATGATGAAGGTAAATGAACGTTGCATTTGTTAACCAAACCCTTGGTTTTTATTGCTTATTTTATTGTTAGATGTTTTCAAACAGTGACATTATCTAGTATGCATTTGCCATGTGTTCAATGCTCATTTTGTGTGTGAACAATATAATTTTTTATACTTTTATTTGAAGGAACTAACCACTTAATAAATCTTCAGATGGACTACAATACAATATTAAACAAAACAGGAAAAGCCATTTGCGAAATTTTACTATAGTTTTAAAGGGTGTGCAGAATTAGATAATAGTCCAAGGATATTTATAAGGAAATAGCTGGACATATATAGTTGTACATGTTCAAAAAGTCTTAGAAATCTTGAGACACAAAGCGCAGCTTAGGTTCTGTGACTCAGTGAGTTTTTTAAATCTCTATTATGTGATCTTTTGTTAGAAATCTAAACTTCTAGCATGAAAAAAATTTGTTTCTTTTTTTTCCAGGAGACTTTGATATTTATATTACTTCATATTATGGGATATCCTCGGGACCATCCCCACATTTCTTTTTCCTCCCAGCGTTAGGTTTCTGAATCAATATAGCTGTCTGTTAGGCTTTCATGTTGTTATGCAAAATGTGTATGTGCAGAGGGAGCAACGGGTACAAATCCAAGAAAATGCCCTAGGAGCAACAATATTAGGGACATGTTAAGGGTCTTAGACAAACATTAAAAGCTAGAAAATTCACAGTTGACAGTGCCTGTCAGCATCTGAACACCACAGGGGGTGCACTTAACTGCATTTTTGGTGCCCTTGATTGAACCTACATGTTAAAGGACAACCTTAACTGCGAATTTGCTTTCTCAGCATCAGAGCCTTAATGCTACTCCATTGTAGTTTATCGGGTGATTATATTAAAGAGGGTTTGGTCCAGGAGGAGTAAGAAGTCATTCTGCAAATGGCATCCTGCCCATCCTGACGTGGAAGTGTTGTGCCCTTTGCCTCTTATTGCTCATCCTTCACGTACAAACCCTCTCAAATACTTGGTCATTTTCTCTCTCATGTGATGTATCAATCCTCACTCTTTTTATTGTTTTGTAGCTTGTGCATATATGACTCTCCTTAAGAAGATTATTAGTGGATATCACATCAGATTTTGTGGCATCCTGTCTTATGTTGGGTTGATATTGTTATGAATTATAGATTCGTATTGATTCTACATATAAAACAAAGGGAAATTGATGTCACATATGCAAAAGAAACACTACCCTATTAGAATCAAGGGGATTAAGTGTTTAATTTAGAATTGGCTTTTATAGCTTATAGGTTGCAAAACTATGAGTTTAGCAAAGATTATTGAAAACTTTAAAGATTATCATTTAAAACAATTTCAAATTAACATTTGAAAATATATTGTAAAATATTAAGTCTTGAATGGAAAGGGAAAAATAATTATATTCTAGTAATTTGAAATAATTTTCTTTTAGTCTTTGTTCAAAAATGATACTGGCCCAACTATGTCATTCTTGAGGTAAGGTAGAACAAGAATGTGAGCCAAAGTGTAGTTCTGTGGTTTTCCAGCCATATTCACAGATAGGGCAACTCCTGTTTTACCTAATGGTTGCGATGAACAAATTAAATGTCAACATGGAAACAGGATACAAACAGGAGCATATGGGTAAAAAAATTAAACGCAGTAAATGTGTACTCAGAGAAGGGAGGGAATGCCTTACCCCTTGACCAAAAAGTAACATCAGCATCCTATTAATGAAAGTATTTCAGAGAGCAAAAAATAACTTCCTGAACATTTACTTTTGCAAACAAGGTCAGAACATTGTAATTTATAAGATAAACCTTTCTTAACATGACAAAAAGGTATTCTTAAATAACCATTATGAGAATGTAGTGTCAGTCACCCAGATGATTTCAAAATGCATTTGAGCTTCTTGAAATAACTTTGCTTTACTTAAAAAAATAACTTATTGAGGTAAAATTCACATAATATAAAATTATCATTTTAAAGTGAACAGAAATAATTTTTATAGCTCTCATTTTGGGAGAATTTTGGTTATGACAAAACTGTTGCACACATAATGAAAAGAACTTTTAAATGCTACAAGAAGTTTTGTGAACTAAAAACTCATTAGTATTACATTAGACAGTTACTTTAGCCCTAACGGAAAGTGAAATATAATTGTGTGAAAATATAGACTGATAGACTAGAAAACATTGTTATTCACTTGGACTGAAGGCTGACACAATCTGTAAGTTTCCTTCAATACTGAGATGTTAGAGTTAGTAGAAATGTGTTCCCTCGGAAGTACAAAATGTACAAAGGTCAAAAAATTTTTAATTACTCATAAGAACATCTTATCCTAAATAAATAGTGATGGCCATTGGCTGTGATTAAGGCAAGATCTCTTCCTCCTCAAAAGTTCATAAAGGTAATAAAATAAATCCCATATACTTTTAAATGTAGTAACTATAGTGGCTGTTCTGTGCTTGGCATAGTTAGCATCCATTGCCATATTTTGTTGTTAACTGCTGAAAACAAACTCACACATATAGAGGAATAACTACATTTTATTTACAGTGCAGACAAAGTGAATGTCAGACTTCTCAGTAAAATCCATATGAAATAAAAGTTGGAATAGGCAGTGACATACCAGGTTATATTTTCTTCTTATATTCTGTTAGAGAAAACATATAGTCAGCTCACTGGTTTTCTGACTGAGACATGTCCTAGAGTTTCCCGTTTGCTCCTTGCCATCTCCTACCAGAGAGCCATCAGCTGACCCCTAGCCAGGGCCATTGCCTCTGATAAGGGGGTTTACCAGATAGAGAGAATGTGACTGGTCCCACTGTCCCAAGTCAGCAAGAAGTGTTTAAGGTATGACAGGCTTGGGTGACTTGTCAGGCTGTGAGATTATGTGAACCAGCGGTGGAGAGAGGAAGCCAGTCTATTCAGGATCTTATTTTGTCTTCCTCCATTAAGTTTACTTCTATCTTCCTGTTCCCAGAGTAAACCCTTGGTGCCATTCTAGTTGGACTCCAGTAATCCAATCTAGTGTATAAGAAATGAGATATAATTTAAAATGATTAAATATTTAAAACCATTAAACACCCCCATTAAGCTTCTCTAAGATAAAAATGGAGAAAAAAATTACAGCTTTAAATTTTTTCTTCCCAAGTCAAGGCATTGACAGAGAGAAATGTATGTTATTTCCTACCCAGTGATGCCCTTAAGTATTCCTTATACACATATGAAAATAGCAACCTACAAGAAGTTACATTAGCTTTCCTAATGTAAATAAGAGTTGGTTATATCCATGTTTCAAAGGGGGAATTAAAGCCCAAGTTTCACTAGAATATTCATTTTTATTCCAACCTAAAACTCGCAGCACACAAATAGATGAATTCAGCTCGTGAGAGAGCAAAGCCAATTTAATCTCTGGCTCCCCTGAGGTAAATGTAGTTCATGGTCCTGCCCCCACCCCAACCTCAGCTATAATCCCTGGCTCCTGGAGGTAAAAATGCACTGAAGTGAGGAAAATTCTGCAGCAGGATATAATGATCCAAAATGACAGGGACAATAATGACAATGAATTTCATGTCTCCCAGTCATGAGCTGGAGATGCTTGACTAGGCTGACTTATACAATTAAATTGTTACAGGTACAGCAGGAGATGCAGTTAGCTGTGTGCTTTGGGGAACGATGCCTCTGGCAAGAGGCATATTGTGGCTTGCAGACTCTTTTGTTAGGAACAAAGTATTACTACTCTAGGCATGCACCTGCAATTGTACGTTTTAATAAAAGAAAACCTGGGTTAAAGACAAGTCTCTTAAGGTGTTGATTTTATCTATTTTGAAAGCTTAAAAAATCAATTACCCAATAACAGAAAGGTGATACTTTTTTGTCTTATGCTTTTTCGTTTTTGTTTTTCCATTGAGAAACTGGAACATAAGTCAAATCTAAAGATGGTGTCTTTAATCCTCATTTACCTTATATGTAAATACCATTGCTGAACTAATTGGGTGTTATCTACTTTAAATATGACAGAAAAATTAATTTCTTTAGAGGAATAGAAATAAGTTGAATAAGTAACTGAATGATGTGGATTTACAAACCAAATAACAGTGCTATTATGCAGTTTTGGCCACCTGCTTCTTATTGCAGTTCTTAGAAGGGTATGGTGACCTCTTATGTGGAGTGTGTGAGACTCATGGGGTGCATAAGACCATCCACTAGGTGTAGGAAGAACATACTAGAATTCCTACTTAGACCTACCATCCACTAGGTGTAGGAAGAACATACTAGAATTCCTACTTAGACCTGTTTTTATCAAATTCATTATATAAATGTCTTTTTATATATTGTTCAAATGTCTATAACATATAAGTACAGGGACATATATATGTAAGTAAAATAGTACAGCTATGTATTTATAAATAAATATACATATTAAGGTTAAATGCTGTCATTTACCATACTTTTGTAACATTCGACTTAATTTTTCTTTTGACCTGCTGCATTAGTAATTTACCGTCTTGTTGTTTTGGCAACTGACTAATTTGACTGTTTTCCAAATGTATTCAGTGAGAGGAAAAATTCCCCTGGAAGAGTAAGCATTACCAAATCCCTTCCTTCATTTCTCAAGGTCCAGTTTCTATGGACTTTGAAGGGTCTGGGAAAAAACAAAAACTATTGACTATCTTGGGAACCTCAAAATTAACAGAATTCGACATGATACATTGTCTTATTTATTGTTTTAATTTTAATTTCCATCTTAAAATATAAATTTATTCTAAAATGTAAAGTTCTATTTGCCAACAGTTTTTAAGGCTCCTTTTTCACATTCCTTCTATTGTACATACTGAGGTTTAAAACTGTGTAAATGTTGATTACATAAAGAAGACTACATATAACACATATATGAGGCCTGTCCAGAAGGTATCCAGGCATGTAATATGAAAAAGAGACATTTATTGAAGAAGATGAAAGATACAAGAGACATTGTACATAAGACAATGATACCTCAGTCCCCTTCAAAGTAGGCACCTTGGGATCTCACACAGTTCTTGTAGTTGCCATCGGCTGCCCCGTTGTATTTTCTGGCATCTCATCAATGGTCAGAATTCTCTTCCCTTTCAAAGGTGATTTTAGTTTTGGGAAAAGCCAGAAGACACAGGACACCACTTCTGGGCTGTAGCGGGGCTGAGTCACCTGGGTGATTTGATGTTTCACCATAAAACTCTGTACAAGACATGATGCATGCGTGGGTGTATTGTAGTGATGAAGCTGCCAATCACCAGGTGCCCATAACTGGCCTTCTGAGTCATTTGAATAGTTTCTGTGGAGGAATGTTCAAACTTAACGCAAAATTTGATGGAGATTTGTTGCTCTACTTGCTCAGTCATGTTGAATGCGACGGCCACACAGCACACATGCTCACTCAAAGGCATCTGTCACCCCCACTGACTAGTACAGTGAAGGCATCATTGTTCATGCATGTACATTCCAGTCCATTCTCCTTCGCTGCCAGTATACATCGATGCAAACTTCTTTTTTATCTTATGAAACATTTAAAAATAGTCTGTTTAGTTTCGTTTTTAAACTTTGTAAAAGCATAATATTCTCAGTTATATAAGTTGATATAAACACTTTGGAAAAAAATTAGACACTCCTAGTAAAGTTGAGCATGCACATGCTTTGTGATTCAGCATTTCTACTGAGTGTGTGCCCCAGAGAAACTTACAAAGTGTCCACCAGGAGATAAGTACAGAAAAGTTCATTGCAGCACTGGGTATAATTTCAGAGGGAAGTAATTCAAATATCTACCAAGAGACATAAATAAATAACTTATAGCTTGTTCACATAATGGACTAAAACACAGCATTGAAAGTGAATGAATGAAGCTAGGGTAAACAACACGGATGAGTCTTAGAAAAATAATTTTGAAAATGGCATGATAACTTGTCTCACAACTGTAAGCATCCCAATCATACTTGAAAAATGCTTTCTGCAGTATTGTCATGAAGATGAAACAGCCAATAATATGGAAATGGATGACTTAGGTTTACAAACTTTATTGAGTGTTGAGCCTCATATTACACATCTATGAATTTAATTCACAGGGTGTCTTGAGGTTTAAATGCATTAATAAATGTAAAATAACATTTTAGAACATTAATCAAATATTAATTGTTTTACTGGGGTCAATTTTATGGGTTTCCTACAGTTTTTCAAATCCTTCTTTTCATGAAAATGTTTCAGAGTGAAGCATCAGTTCCAAAAAATGTCCCTTTATAAATTTAAAATTTGCATATTTTCACACATCAGTTTATAAAACATTCTTAGGAAAAAGGAAAATATTGTGCAAACATGTTCCGTATAAGTATACAACCTTTGAAATTTAAGAGTTGGAAAACATGCATTTTAAAAGAACTTACTCTAAAATTATCTACATCTTAGACATTGATTTAAAACATACTTGTTTTAATAGTTCTTGCCTATGTGCAGTTTTATACTTAAAAATTAAATGGATAATTTTTATCTTGATTTCTTACTATCTGTTTTTCATTGTATTTCTCCCTTTGCTTTCTGTGAGTTACATAAATGAAACTGACATTATTGCTCATATAGCAGGCATATTGTTTTTGCCCCCGAATACTGCCTTTTTGCTATTCAGTATATCTGGATACCAACTAACGCTAAATGAAGTTTGACATGTACCCCTAAGAAACAAAACTTATAAACTGCGGCTTCAAAGGAAACCTTGAGTAAATAGGACACATTTGTATCTACCCAGGCTAACATCTAACATATGCTTTAGCTTCCTGATGATGAGACAGAGCAAAATAGCCCCTGGGAAAGTTTGTAATTGTTTATTGCTTATTTGACTAGCATGTACAATATTAAATACCAGGCTTTCATTCTCTTATAATTAGTTTTTTAAATGAAAATATAAAGGACAGAAAAGTAGATTTGACCAAGTGTAAGATACTGAGATAGTAGCTATCCACACCGTACTCTGGCTATAAAGCTGAAAAACAGTGCTGAAATTCACCCATAGTAGGGTTTGTTTGCGTATAAGTTTTCAGAGCCTATTCTGGTGTGTTCATGTAATTTATCTACCTCTCACACACTGTTGCTAGTTGACCATTTTTGAAACGGTACAGAATCAAAGACCAAAGCCCGTGTATCAGCACCCCCACCCACACACACAAAGTTTACTCATTCAATCCAAAAAAAATATTTATGGAGCTTCAACTATTTTCCAGCCATTGTGCCTGGCATTAGAGCCACATTCAGTAAGGACAGAGGTCTGGGCTTTTAGGTTCTGAGAGAGTTCAGTGCATATCTGCTAAATATTGCGCCACACACACGGTCTTCACTACCAACAATATATTCTACATTTGTGGAGCAGAGTGTGGTTCCAAAACGCTTTTCCCCACATAAATTGTCTTAATTGATCCTGCTCGGTAGGTATGCTGGGATGGGGTATTATGATGCCCATTTTAAAGGAGAAGTGTGAAAGCTGAATCTTTGTGTCAATATTTTGGACATGTGAAAATGTGAAAGTAAATTTTTTTCTTGGCGGAAAAGAAGGAGTTTTACAAAACATGGATTATAACATCATGGCTTCCTTCAGCTACCACTAGGTTTTAAGTGGGTCACACTAACGAAAAACAGCTAAATAGTTCAACAAAGTGTGCACATTTTTATTAAGGGAAATTTCAGACATATGCAAATGTAATGAAATCAATAAAATGAACTTCCAATTTCAAAAATTCATAGTTTAACTTCATCTGTGTACCTGTCCACTCCCTACTGCCCCCAGATATTTCATCTGTGACTATTTTAGTTTGTGTTTTTAATGGACTTTTTATTCTTTAAAATATAGCCATACCTAACAGTAATTTCTTAATATGAGATATCTGGTCATGTGCATGTGTCCCCTGTAGCCTCATAACCTTAATCAGCTGCTGATTTAAAAAATCCACCAGTAAAACAAAATCTTACTTAAGGTTCATGTTTTTCAATTCATTCTTTTTAATCAATATGTTTTCCATACCTACCTTTGTTTTCTTACGGTTTTATTTACCAGTTTCCCTATATTTCTTGTGCATTGGTAATTAGGCTTTCTCCATTAATCTGTTGCTGCATGAGACAAAACACCCAAACTTAGTGGCTTAAAACCCAATGGACTCACAGTTTTGAGGATGGATGGGCTCAGCTGAGTGTTTCTCACTTGGGACCCCTACCATGGTTTCAGTAAGATGGTGGCTGAGGCTGGAGTCTTCTGAAAGCTTTCTTACTTATCTGGCTCTTAGACTGAGAAGGCTGGAACAGCTTGGGGCTAGCTCTGCATTTCTGTCTCATGGTGGCTTTTCCACATGGCTGGGTTGGACTCTTACATAGTCAGACTTTTTATTATTTAGGTGATAGCTAGCTTACCCCAATGAGTGTGCCAGGAGACCACGGCTTAAATGCAAGTTTTTGTCTGACCTAGCCTTAGAAGTCACACAGTGTCACTTCTACCACATTCTGTTAATAAAATGAATCACACGGGCAGCCCAGGTTTAAGGGACAGGACAATACAAAAGTAAGAAAAACAGAAGGAAGCATGGTTTGTTGAGGAGAGTTGTGACCTCTTTGGTGACTAGCTACAGGAGTTTGGATCAAATTGTTTTGTCAAATATACTTTATAGGCAGCGATATGAATTTCCAACACAAGTCTATTTGACTTAAAAAAAAAATCAGTCATTATAATATTGCCTAGATCAGTTAATAGTATTTCACTAGACAGCAAGAAGTTACAACATGTTATTTAATTAACTCTCTTTCCTTCTTCATTTATTTGTTGGATTGCTTGTAATTTCCCCTGTATCAACTCATTGCCTACCTTTAGTTGCATTTTTTTAAAAATGTATGGATAAATGTTTGATTCTTTCCATTAATTACTAGCTTTCAAAAATAAATAGTTGGTGTTCTAGAGTCCTCTAAATGTTACTACAATTTTTTTGGACTACCAACTAAACTCATAATTTTAAATCTATTTGGTGTGTGTCAATTCATCACTCACTGATGTTCAAATCTGCCCTACCTCTGTCTGGCCTGTGGGTACCTCCCCAGGTTGGCCCTTTTGATATGCTTTCAGAGGTCCATGATGACTTCTGTGCTGTTACGACAAGTTCTTCCAGGCTCTTTTTGAAACTTGCCTGCTCTAGACCTGGAGACAACCAAGTTCTCAATAAGCCACGATTCCTTCCTGTGGAAAATAGTAATTAGAGCCCATAATTTATTTGCTGTGGATGTTCATTGCTACTGCTTGATCATTATTTCTAGGCCTTTCAGTAGAAAAAAAATAAAGAAAAATGTTTTGTTTAAAGAAGAAAAACATGATGAATTTTTAGATATAATTCCACTTTAAATTCAGGAGTACATGGCTTTTATTTAACGTCATTGTCCTACCTCTAGAAATATCACCGAAACCAGTTTAAGATTTTTTGTTGTTCTTAGAGTATATACCAATGGGGATAGGTAGACAAATTACTGCCTTTTAAAGCTACTTGACACAGTTCCTATTGGTGTGGCTATGCCACTAACTTAATATAGCAAATCAATTTAATTTTGCTTTAGATCATTAGGGATTTTTTTTTTAAGCTGTGCTTTTGTTTATTAATTATGTAAAGTATAGAGTTTCAAAGTAAAAAATAAAAATAAAGACTATCCATATAAGGCTAGCTTCTCTCCCTATTTCTTCTATTTCCTCTTCCTTAAATATGTTTTTTTAAAAAAATAGAATTTTGGTACATCATTTTATTGTGTGTGTGCATGTGTGTGTGTGTTAGTATATTATATGTACATCTGTGTTTGCCCCCTTACCATTTCTTACATAATAGTAGTGCCTTGGTTTTTTCTCCAGCTAATGTAGTGGGTATTTCATTCCATAGTAGCATAAGGAATCACCAAGTTTTGAAAAAGTGCATTTAAAAGGCATTCAAGACCCTAATTCCACAGAATTAAACTTATAGCTTTGTTAGCTTCTTGGATCAAAATATATCTATTGGTTGTTACAGCCTTAGTCATCAATAAGCCACATTTTCAAGTTATTTTTTTTCTTTTAAATGAAAACAAAACCTTTCTTTGGACAGTACAAAACAATGGGTACATCCACTAGTTTTATTGTATAGACACTTTAAAATTAGGCTGTGAGTCACAAATGCATAATTTTATCATTATGTGAAATATGCTCTGATTTGTTTAAATTTGCTAAAACCTAGTTCATATCATCTGTTTGTGTTGAATGCCAATCTGCTTAGTCAGACTAAATGCTCATGTTAATTATAATTTTTTAAATAGATGGGTCTGTTTTATATTAATACATGAGATTATATAATTAGTAAAATTTTATTTTTACATTAATGGTACATTAAAAAAAATTAAACATGAAACTAATTAATTGTAGTTTACAGTCAAGAGTTAGAAGTTAGAGGGATTTTCTACTTCTGTTTTAGTGCCATTAGGAAAACATATGCCCAAGAAATGTAAGCCATGTTTAAAAGTGCTGCATATTTTTAAAAGATTTTATTTATTTATTTTTAGAGAGAGGGCAAGGGAGAGAGAAAGATAGAGAAACATCGATGTGCAAGAGAAACATCAATTGATTGCCTGTCGCATGCCCCCAGCCAGGGACCTGGCCTGCAACCCAGGCACGTGTTGTGCCCTGACCAGGTTAAACGTGACCTTTTTGGTTTGCAAGACAATACCCTGCCTACTGAGCCGCACCAATCAGGTCTAAACGTGCTGCATATTGAAGCAGAAAGTAACTATTCAGCGCATTTGTCACAAAGTAATTCTCCTTCAGAAATACGATCTCTTATGTCATTGGGAAAAAAAAGGGGAGTGTGAAATAATTGCCATGGGAATATAGGAAATAAAGAGCTAGAATGATTTGTCATTAGGAACTGATTTTGTTGATACTTTCTTGTTTGAGACTGTTAGACCTCATATATCTCTTGACAGAGTCTCTAGGTGCCCACTGATCTACCCACTCTAGCATGTTTTCTAACATTCTTTCAAGGGGATAGAGAGTCTTTGCTAAGATAAATGTTTAGAAAAAGGAAGAAGCAGAAATAAAACAGTAGTCAAATCTATTTGGAGTTGTTCTGTACACAACACACAGCAGCTTTCTTCGTGTTATGGAATTCTAGGCTGGTGTCTAACCTCAAAAGAAATAGCTGTAATAAAAACATCTCTTCAGTTGAAAAGCCCCATACCTTAGTTTCAACTACCTATTCTTTTTTTTTAAATTTATTGTTGTTCAATTACCGTTGTCCCACCTTTTCCCCCATTGCTCACCCCTACTCTGTCTCCCCTCCAACTCCCACAGTCAGTCCCCCTCTCCATTGTCTGTGTCCATGAGTCCTCCATTCGTTCAACTATCTCTTCTATAACCAAACCCTGGTAATGTAATATAGAAAAACTGTGAAAAAAGACATTGCTACATAGTTTTTATAAATAAACCTAACACCTTGGCAGATTATATTCTCTGGAGCCAAATAGAACACTATTTTAGACTGTGAATTTCTAGCTGGTTTCATTATTACTATTAATACTTACTCATATCATACTTTATATTAGTAAAACACTGTTTTAGGTCATTAAGTCTGCCTACAGAAAACATGAACCGTACACACATACTTTAAAAAAAACCTCAGCTCTTCATACTAAAAACATACCACACATAACTGACTTCCCATAAAGTTTATATATCTATTGCTCCTTTACTACCCAAAACCAAACAGGTATTCTTGCATCCACTGAAAAACCATTACCAATATGTAATTTGCTATTTATTAAGAAGAATAAGTCTTTCGAGTAGAAAATGATCATTATTATGAGGGGAAGGGAAGAATGGGGGGAAAAGGTACAGGGAATAAGAAGCATGATTGGTAGGGACAAAATAGTCAAGGGGAGGTTAAAAATAGTATAGGAAATGGAGAAGCCAAAGAACTTATAGGTACAACCCATGGACATGAACTAAGGGTGGGGGGAGAATGCAGGAGGGGGTGTGTGCAGGGTGGAGGGGGGATAAAGGGGAGAAAATATTGGGACAACTATAATAGCCTAATCAATAAAATATACTTAAAAAAGAATGATAAAATGATAAAAGAACACAATAATTAGATGAGCAACTATCAGGTTAAGAACAGTCAAATAATTTGTGCTTTATGTCTTTATATCAATGATGATTAATATGTAACTCTGAATTAACTAGGGCTAGGTAATGCCAAGTCTCTCCGCAAATCAGAAACTTCATATTTCCCAGGAGTGTTAACTCCTCCTAATTTTAATGAATGTAATAACAAATGCACTTGATGATTGATGCAGTTTTACATACCCTTAAAGAGGACAAAGTCTGACTGAAAGAGAGCTGAGATGAGGCTCCAGAGACTTCTCTTGCTTTCTTTCTCAATAATTTTCTCTGTGAAAAGCATCATACCTCAGCAGCTACCTCAAATCTGTTTTCGTAAAAGAAGGGGTATAAATACATTATCATTAAAAGGGTAATCTGAATATAAAGTCAGGATTTACAAATCAGATCAATACACTATGACCCCTCTTAAGGGTATAAAATAAATTTGTATGATCTTTTTCAGTAGTTGTCTCTTCAGACAGCACTTGAAAAAATTAGTAACAGTACATGCTAGTTATAAGAAAAAAGTATTCTATAAGGTAAGATATATATGTTTACGTTTTCCCTCTATCTTATACTTGTATATTTCTTTTTCTCATCACACTTTTGGGTAAAACTGGTGTCTTCATGATCCTGAAGTATGAGTAGAGAGAAAAATATGTTTCTCTATTCAGATATATCTATCTTTTTTAGGTAGCAGAAAACTCTAAAAAAAAACTAAACATAAACATTATGAACACAAACATGACACATACAATTTAAAATAATATTTAAAGTGTATAAATACCTAGAAGCAATTGAATACCTCATTCACTAAAGAGTAATTTTAAAAATTTGCCTGTATTTACTACTTAATATAACCTTGTTCCATCTCTTTTTCCCTATGCCACCTCAAATGTGAATAGAATTAATTTACCCCATATATTTTAATTTGGATAACATTTGTCTGAAATTTATCTTGTCCCCTATTGGTTTTTACAGGTCTCTTAACAGCAAACCTTTGACTGCCTCTAGGTGTTACCGACGGCCTTCCATGTGCCGGGTGGTTGTCTAGGACCAAACTTTCCCCTTCCTCTGCCTCTGTGCTCCCGTGTATCAGATTTGGTGCATTTACTTCCCTCATTACATTTACTATTTGAGCTACAAATTTCAGGCTATTTTCCTCTCTTAATTCCCTTTGAATTTGGCATTTTAGCCATTTTTCACAGATACTGAACTTGAAATTTTAGAGACACCAGAAGGCCTGATCCTATCATCTCTTATTAAAATCATTCTGCTGGCTGCAACAGCAGTTACTAGTGAGCAGTACCATCTAGAAACCAGGAAAAGCCTGGTTTTGAGCATAACCAACAAAGTGAAAGGAATTTAGAAGACTAGTGAGTAGTAGACAGCTTGGGGGGAAAATCCCTAATGTTCACCTCTGCTCCCTATATTGGGTATACAAATCAGGCCTTGTCTAGTATTGGACAGACACATATTAAAACAAGTTGCCATAAAGTTTTCCCAACTCATGGTGAGAAAGAGCTGTAGCACTTTGCGTCAGGTAGGAGCCTGTGTGTGCTAGAATGGCTCTATCAGCATGTCACACCTAAAGTCAGCCTCAGGGGACTAAGTTACCCCTGATCTTCAAATGGATCCTCTGCTTCCACAAGAAGGGAAGTTTCACAGGACTGAAGGAAGCAGCAGTCACTGAGCATGGAGTATTCAATAGGTGGTGACCACGCTGACTGCTTTCAATTTTGCTGTGTCCAGAAAGGAGTCCTCCAGAAAATTCTGTACCATTGCAGCACGGAGGAACAACTTGGGTAGATCCTGATAGTCTCTGCATGTGTATTTGGTTAATCTGTGAAAAGGAAATAATGAAAAGCTGAGTAGTCCCATTTTCCTGCATCAACTCATAAGCTGTGAGGTCTTCTGAAGGAATGTCAGAGAATTGTTTGGAAACAAACTGAATTTTAGCTTCATGTTTTTCTGCTGATGAAGCTGCTGCTCCCCAAGTTACAGGGCTTCTTGGCTGGCCCATGTTTCACCTGTCAGCCTTTGAGTGCGTTAAAGAACCTGCTTCTGTCAGCAGGGCCTCCGGTTTGGATCTTACCACCCTTAAGTTGGTTTTGGTAGATCTGCTCTCCAAAAGTTTGTGAAAAGACCCAGGATGCACCAGAGTGATTTCCTTGTAAACATTGCTAAACTTCAACTTTATGAAGTTGACTGAATGTTGACATGTGTTACTTCTGAGGCCAACTGTGCCTACTAGAGGTCGAGGCATATGTTATATATTGCCTCGTCTGTGTAGACTCTAAAAACAAATGTCAATTTTTTCTAATGTTTTCTTCCCTTTAGTTCTGTACTTTATTCTTCTTCAAGACTGGCCTTTATGTTTTAGTTTTGGGAGGTTTGGAATGACTATAATGGAAGCAACATTTTGCACAGCAAGATGAAATAAGGTGTAGATTCATATCTTTCTAGATGAGATAGCATTCTTAGTTTTTAAAAAAATATAGCTAGGAATGTTATTTATTTGTTTATTTGTCTATTCAGTAACCATGTCTTAGTACCATGTATATTGGTAATGTGATTGGTCTTGGAGATACACAGAATAATACAATGTTTCCTTTCCTCAAATGCTATTTGACACTTGGAGGATACGGATGAGCAGACCAGTGATATTCAGTACTGTGTGAGAAGTTCTGTGACAGGCATATACCTGAGGTGGGTGTTGGGAGGGATCTAGTGAAGCTTCCTTAAGTATGTAATACTTTGTTGAATTTTCAGAGTGGGTAGTATAGCCATGTGAACTCATTGGAGAAGATATGGAAGGGAGGCAAGAAGGCACATGAAACACAGAAAGCAGTTGTATAGAACTTGGGCAGAGGGGGTTTAGAGAGGTGTGGAATAGCAAACAGGGCCTGGATTATGGAGGATCTGGTATGCCATACCAAGGAGTTTATTTGGAATTCCACAGGCAGTGGGTGTCCAGTGAATGAAAACAGTATTTAATGCAGAAATTCGGAATCTAGGGATTATATTTGGGTGATTAATAGGAAGTGTTACGGATGAGACTTTATGCTGCTTGGAAGGAGCCCAGACAGAGAGAGGGGAGAAGATGTGACGCAGTGTAATGTCTTGCGCACATTTCCTAGGCAGCTCCAGCGTCCACTAACTAGACTTTCTTATTTTTGATAAGTTGGCTTGGCCTTTTTATTTATATATCTGCTTTTTCTAGTCTTCTCTTAAACCTTCCTCAATTTGGAAGTGAATTAATAAACTAAAGTCAGCTGTTTCCCAAATTTTGTTTTTAAGAAAAATCTAGATTTTTTAAAACTTCAGTAATGTGGGTTTAAAAAAAAAATCTGTAATTGCCCAACTGGTTTATGTCAACATTTTGGAAAGAATATCAGTCTTTAAAATGGCATTAGAGACATAAATCCTTCGGGGAGTGAAGAATGCCTGGTGCATGCTAATTTTGTACTTATCCAGGTGGAAGAGAGAGAGGAATAGCCAAAGCTATAGATAGAACAAAGGGATGTCAGTTGCAACCTGGTCTCAGTTTGGGCTTAGCTTCGCTCACTAATCCCATATCAGAATATTAGTGCTTTAGTTATTTATTTCTAACCCGCATCATATTAAGATCTCACTTTGACAAATCGCATTTTGATTTATAGGCTGTGCTTTTGGCATGTGCTTTAATGGCATTAGCCAACTCTAGACACACACCGAATTCATTATGTACCTTATGTATGTAAGTAGTACTACTTCCTTTTAATGAACATACGGTCACATCAAAGAGCTGCGAGGTTGTTTTACAAAAGCATATTTGTGCAGTGCTCCTCAGAAGTTTGAGACGTGTGTTAAGTTGAAGACTGATATGCTGTATTTAAAGTTATATTTTAATGAAGTAATATATTATAATTGTGCCTTCTTTTTAAGGTGAATAGATTGTTATAGTGTGGGTCTTTCATTCTTAGGCTTAGTTTTTAAATTAGAACTTAACATCTTTACATATAAATATTTTATTTGTGACCAGGTTAATTAAAAACTCATAAAGTAGAATTGACTTTGAATTTGTATCCTGAGCTAAGATATGGATAAAGGAATAGGTGAATGTCTCTTTTTCTTACTGTCTTTAGGAGGTAAGAAATTCATAGAATCATCTCTTATAGATAGCTCTGTATGTGGCAATACTAAACGTTGGCTATGTCTGCTAAAATCTTGCTCGTCCTTAAAATATGGACACCCTCTAATAACTTTCAAGGGCAAAGCTCTTCCAAGGCAGGGTGGTAGAAAAAGAGAAGTGAGTCAGGAACAGGCAGACCCAAGGTCTAGCTTGGCTATGAGCAGTCTTCCAAGGGGAAAGGCTAGCATTCCAAGCCACCTGTCTCACCTGGATTGGCAACATTAGTACTCCTCATCTCAGTCCTCATCAGACTCCCGCACTCATCCTGTGTGGGAGTCTGGTGGTGGGTCTGAGCAGGGGAGCAGAGTTCTCACTGAAGTCATGATCCATAGGGTCAAGTACCTAACAGCATCTTGAAGTCTCTTTGGGAGAAGCAGGGTAGTCTATGAAGGACACCAGGCAACATTTTGAAATAGAGGGGCAGAGGCAGTCCTTGACGGAAAGGCTAGGCCCAATATCAGAGTTCTGGCCAAGCAAGCTGAGATGTAACAGAGTTCTAGTCCAGGCAGGAGCATAGAGTATAAAGCAGATACTGGGCAGGGACTCCTATGCTTGGTGTATGTGACGGAAGAGACTGCAGCCTGGTAAACATGAGGGATTCCCTTGTCTCTGGGTTCCTTGTAGACAGATAGCAGTTTGTGGGCAGATTCTCATTCTGGAGAGATGGGACTTGACTCCTTATATATTGCCATGTGTGAGCAGGATTGACTCAACATTGACCCAGGGACTGCTTAGGGCTGAGTCTGCATGTTGAAGGTTGCCAGTAATTACAACTGGGTGAGGGTGCTTTGACTCCCTCAGATAGAAACGAATAGCATCTTTATTTGACAATAACCACTAGAGCATTTCCAGGAAGACTGAGAATTGAAAGAAACTCAACTCACTGAAATGTGCGATTTGATTCTTTTAATTTTCATCGTACAAAAAAAGGGAAAACGTTACTACTAGTCATATGTTCCAGCCTTGTGCAATATTTAAAAATTGAAAGTAAAGCTAAGTAAATATATTTTCAGTTTGGTCTGGCCTTGTATAATATCTAAATTTATTGTTTTTTATGTTATAGGAAAAGATTAGAAGTGTGAGGGTGTGGTTTTGTTTTGACTTTCTTTTTTTGCATTTGAGCTTTGCGGTATGTTACTGTGCTCTAGTACTTTGGAGACAAAAGGAAAATTTTTTGACATTCATTGAAACCTTTTTTGGTGAAAGAGCTGTTTTAATGGTACTATTCAATAATTTAATTTATGTTGTAGTGTATCAGATATGAGTCTATAGTTTATTTATTGAATCATTTCATTTTTAAGCCCTTGTATATTTATTGAGTGCAGATTTGAATCAAATTGTCTAGAGTGTCAGAAATGTCTTTCTCAAGCACCAGGGGCATTTATTAGATCTATAGTCAGTTATTCCTTTTCCCCTAGAGGGGAAGTGCTGAACAACTAATGTTTTATATTGATGTGGAAACATGGACAACACACATTAGGGCAAAGGCAACTTCAGCTGAACCAAATTAACTATAGATTTGTCATTGGAGCCCCCAATGGTGGCAGCAAAAGTAATCTTTTTCCCCCTTCTTCTTTCCCTTCCTCCTTCCTTCCTTTCCTCTTTCTCTTTCAAAAATTTTTAACCATCCCCCCTCTAATATATTGAGGTAGAATTGACAAAATTATAAGATATTTAAGGTATACAAAGAATATGTATAGATTGTGAAAGAATTCCCCTCATTCAGTTATAAAAATTTTAACTATTGCCAAAATGTACAAATATATGCAAAAGTAGAATAGGATTTTGAGCCCATATGTGTCATCTCTTGCTCTAAAAGTTATCAACTCATGGGTAACCTTATTTAATCTATTTCCTCCCTTACCTACCCCCTCATCACATTTTTTTCCCTCCTAGAGCAGAGGTGAGATCTCTACCTGCCTGTTATTTTGTGTTCTGAGAATGGTTTTGATATTTTTAAATTGTTAAATATTGTGGCATGAAATTATATAAAATTTTTGTTTCAGTGTCCATAAGTAAAATTTTATTGGAACACAGCCGCACTCATTCATGTAGGTATTGCTAACAGCAGAGCGGAGTAGTTCAATAGAAATCGTATGGCCTTTGCAGAGCAAGTGTGCCATCCCCACCCCCAGAACATTTACAGCATGTGTAACTGATAAGGACTGTTCATACTGTGTACCTACCTTGTCATTATTATATCCATCCAAATTGTCCATATACTTATTTTATATGGGATATGGTTTGGCCAGCTAGATGTTTGAAGTATCATTGAAGGTTAGAACAATGAAACAAAACTTGTGCGTGTGTGCATAAATGGATTATTTCCTTTTATTTAGAAGTGTACATTTTCAAATTAGATAATAGAATAGTTTTCTAACTCATTTTTCTAGCCTTTTGAAAAGTATAGATAATTATATAGTATCATCAGCTACTTTTTCAAAGTAGATCTCCTTCCTTAGTATGGCTTATCTGTTTTTCTTTTTTGTGTTCATCTTTTCAGAAGAACAAATCTGTTGACTTTAAAAATATGGCAACAGCATCTGACATAGTATTTGATGTATGTCACTGCAATATTGACATAATTTCATTGATAACTAATTGTGTAAAAACTTTTTGTTTGTGTCTTTTTATCTGAGAGATGTCAGACAGATACCTCCTAACTAGCTATTAGGAAGTAGTTAGTGACATTACAGGAAGGGTCCTGTTCAGGTGATTTGCACATCAGTCTCCTGCCTCAGCAGGTGCTCTTGGCTGTAAAGGTTCAATATCTATTTTTTCATTACTCTCAGGATAATCAGCTAAATTGGTGAGTAGTAGCCAAACTCACAGACTATTGAATTATAAATTGATTACTTTAGACAACAAATAGTTTAGCAGCTTCCTACATGCCAGGCACTGTTGTCCTTGTTGGAGACCAGCTGGTGGTAGTGAATGCTTTGAGTGGATAGAACTAAGTTCCTGTCCCTAATTTATTAATGTCTTAAAAATTTTTTTAAATTAATCTTTCTTTCCCTCCCTCCCTCCCTCCCTCTCTCCCTCCCTCCCTTCCTTCCTCCCTTCCTTCCTCTCCCTCTCTCTCTCTCTCTTTCTCTCTCTTTCTCTTTCCCTCTCTCCCTCCCAACATTCCTTCCTTCCTTTTGAATTTATTGGGGTGACATTGGTTAATAAAATTATATAGGCTTCAGATGTACAATTCTATAATACATCACCTGTATATTGTATTGTGTTCATCATCCCAAGTCAAGTCTCCATCTATCACCATTTATTCCAATCTTCTACCTTCCCCCACACTGCTTTCCCTCTGGTAATCATAATACTGTTGTCTGTATCTATGAGGGGTTTTGTTTTTTTTTTTTTTGCTTGATCTCTTCACCTAGCCCCCCAACCTGTTCCCTCCCCTCTAACAACTGTCAGTCTCTTTTCTGTATCTGAGTTTGTTTCTATTTTGTTTGTTTATTTTGTTCATTAGATTCCACATACAAGTGAAATCATATGGTATTTGTCTTTCTCTGGCTTGCTTATTCCACTCAGCATAATGTTCTCCAGGTCCATGCATACTGTCTCAAGAGGTAAGACTTCCTTCCTTCCTTATGGCCAAGTAGTATTCCATTGTGCAAGTGTACTACAGCTTTTTTATCAACTCATGTACTGATGGGCACTTGGGCTACATCCAAATTTTAGCTGTAGACATAGAGGTGCATATATTCTCTTGAATTAGTGTTTTGGATTTCTTAAGATTTATTCCCAGAAGTGGAATCACTGGGTCATAGGCAGTTCCATGTTAAATATTTCAAGGGCACTCCATATTGCTTTTCACAGTGGCTGCACCAATCTGCATTCCCACCAACAGTGCATGAGGGTTCCCTTGTCTCCACATTCTCACCAGCGCTTGTTGTTTGTTGATTTATTGATGGTAGCCATTCTGACAGGTATGAGGTGATATCTCATTGTGGTTTTAATTTGCATTTCTCTGATGATTAGTGACATTGAGCATCTTTTCATATGTCTGTTGGCCATCTGTATGTCCTCTTTGGGGAAATGTCTACTTAGAATCTCTGCCCATTTTTAAATTGGATTGTTTGTGTTTTGGGTGTTAAATAGTATAAGTTCTTTATAAATTTTGGATATTAACCTCTTCTTAGAGGCTAATCATTGTATCATTGGTAAATAGGTTCTCTCATTCAGTGGGTTTTCATTTTGTTAATGGTTTCCTTTGCTGTGCAAAATCTTTGTAGTTTGATGTTATCCCAGTTGTTTATTTTTTCTTTTGTTTCTCTTGCCCAGGGAGATACATCCAAAAAAATATTGCTGCGAGAAATGTCCAAGATTTTACTGCCTGTGTTTTTTTCCTAGGATTTTTATGGTTTCGAGTCTAAAATTTAAGTCTTTAATTTATTTTGAGTTTATTCTTGTGTATGGTCCAGAAGGTGGTCTTGTTTCATTTCTTTGCATGTATGTGTCTGTCCAGTTTGCTCTACATCATTTATTGAATAGACTGCGTTTACCTAATTACCTATGTTCTTGCCTTCTTTGTCAAATATTAATTGACCTTAAAGGTGTGGGTTTATTTCTGGCTCTCTGTTCTTTTCCATCAATGCATGTGTTCGTTTTTATGGCAGGACCATGCTGTTTTGATACCATGACTTTGTTGTATAGTTTGATATTGGGTAGTGTGAGTCCTCCAACTTTATTCTTCTTTCTCAAGATTGCTGCAGCTATTTGGTGTTTTTTGGTTTTTGCTTTTTGATTTTTTTTTTGTGTGTGTGTGATTCCATATAAATTTTTGGAATATTTGTTCTATTTTTGTGAAATACATCATTGGAATCTTGATAGGAATTGTATCAAACCTGTGGATTGCTTTGGGTAGTATGGACATTTTAATGATGTTAATTCTTCCCCTCCATGAACATGGTATATGCTTTCACTTATTTGTATCTTCTTCAGTTTCTTTACTCAGTGTCTTACAATTTTCTGAGTACAGATCTTTTACATTCTTGGTTAAGTTTATTCTTAGGGTTTTTTTTTTGTTTTGTTTTGTTTTTTGATGCACTTGTTAATGGGATTGTTTTTCTTAATTTCTCTGATAGTTCATTAGTGGTGTATAAATGCAGCTGTATCCTGCTACTTCACTAAATTCATTTATCAGTTCTAGCAGTTTTCTTGGTGGAATCTTTAGGGTTCTCTATTTATAGCATCATGTCTTCTGCAAATAATTTATTAATTTCCATGAGAAACAATATATTCATGTAGATTGGATGACTTATGATTGCTGCTAAAAACATTTCAGTAGGGCAAAACTATTTGAATAACCAAATTAAGATCAGGATTTTGCTTAGTAAACAATCAAATTTGAGCAGAAACAATTGAATGTTATTATAGTTTTAAACAATATTGGTTAAAAATATATTTGTGAAGTGAGCCAGAAGGTTTTGTTTTGTATTTTAGAATAACTAAATTCTTACTTTTCTTCCTCTTTTAGAGTTTTGAAGTCCAAATAAAGTTCCCCAGTAAACATTGGATCTGGATTGCTAAGAGATTTTATTCTGATAACTGAGAAGTACACGTATTTATGACTTGGATAACAAATTAAAGACTGTTTCAAACAAAAGGAGGAGGAATATAAATTGAGTAGACAGAAATCTTCATTAACGTTAAGAGCTGAATTCTTATAATGGTTCCCAGTTTACAAATGCCTCCACGAATGCTCTAATTGGATTATTTCAGTGGCTCTAGAAGATTGTCAGAGAAGTTGTTATAAACCCTACGTGGCAGTTGAAGAACAGACTCTGATGGGTAAAGAAATGTCAATCTATGGCATGCTGTGCCTAATCTCAGGTGTTCTTAGTCTCCAGGCTCAGTGATCTCCCTGGGCTGCAGAGAGTTAGCTGGATTTTCATGTTAATGGAATAGTACACATTATTTTCAGACAATTAAGACACCAGACTCTGGTCAGGCTGATTTGATAACAGTTTGATAAGGTGTGGAATCTTTCTGTGATTAGGGAGAGAAATTTGATAAGATATGGGACTGGTCTTGCAACAGATAAAGGTTCTCAAAAGGCCGCTTCCACTAAAAATTCCCCAGCTGGTCCTTAGCACACGATTTCATGTATTTATTATGTAGCTCACACTCAGAATCACCCTTGGGGCAGGCTGAGCCATTCCAGCAGGTTTGTAAAAAGTTGTGTGCATGTACTCACACACAAATGAGGAGAGGGGGACTGAAAGGTGTTTCTTTGTAAGTGAAAGAATTCACTTACTTTTGCCAGTCCTTTTATGAAAGGTGTATTATTTTTATAAAGGCTTCTTTTACATTTAGAATTAAATTCTCAAGTTTTCAGTTGGTTTATCTGAAATTTTGTGATCACAACTTAAAACATTGGTAGAGCTGGAAGGATCCTGAGAGATGATGAAGCTCTGCTCTGTGGCTCAAGTAATGAGGAAAGTAAAGCACAGGGGTTGTGTCTCACCCAGGTTTATAGTCTCAGGCGAAAAAAAAAACACATCTGACTGACATAAGAGAAAAGTGTTTCCTGAGAGAACAGTGAGCAACAGGCAGAAATACTGGGAATGCTGAAGACAAAGCTTGAGAAAAAAGGGATCAAAATAATTTGCAGCAATGAAAGCACAAGCAAAATCCTGTTCCAGAACTGGTTCATTATCGAAGACCTTAATGCTGATGACTACATGCCCCATCTTGTTCTGCCACCACTACTGACAGTTCTGTCACTGCTGCTGTTTTTCCTCCGCCTTTAGACTGGATTCTCAATGTCCGGCTGTCTGGGTCACTAGCTCTGGATTGATGTCTGTTGAGACATCTGATTGGTGGTGCCAGGTTGGAGGCCTGTGTTCCACTGGGCCTTCTTTATTTCTTGTGGGTGGGGCAGACCCTGCCTTTCTTCATGGCTTGTATGATGGGCAGGGAGTGGAGGATAGATGCTTGGAAACAAAACCAAACAAAAAAAACCCTAGATAGTTATCTGTTATAAAGACACACTTAGATAGTGACTCTGAAAGATTACAATGTGGGTCCTTTGACTTTTCCCAATTTATAGCATGTGTTGATTTCCTTTGTAAAAACTGAGAGAAAATGAAGTCCTCTAGATTAAGAAAGATTTGGCGATTCTAATCTTTTGAAACATTCTGTTATCTTGCCAATGCTGTTTCCTGCTGGATGGAAAACTGCCCTCCTGTCTTCCTGTTTGTGACACTCACAGAAGAGTACCTTGCTTGTCAGTGTAAAAAGTGAAGAGAGAGAAAGAGAAACAGAAAGAACAGACAGTATTGCTGAAGTGCAGAGATTGGAGATTGTTATCACACATTTTGGGAAAAGTTTGCAACATTAATGAGCAGTAAATCATTTAGAACTAGAGAGTATACAGGGCCTTTATGTTTTTATTTTAAAACTATTTTAGGCAGCCATATCTTTTAATTAAGGTATAAGGTGGTCTTGACTTTCTGGTAAATTCTTTTAATAATAATAGTTAATATTTGTTGAGAACTACTACTGTATTTTGCCATGGATAATGCGCAGTTTTTTCCCCCCAAATATTTGAGGGAAAAATAAGGATGTGCATTATACATGGGTAGTATTAATTCTGTATCTATATAAATGTTTTTAATTGTTTTATTTATGCTTATGTGTTAAAAGTATAATTCTAGAAAGCAATAATGATGTCTGTTTGCAAAATACAATAATACAAAAAACAAGTCTCTAAATATAAATAAATAAATAATGGAATTAAAAAAACAGAAGATTTTTTTCCTGAAAGTCCAGGCCAAAAATGTGGGTGCCCATTATACATGGCACAAATACGGTATATTGTAACGTACATTGTCTGTCTCACTTATTCCTCACATTAACCCTATGTCAATCCTATTACTATTCCCCTTGTAGAGATGAGTGAAAAGAACCTTAGATGAACTAATGTGAGGTTTCACAGTCAGCGGGGATGAGACTTTTAACTTAAGCACACACTCCTATGAAAGAAACTTGCAAAACTTCCTGTAACATGAGAAAAAGGAAGATATGTCTGGAGCACTATGTTTGGTGATATTTTAGGAAAATTGCAGATGAAAGAGAAAGGAAATGTGCTAAGAATTGGAGAGAATTTTTGGAACTCGTGACTTTCCTGTTAGACTATAAACTTGCTCTTGTATGTTAGAGTCCTGGGGCAGCTGAGTCAGTCCAATCTGTTTCAATTTTTGCTCCCTATAGTGATACTTAGCTCAAGTATCAAGTCCTGGCACATAGTAGGTGTTTAAGAACTACTTGTAAAAGAAAAGTATTTGCAGGACAGTTACCTTGAGTTAAGATGCCTTGTGTTCAAGACTTCAGTCCTTAGTAAAGTAAGACATTTGCCTTTAAAGCGAGACATTCTAAGATGGCTTATCAGTGACTAGAGCATTTTACAAACAACCAAACAACATTACCTATGGCTTGAGGCCACATGGTCGAATGGTCTGCAAGAGTCTCTCTTGTATGTCACGCTTTCTGACTTTTCAGCTTTGTTTCAGTTAATTTTTGTCACATTGCTCCTTTCTCCTTTTTCTTAAAACTATAAAAATCTATTTTGTGTTTGTTCTAGAGAGAGAATTAATTGTCCTAGGCAAGTGTGGGAGCGGAAGGGTCTTAATTATAAACTGATGTGTATAGAACATTTTTGCACAGACATAGCTAATGAATACCCGGAGCATTTGTTGTTTGCAGTTTCAATGTGATTTTATTTTTGTTCACCTCTAACTAGACATCTAAGTGTCTGAAAAATGGAAAACTTATTCTTTATTACATTCGTTTAAAGCCTTTTCAAGAAAGGAAAGTCGTCAGAGAATAGAAACTTTATGTACTTAAATATGTCATGTTAAAGCAGTTCACAATATTTCATTTACATGGGGCCAAAGACCACAGATCCACACTGATTGCTAATTATTTAGATTGTAAATAGCTTATTCGAGAACTTAAGGAGAGACAAAAGAAACATGAAGGAACAAAAGGGCCACGATAATAAAGAGAATATTGTGAAGAGAAAGGCCGGGTAGAATTATGATGCAGGTCACATCCTGTGCCTGTATTTAATTGTACCTTTGTATTTAATAATAAAAATGATTACATGCTCAGTGCTAACAGGTGTCTCTTCCTGAGAACTGTGGTATGGATAAATGACAGCAAATTACTCCAATTCATAAACTTTGAATATTATGCTTTTATTTTGAATTTTACCAGTCTATACTAGAAGACATTTCCTGGAAAAATGTATATTAACACATTTATATTGTGTTTTGGAATTCCATTCAAGGAATATTTTAAAACTTCATTCCTGTTAAGTA